>OZ038478.1:57683242-57725742 GCA_964036315.1 Acanthosepion esculentum
AAAGTCCCAACGATAGATGTGAGATACATACTTCTCTTTGTATAATTCTCTTTGTATAATTCTCTTTGTATAATTCTCTTTGTATAATTCTATATGTATAATTCTGTTACCCCCCCCCCCCACCAAAAAAAAAAAAAAAACGAAATGCAAGTTTTGCCCGTCTCTTTAAAAATACTACCTTAACTGGTAGTGAGCTTAGTAGGTTAAATAGTTGTGCATATAGCATCCGAGTTAGTTCTAGGTGTCTGAGCCCACAGAAAAGCTGGGATCTCGCTTTTTTGGTTTTCCAAACAAAGCGAGAATGCCCGCTTCGGAGAGCGGCCCCTGTTTGGCTTTATGCTGTATTAAGCCAGGCTTAGTAATTGTCATTAAAGTCAGAGCTAACGAAAGCAGTAAACGGACGGATAGGGTTTGAATGGAAGAAGAGAGATCAAATATAGCGCAATACGATGAACGGACTTGCTATTTAATTCCTTAGAAGCGAACAGATATTGACGCATTTAGGAAAGACGGCAATATTTTCTATTTTACATTTTTCCGCAAGTTTCTAATGAAACCTTTCGTGTGTTCATGTGAGCTCGCGAACTAATACCGACTTTCTAAAACGACATTGGCTTTTTTTTTATTATTATTATTATTTTTCGTATTTTCTATTACATTTTTCATTTGTTAAAAAACTAAGTAATAATCGTAAGATGACATCAGCTTCATCAGCATCGTTTCACTGTTATTCTATAATGTAACACACTGAATAGACATCGCTTCTTTGATGTAAGGGGAGCGAGAGGGAAAGAGGTCGGGGAAGGAAAGGGGAAGAGAGAAAAGAAAGAATAAATGATGGGGGGTGGGTGGGTGGTAGGGAAGATATGTCGTGTAATTCCGAGCGCTTAAATTCTCCTATAGAGAGACATTCCGATAATCTGATCGCATTCGACAGCTTTCCGAATGGTTAGACTAGAACATGTGTTTACTTTGATGTCAAAGAACGCTTGGCATTTGTCTGTATTCGCACATGATGTTACTGCTTTTGTAAGGCATCTTCTGGGTTTCATTGTCTCTTTTCAGTATTAACAAAGGCAGACACGGAAAGAGAATCGGAACAACGCTATTGCATACAGAAATATTTTGGAAAAGAATTAACCTTACCGTATATATTAAGTATGCAAATGTATATATCACCAAATACACCACTTAACATATACATTCAAGTACTTATATTAAATGCATGAAAAGATTTTAATATTATGACAACACACACACACACACACACACACACGCGCACACACACACACACGCACATACACACACACACACACACACACGCGCACATACACACACACACATATATATATGCATGCGCTTTTGTGTTCATGTGTAGACGTGTATATTGTATATTATTCCTATATGTAAAATAATTTTATATACACGTAAACAATCATAAATCTATATATCTGGGTATCTCGACGTGATGTAATGTTTAGCAAGCTTGTCTCATTAGAATAATTACACTAGTGTACAGCGTTCGAACTCAAGTAACAGTCAAAATTCCAAATGCTGATTTTCAAGGTACTTAAGCTCTTCCCTTTTGGGAAATCGAAACAAACGAATTATCCTCACATTTTGGGCTCTTGCCAAAGTAAGTTACGCTTAATCTATCTATCTATCTATCTATCTATCTATCTATCTATCTATCTATCTATCTATCTACATAGACATGCATACATCGATACACACACATATGTAATTCAAATGTATATAAATACGATATTGGTCTATACGAATGTAAAATTTAGTGATTTTGATAAATATGAAAATATGTGTGTGTGTGATAAAAGTAATTAAAACTTGATTCAGTTAAAGCTGAGTTAGCTGGAAGAAAAGGCAGATTTTGTGTCCGGGATAATGAGAACTGTAAGTCTATTTTTAGTTCTTGCGATATCATAGGACAACTACCCCTACCCTCGGTCTTGGTATTATTAGTTGGGGAAGTAGTCCATGGCCAAGAAACGGAATAGGAAAAAATCACTCCATTCCTCACTATCGCCTAAGAACCACTTGCTTTCAATTCGTATCGCCTGTCAAACTAGCATGTATGTATTTAAAATTTATTCTAACCATTCTTGTGTACCTTTTCGATTTTTAAAAATTTTATTTCTATATTTCTATGTATTTACTTAAGTATTAATTTATTTTGTTCGCTGCTACTAATTCTTTTAGTTTTCATAACTGTTCTTTCTTTCTAATGCTAGTGAATTTAATCTACTCCCTCTCCTTATTTTCTTTTCTATTGTGAACTTTGTTGAATATGAGGTCGTTTGAACATTCATGCTAGCCCTGGACACTAAGTGAATGCCTGATCACAGTCGTTGAGTAATTCTTGACTTCTTTACAAAGTGCATTTTAGCACTTAAACTAAGTTGAAAATTCATATTTCGTTTTCAACTCAGTGTCTCGCACGTTGTTTATGAGCTTCTTGTATTCTACGTGATTTTTCTTTTGTGTGTGTGTCTGTGTGTGTGTGTAATAGGAGTAGCTAGGTTTACCTATCGCCCGGTCGATACTCCTCCCCCTTCTCTTGAATAGGTATAGAAGCCCATCCCTTGTTCCTGTTTAGGAAGGGGTTCCCGGAACTTCCTCTCCTTTTCTCTGGCCTCTGTAGTCGTACTGCCGTGATAGATAAAGACGGAGACAGGTAAATAGATATGAACAGTCTGAAATAGATAAATAGACAGACAGATATGAACATTGATAACATCATGTCTCGCACTTCCCATCTGTGTAACTCCCTTCCTCTTACTCGCTTCCCTGACAGTTATAGTCTTCAAATATTCAAATGTAATGTCAATCGACATCTTCTGGTGCCTTGATCGAATTCCCTGTCCTTCTCTTTACCCTTTCCTTAATCACGTCTCTTTACTCTTGCTCCCACTCTCTGTAACCCCTTGCATGCTAGTGGCACTCCCACCTTGCTTGGGGTGAAAATCTTAAAAAAAAAAACACTTTCTAGGAACACTTATTTAAAGTTTAAATTATGTTACAGTGGCTTCAGATACGCTACTGACTTTCACAATTAGAAATGTATATTCATGTGTTCATATGATAGACGTACGTAATGTAACAAACTATGAAGATTTGCAACTCAAAACTGTAACTTAACCTTTTCTAGTTTCGCAAGATACTGAACCTTAGAATCCCCGAAAACATTTGTTGATAGGTCATTTTTATAAGTAATGTACGAAATGAACCAAAATGTGTTCTTGTTAATTTTCGAAATCTGATTTTTTTCCCCTAAAATGTAGAGAGGCAAGACTCGAAATTGCAATTTATACATTCTCATTCAAAAGAAAAGACGCTGTTATATAATTGAGCAGATGAAGCACCTTAGGAAATTGAAAGCTTTGATCTGTTCTGGGTGGCCTTTGGGGAAGATAACTTCTGATAACTTTCTTCTGGCATACTGAGGAATCCCATCAATGTCAAGAATACAGAATATGTTTTTAAATTCAGAAAAAAAATCTAATTGCGACCATCATTTTGCTATAAAGCTATTCAGAAACTGAAAATCTAAATCAAAAGTTATTCCGAGTGAAAAATTGTATACTTTATTTTTACATGTTTCTTATTTCATTTTAAGGTTATTTCTTTATTTGTATATTAAGAATAGATTAATTACTTTTTTCTTAATGTATACACATTTTAATAGGGATTCTTTAATTTTGGAGTAATGAGACTACTTGTTTTAGCTTATACGCATAAGTTAAGGAATCAATAAGCATTCATTATATTGTTTGTATTTTTACCAATTTGAAACTCAGTGAAGAGAAGAAAGGATAAAGTCGCAAGGGGAAATAAAATTGGAAAAAAAAAATAAAAAAAAAATAGAAAAATGCCATGAAATTTACCAGGATAGAAAAAAAACGGGAATTAATAAAATAGTGAAAAACCAATGCTTTGAAACGAGTGAATAAATGTTTCAAAGTGAAAAAAGCTGTTTTCGAATGGGTATTAACATCTGTGAAATTGAATACTGAAAGATTCGTTAATTTGTGAATGATAGAAAAAAAAAGCGACAAGAGGAATGCTTGAAGTGCGGAGTAAATATCAGCCATTCTTGGCAAAGATCATCCTTCTTTGAACCTTGGGGACTGGCGCTACAGAATCACAAAGAAAGCACTTTACCAAATAGCAGAAACCACATCACTTGAGGACTACCAACAGCAGCAACAACTAAAATGGATAACACATGTAACCTGAAGAGAAAATCATGAAATAATCAAGATGTTAACTTTCCACACCACTTTAAATAGAAGGTTAGGAAGGACATCTCCCATCAATACTGGAAAGATCGATAACAGCTACTGGACTTGAGCAACCTGTTTTCCTAAAAAGTGTTTTAAGAGAAAGATTTTTATAAATTTCATCAGAAAGCAGTACTGTCTGTTCGGTCAATGAGTGCCGAAAATGAATGCCAACGGGTAGTATTACCATTATCATTAGTTGTTTTTATTTCTGAAAGAAAGTAAAAACATTTAGAGGAAATAATCGAATAGAAACCAATAAGGGAAAAAGTAACCCAGAATGATAATAGCAGCACATTTAACTGTTCCAGTAGACTACAAAGTAAAATTGAACAGATGTGAAACACTTAATAAATATCGTACCAGAGAACTGAAGACATTATGGAACATGAAAGTGATAGCTGAACCATTCGTTTTTAGAGCACTAGGAACGACCACGAAAACGCTTGAGGAATTAGAAAATGATTGAAAACCCGACACTATTGAGACAATAGCACTACTAAAAACAATTATAATGTGGAGAAGAGTGCTGTATTATTGTGGTGACTTGTTGTCACTTGATATCCAATGTAAACTATAAATTTCTTCTCTCATGTGTCATATCGTTTCAAGATGTGGACAATCATGGTCCTCCACAACGTCCTGTTTTTTGTTGATCAAAATAACTTTTTACCCTTTACCATTCATCTTTGCTCTTGTTTTGCCATGCATTTACATAAACTAGTTAATCGCTGTTTCAGTATGCTTCTCTTGTCTTCAGTATTTCCTGTGAGTGTTAAATCCTTCAGGCCTTCTTTCCTCTTTATTTGTAGCAAAAAAAAAAATGTGTCTCGTGTCTCTTTCTCTGTAATTCCGATTTTCCTTATAACTTCCTTATTGCTCACAAGTTCTGCCAATGGTATTCTTATCATGCGTCGGTAGTACAACATTTCTGTCGCATCAAGTTTTTTTTTATCTAAACAGATTGTCCAGCATTCACTGCCATACTGGAGATTAGATATTAGCACACTTTGTTTCTCAGCATATTTTATTTCTTTGGGAGATATTTTTCGCTATTACTATGCGCCTTCTCATTTGAAATAACAATAACAGAAATCATGGCAACAATTACTGTACTGAATTGAAGCTAAAAAGGAGAAACTGATTTGATATTATAAACCCAATGATAATGAAACAAAACTATTCAAAGCAATAATAGTTGCTCGTTTCTGAATATATCCGTCCATTAATCCCCATTGTAGGCGCCTGCTCATGACCCCTTGTGTTTCCTCACACCCATAGAGCCATAGAGCCAATGGTTTATATTGCAACTATGCTGAGCAGGCTATAGTTACAGTTTCTGTCGTGATCAACAGTTGAACAAGGTCTTACGCTCGATCACTTGTCAAGATTTCTTGTGACTTCGTGCTAACGTTAACTTCTGGAACAGTTTTGTCAAGCCAGTTTCACTCACAAATCTTGTGTCAACTTGGGGTATGGTTTTCTGGTACTTCCTAATGGTACCACACACCGGGGTCGTCTTCACAGGACGTTATTATCCAGAAGTCACCTTCTTGACAAATTGACCACAATGAGATTAAACTTGGGAATACTAGAGTTCTAACAATTCGCCCATATTCAGAATAATACCAGTGATGGAAATAAATTAATAATTCGACAATAAGAATAGCTGTTATGATAATCAAAACAACATTTATAATCATTATATTTGGAACAGGACTGTTCTGTTAATAATGTCTACATTAAGTCTTGGTGAATAGAAATCCTTCCCTTTCCGGTTTTCAGCATTCAATATTCATTCCTTTATAGCCCTGTGAGTGATCATGAACCAAGACCAACACTTACTAAGTGTAGTTTATTATGAATTAAGTGTGAAAGTGACAAAATGTGAGCTTTTTGCCTTTTCAGCACGTTCCTGAAGTTAATATTTTGCCTACGTTTTCTGCCAGAACATTGACTAATATTAATTGATCAACAATTTAAATTATTTATATGATACCTGCGATATCTATTCACATATATACATACATATATAATTACCCCCGCATAAACATATATCAGTGCTTTTTTATGTATACTTGTACAAAAATATAGGTTTTATCATATATACGTGTGCACATATATACATACACACATACACATGCACACACGCATCTACCTATATTAGAGCCTTTTTTAAATATACTTATGCACACATATATATGCTCTCTCATATATACCTGTGCACAAATATACATGCATAGATATATACACATACGCATATGTATGTACGCATATATATTAGTGTTTTTTGTACCTTTTGTTAGTTTGTGGGTCACATTGCTTTTTCCTGATAGTATGGGACGTATTGGGATTCCTAATTCGTTTGCTTCCTTGTTTATATATATATATATATATATATATATATATATATATATATATATATATATATATATATATAACAAAAAATATTATAATATAAGCTCTACTTCTGTATGGAGCACTGTCTTTTTGAAAATAAAAGCAAAATACTAAGGAACACCGGATTATCTACCTAACGTGTTCTTTCCTGTTTTTCTGCATACCTGCATACATATATATATATATATATATATATATATATATATATATATATATATATATATATATATATATATAAAATAAAGCAAATTTTTTGTGTAATATCCCGCACGGGAAAAATATAGGAAAAAGAAGTCGAAAGTACAATTGGCGTCTTTAAGAATATTTAGAGTAACTTTACCGGTTTCACAGTTTTATGATTTTCAAAAGTTAAAGTGAGATGTTAAGAAGTGAGACTATGCCATGATACATCTCGCATCTAAATGGACTTGGAGAATTCTTTCCGTTTTATGCAAAAAAAATGGTTTTCGATTGTACCTTTTTAAAATGCAATCTTGCTGATTGATTATGGTCACGTGATCAGGCATATTAATTTTTGCGCTAAAAATTGATGATCATAAAATTTTATTGTCAAAAATTAGGAGTGTGATGTTTCAGTGAACCTGGTTTAAGTGTTAAATAGATCATGACAACAAAGTGTTAAGTAGTTCATGTGTCAGGGATTCTATCGTATTGGCCCTTAGTGGCAACCCCAAAAAGAATTAAATGAGTGTGCGCGTATCTGTGTATGTGTGTATGAGTGCGCGCGTGTGCGTGTGTGCAGAAATAGTTTTTTTTGCTTCTTACTATGTCGGAATGTGGAGGACAATATGTAAAAACAATTTTTACAATAATAAATCTAATTTTACGTTAAAGTGTAACGTCAATCGACATCTCCAGTTGCCTTGATCTATCCACTTCCCTTCTCAACATCCTTTCACCTTTTATTCCTATCTGCTCTCGCTCCAAATCTTCTGTAACCCCCTTGCCTTGATCGATCCACTATCTTTCTCCACATCCTCTCCTTTACCACTCCTATCTGCTCTTCCTCCAAACCTTCTGTAACCCCTTGCGCGCTAGTGGCCTCCAGCCTTGCTTGCGGTGATAAGTTTAAAAAAAAAAGAAAAAAAAAGCTTAGTTAAATTTTTTCAGTTATAGTTCTGATAGAGTTGATGGATAGAACAATATATTAATGCAAAATAAATTAATAAACTAAAACTTACAAGAGTATTTTACTTTAACACATGTAACGATCGCCACTAGGATTACAGAGGGGAAACCTCAAGGAATTTAAATAAAAGATAAGATGAACACAAAAGGGATCCTTTACAAAACAACACACTCATCGCATTAGTTGCTGACCCTAATGAGTCGGAACATAATTTCGATTTAAAATATCTACTTTAATTAAAAGAGAAAGCAATTTACTCAGACAAAAATGTATAGAAAGTGCTTTAATCGCTGTATTACAGTAAATTTAGGTTCAGTTTCTTATAACATTTTACCTTTCTTGTGGGTTATTTAATAGCAAATAGTGATAAAAGCATAAACGAAAAAGAAACTAAATGAAATCGGCTCTACTACACACCCAAAACATATATTTAAAAAAATAATTTAAAATTCTCTGCATCCCATCCCCGTCGTCTGCATTAGTCCGATGAAAGGACTAAACGCGTCACAAGAAAACCTTTTTAAACTATGTGATAGTTCCCCTAATATATATATATATATATATATATATATATATATATATATATATATATATATATATATATATATATATATATTATAACAGGTCAGTTTCATCTTTCAGTTTCAAATATGACACTGTCATATTTGACAATTTTGACAGAAAAAATGGAACTCTTATCAAAGGAGAAAACAATTCACTATGATGAAAACGTTTAGAGAGTGCCTTGATCACATTAAATTTTCGCCCTGGTTCTTACAACATTTCACCATTCCTAGCAGATCTTTGGTTATCGCAGTGTGGGATGTCTAATAATAAATGTGATGGCAACAAAAAGGAAAAGAATCTAAATGAAATCGGCTAAATAAAAATAAAAATATTAAAAAAAATTAATTTAAAATTCTCAGCATCCCTCGTTCGTGCGCATATGTAGCCGCACCAACATAACAAATTTACTCCGATGATGTCCTAAACGACGAAATGCGTCACACGAAAACTTTTACCACTTTTCATACATTTTTCCCTCATAATATTCTTGATATATAAAAACTTACATATATATATATATATATATATATATATATATATATATATATATATATATATATATATATATATGCGTATACATATATATGTTTACATATATATGCGTATACATATATATGTTTACATATATATGCGTATACATATATATGTTTACATATATATATACATATATATGTTTACATATATATATACACTTATATATGTTTACATATATATACACATATATATGTTTACATATATATATACACATATATATGTTTACATATATATATACACATATATATGTTTACATATATATATACATATATATATGTTTACATATATATATACACATATATGTTTACATATATATATACACATATATATTTACATATATATATACACATATATACACATATAGATAGATAGATAGATATAGACAGAAAGACAAAGGCAGACATTGTTCTTGATATATAAAAATTTACATATCGTTATCTCATATATATATATATATATATGTATACATATATCTATACATATATATATGCGTATACATATATATATATATATGTTTACATATATATATATCGACAGATAGATAGATAGAGAGAGAGAGAGAGAGGGGGGAGAGAGAGAGGCGGACATTGTTGACATAAATTAAAACTGCATTGTGGTAATCTTTTTTAGGTCTCAGTTCTCCTAGCCAATAAATACAGAAATTTCCGACAGTATATATATATATATATATATATATATATATATATATATATATATATATACAGTGGGTAGCAAAACATTTATTAACAATAAATAAAATAACCCATATGCAAAAGTATTTAACACCAATGCAAATATTATTCTAGAAGAGACGTGTCGTCATGATTCCTACCCATATTGATATGATGTGATATGTCGACCAATGACAGCTCTGCACGACACTCAACTGGCTATTAGATAACAGCTCTGAGACACTGCAGCTATTCTGTTGCCACTACTGCAAGAAAATGGTGAAAACAAAAGAATTGTCGAACGACATGCGCAAGAAGATCATAAAGAATCACAAAGATGGTAAGGGATATCGAAAAATCGCTCAAGATTTGAATTTGCTTGTGAGTACAGTTGGTGCTGTTGTTGGAAAATGGAAAAAATTCGATACTATTGAAAACATTCAAAGGAGTGGTCGTCCCCGTATCTTAAATGAGGCTAATGAGCGATACATTTCCCGTACTGTGAAGAAAAATCCATTTTCAACTCGTCGGCAAATTCAGAATGATTGGAAAAATGCCGGAATTGAAGTTAGTAAAGATAGAATTAAAAGATCACTAAATCGTACTGGTCTCACTTCAAGATCACCGAGAAAGTCTCCATTACTGAAACGCCAACATGTACAAGCCCGTTTGAATTTTGTAAAGAAATATGAAATTGAATCTAATGATTTCTAGGAGAAAGTAATTTGGTCACACGAAACGAAAATTGAGCTTTACGGATGAAACATGCGCACTCATGTATGGAGGAAAAAAGGAGCGGAATACGAGCCAGAAAATACCATCCCTACAGTCAAACATGGGGGTGGAAATATTATGATGTGGGGTTGTTTTTCCTCAAATGGAGTAGGAAAAATCAAAATCATCGAAGGAACAATGAATGCTGCAAAATACACTAAAATTTTGTCAACTCAACTCTTGAACAGTGCCACATCTTTGGGATATGGTCGTGATTTTGTATTTCAGCAAGACAATGACCCGAAGAATACTGCTAAGAATTGGTTTAATAATAATGACATTAATGTCTTGGAATGGCCAAGCCAGTCACCGGATTTAAATCCAATCGAAAATTTGTGGAAACTATTGAAGTTACGAGTTCATAAAAGAAATCCATCGAATTTAAACAAATTGAAGAAAATTTGTGAAGAAGAATGGGTCAAAATACCAACAAGTACCTGCAAGAAACTAGTTGAAGACTACGGGAAACGACTGGAGGCTGTGAAGCAGAACAGAGGCTACTGTACTAAATATTAGTAAAGTGTGTTAAATACTTTTGCATATGGGTTATTTTATTTATTGTTAATACATGTTTCTCAAAACAGTGGTTTTAAATTTTCCTTCTATGTTTTGATCGACAATGTTCGTTTAAATATTTCCTATAAGTTTCGTTGAAATTGATCTGTAATTTTTTGAGATATGTAAGAAAAACCAATGTGTTAAATACTTTTGCTACCCACTATATATATATATATATATATATATATATATATATATATATATATATATATATATACAAATGTAAAAGAACGAAGAATAAAATTGCAACGTTCAAAACCTTAATTTAAAACACGGCTCAATACATGAGTAGAGCAATAAATATTGTAAACAACCTGAAGAGACGTTTTATTTTAAACGGTGAAATGAAATGTTCAATTTTGTAGTGGATACTTACATGTTCTAATGTAACAGTGTATAATCAAGAGAGAGAGAGAGAGAGAGAGAGAGAGAGAGAGAGATATGAAGGAAAATATATTTATTTTGTCTGCGTATTTTTAATGTTCCTATTTACAACGAAATTGCTTTATAAAACGTCAACGTTGTTACGCATTCATCTATATTATTCCACATGGACCATTTACTGATCAAATTCTGGTCACTTTTAATAAAAACATTTACAACAAAAGTAAAGTTTTTTTTTCTTTTAATAAAAAAAACTTTGCAACTCTGTAAAATTTTGCTGTTAACTGGCTCTACGCCTGCCTTTTTCTTTTCTCCCCACCCCCTTTTTTAAATGTTAAACACATTTTTTGGCACACTTAAGTGGAAGCGCAGTTTTTTTGTTGGTTGTTGAATTATACAAATAATTCATTATTGTCATCCTCTCTCAGGTTTTCATTGTACTATTTTTCTTTTTATTCATATCCGATGTGGCTTGGGTGAATGGACGTATAGGGAAGCGATGACAATGGCAAAATACGATAGTTCTAATATAAAACATTAAAAAACTGATTGAATGAAAAAGAGAAGAAAAATTTCAAGTGATGCAATTGTAATTGATATTTAGTCACAATGAACGCAGATATGGAAAAAAAGAAATTAGAAGCATTTTCATGCTACATACACGACACATTGTTTGGATTTTCCATAGCATTATTATGATTATAAATAATAGTATAAATTCTCTCGGTATTATTGTTATTTAATTTTTGTATTAAGGAAAAGAATGATTAATGAATGCAAAATGTTGAGTCGTTTAATCACTGGAAATTTGGTTCTGTCAAAAACACAAAGAAAATTAATTGATTCGCCAAAAGAATTTTATACTCTATTTATCTCACACAACATACCAATTAGGTGCACTTACTGTAGAGTAGCTGTTAGTAAGTTCACCTCACAGCAGTGTAGTGCGTTCGATCCTCACTAGGTGTCACTCTACTGTGGTTCTTGCGTAAGAAATCACTCATTAAGAATATAGTTTTACAACATATATATATATATATATATATATATATATATATCGCACCTCTCGCCTGTGGAACTCCCTTCCTTATTCCTGTTTCCCTGACAACTATAATCTCCAACTATTCAAATGTAATGTTAATCGACATCTCCAGTTGCCTTGATCTATCCTTTTATCATTTTATGCCCACGCTCTTTAACTCTCTCTCTCTCTTTTTCTCTCAATCTTTATATATATATATATATATATATATATATATATATATATATATATATATATATATATATATATATATTATTAGTGATACAAAATTTAATAACACCAATAAATAGACAAACCTTATTTGTATTTCTAATATTGCAAGTTTCGAAACCGGTTAGCTAACTCGTTTTCCATGTTTTAAAAAAAATTATAATCAATTGTCATATTATTAAAAATACAAATAAAATTGTCTATTTATAGCGGCTGATATATATATATATATATATATATATATATATATATATATATATATATATATATATATATATATATATATATATATATCACTTCAAAAGTTATTAAAGTGGATACCCGTATTCGACACTAACACCAATTATTATATTTAAAATTTCAAATACGAGTATTCACTATGACAGACCTGACCAAACTTGCTCAATGTAAGAGCCACATACGATAATGAATAAAATTTACACATACGTTTTAGTTACATCCACATGTAACCACTATCAGCCTCCCAAATCTTTAATTCCCTTACCCAATCTTCTGACATTCCCCTTTAACCCTTGCTGACCGGAAATGCCTTTAATCCCTCTACCTCCCTCTATTCCTTCCATCAGCACTAAATAATTATACTTCACACAGATCTAGCGTTAAAATTAGGATTGAAAATATGTTTTTATCCAGTGTGGTCTGAATTCTTACTTAGGAAATAATTACAGTGTAACCCGGATATAAGAGAGTTGTCGGGACCGGAGAAGAAGTATCTTATATCCGGGTTTCTCTTATATCCGGGTTTCTCATATATCCGGGTTTCTCTTATATCCGGGTTTGGTCTATTTTGTTTAGGTAAGTATGGCTCTAATTTGGGACTAGAGAAAATCGCTCTTATATCAGGGTCTCTCATATCCGGGTTACACTGTATAATGCTTGAATTTTTCTAATTTACATTTTATATTAACTGTGATGAAAAAAGGTCAGCCAACATATTTTCACTAGCCAGAAATTAAAAGTCAAAGAGCCGCATGTAGCTTCGCGAGTCGCGGTTTGGCCACCCCTTCACTATAAAAACGTTTGAAGTATAAAAATGTCGGATTAAAAATAAGTCAATTAATTCTTGACACACACACACGCGCATATACATACATACATACATACATACACACATGTGTGTATTTGTGTTAGAGATGTTAGTGTCTGTTGGATTTTAAATCAGCCCACTGAAACCAGAAATTCTTTTTTTTTTGCTATAGCTTTTGCTAATTTGTGGGACGCGCTGTTTATATACATGTATACAATACGTTTTTGGTATCCATAACCATTACGCCGCGCACAACTTCCATCTGGTTCAGTGCCACAATAATTGAGAATTCCGTGAAGATTAAACTAACGACTCTTGTAAAATAATCTTTTTAATCCTCAATTTCCCCTTCATTTATCTTTGTATCATACGAAACTGACCTTGGTAATTTCAGAGAACTAACGGTAGAGTTATTCGATCCTGATTATTAAACAAGCTAACGGTCGCCTACTTTTACAGTCACCTATCCTCAGTTATGGAGCATATGTTGTGCGACTTTTATTTTTTGTATACGTTAGGAAGGAAGTGGTGAAGTCCATTTTTTTTCCATGAACAAAACAAACCTTTGAAAAAGAAAATATTTTTCCTGGAGCAGGATTTTCATTATCTCCTGTAACCTGCAGAAATTAATTAGGATTGGTATGGCACCACGGTAGAAAATCGCCCGAACGTCTTCGGTGTGCGTGCAGGATACTGCTGTGCTTATCCGACGGAGATGACAACTAATTGCATACATCCTGGCTTATAAAAAGCTATGTGGTAGAATGCGTTTCTCTCTAAAAAAAGTTTCTAAAAAAATCTCTATCAAATGTAACAAAACAAAATAATGCTTAGAGAAGATATATGAACATTAAAGATGCAAAGCTGAATATCTCTGAGACAGGTGGATGAAAGTAAACGAGAAGGTTTGACTAAGGTCAAATGTGAAGAGTAGGAAAGAGAGACTAATGTATAGGTAGGCTCGTTCGAGTGATGTGTGAGTTAGGTACGCTATATTCATCAAAGAAAAAAATAGACCAACCTTCAGTTAATAATATCTACAAGAATATATTAAATGTAATGTTCGCATCGGAGAAGTATATACAATGGATAGATTGTTTTCGGAGAACGCAAACTCATTAGAGAATTTAACATAAGTATTCTTACCTAATGACAACTTTTTTCACTCATTACTATATCCAGGACATCAAGTGTTCGTTTATTTTGTTTTTCCCCCAGGTTTCATCATTAAGATGTTCTTTTAACATTTATATCTATAATATTTGTTATCTATATTTTTTTACCTGTTATTATTCGAGTTACGGATATGCGGGTAGCGGATCGATTATCGGCACAGAAAGTAAAACCAGTGTACACTGATTTTACTTTCTGGTCAAAATCTGACATTTTACTTTTTTGGTCAAAATCTGACATTATCTGTTTCGTTCACCTTGCAATGATGCCATTGGAAAAGACATAAATCCATTTTCATTCAGATATGGGTGAAATAGCGCGACAGACAGGGCGATATTGCTTTGCATCACAACCAGACTAAGTGAAAATAAGCTCTAAATTCAAACCTCCATAAATAATAGGACTGACTGGGTTCTTTAGTCTTGGTAAGTCAACCAGACTAGCAGAAGTGCAATTCTGAAGTAAATATCAGCTTGAAGAGAGACGGGCTCCTTTAGGCTTCTAGAGACGCCTTCTGCCGCAGTTCATATGAGTCGACTGTGATATATATATAGACTAGAACGAGTAATTATAGAATGAAAATCACGCACACACCCACATATATATATTTTTGAATATAGTGCCAAAGTGTCAAAAGGACATATTTTGCAAGAGAAATGGTTAATGTTTTTGTGAATACATTCTTGCGTTATTTTTGTTTACAGAATGATCATTTTTTTTCCCCATTTGCAATTGAGAAAAATCCCGCATTTTTATATAGAAATGTAAATGCATGTATGTATTGATAATTACAAGTAAGAGCGGAAAGAAAGGATTAATTAAAATTACATATGTCTTGGGGAGTAAGAAAAATATCAGGAGGTAATATTGCATAGAATTCTGTTATAAAATACAAGTAATGGCAAAAATCGTTAATTTTTAAAATGGTCCATCAGTGAAGTCGAGGCATCTTAAAACAGTGAAGCGTGAACGGGCGTGCGCACAAATTTCAATTCAAAGTGAATACTGGTGGAAGAGATGTAGTGCAAGAAAACTGACGAAATGCCGTAGACAGCTGAACAGAAATAACCAATTCGATATAGACAAACTAGAATTAAGATACACATACATACATGAATTATACGCACAAACGCTGCTTGACAAGACTGATCCAAATGAAGTTCGCTAAACCAATGAAAAACAAACAACAGAAAATTAAAAATACCAGAATTTTCATTTACTCCTCCACATCCTTTGATGAAGCTTTAATAAAAGCGAAATATGTAAGATTGATAAACGTTTCTTATTTGTTCCTTATCCTAACATTCTGTCGGATTCCAATCCATATTTGATCTATATTTGATCCCAACATACACACATACACATATATATATATGAATAATAAAAAAATGAAATGGAATAAGTCCGACAACTATTTTAATATATTTTCTGTTTATACGTTATTTTTATAAATACAATTATTTAAATGATCTGTTTATAATAAACATTATAAATTACATTTACCAGCCTGAATGTCAGGCCAAATGACGGCTCAGTGTAGGATACAGGTTGGTTTTCTGCTATATACAACCAATTTTGATTAAAAACAACCGAAAAGCTCTGTGTGATTAATTTTTATTGTATTTTTTTGCAATTTTCAAAAGATGTGAGTTGGGATTGAAATTGTGGATAAACTGTCCGAAATTCATTTTTGTGTTGTTGTTTATTCAAGTACTTTCGTCGGTCTCAGTCATTTTCAAGAATCAGTGTGGAGTCTGTGCGGTAGGCAAGAATACTTTGTCTATATCCTGGTATTTTTGGGAAACCTGAAGGTTTGACATAGTCTACTATGGCGTCATGTGTAACGGTTATTGGAAGCGAGGCCCCACCAAAAAGTTTTAGTTTTTTTAGTTTTTTTCATTATATATATATATGTGTGTGTGTGTGTGTGTGTGCGTGCGTGTGTGCGTGTGTAATATGATCGATATTATTGTATATATGTAATATGACAGATAATATTATATATATTGCATCAATATATATATATATATATATAAAGACATTTATATATATTATGTTTAACGTTCTTTTTATAGATACAAGTATTTAAGCAAATGCTCTGTTTTATAATAAACAGTATTAAATAACATTTACCGGCCTGAATGTCCGAGAAATTTTCATAGAAAATTTTCGCTCTCCGACAGGAATCGAACCTGTATCCTATATATAATTTCGCGTGATGTGCCTTAACCTTTCGGCCACAGAGCAGCGTCTGGTTAGCAAGGTCGATTTTACTATCTTTAAACTTAAATCTTCCATGAATCTCTTCTATTCATATCTGCTCTAGCGTATCAAATGTAAACAAATGACGTCATATATTTTAGAATTGGACATAGTCCGACAATTTATTTAAGTTAAGGCACATCACGTGAAATGATGGTTCCGTATAGGATACAGGTTCGATTCCTGTCGGAGAGCGAAAATTTTCTATGAAAATTTCTCGGACATTCAGGCCGGTAAATGTTATTTAATATTGTTTATTATAAAACAGAGCATTTGCTTAAATACTTGTATCTATAAAAAGAACGTTAAACATAATATATATAAATGTCTTTAAATAAATTGTCGGACTATGTCCAATTCTAATATATATATATATATATATATATATATATATATATATATATATATATATATATATATATATATATATATATAGTCTTTGACTGTAATCGGACAGAAATAGCAGGAGGAGAGAGAGAAATCCGATCAGGTCACGGAATGTTTAGAAGAATAAGAGAATGAGATTTTAGGCGGCCGGGCATTTAATGGGTTTTTACTTCAACTACACACAACGAAATGATTATCTAATTATTTCTGTTTTAGCAATACCACCTCCTTAAAAAGATATTAGCGCACACGCCTGATGAGGTGTCCGTGAGTGAATGTATTGGAACAAAAAAATGATAACGGAGAAAAGACAAGCACATACAGAGAGGGAGGGAGAGAGGGAGAGAGAGAGAGGGGAGGAAGAAAACTTAAAAAATAAAAAGTTAAAAAGAGAAAAAATGGAAAAGGGAGAGAAGAACGGTAAAGAGAGGCAACGGAAGAAAAATCGGAGAAATAGAATGGGGAGAGAAAAAGAGTTAAAAAGAAGGGAAAATAGAGAGAGAATATGTAAGTGAGTGATTAATGGAAGAAAAAGAGAAGAGTAATGGAATAAAAGTAAGAGAGGAGAAGGAATACGGAAGAAAAAGCGAAATGTAGTGAAAAGAAAGAAGAAAACCAGAGTGAACTTGAAGGCCAGAGGTTAGAAAAAATATCAATCAGAGTGAAATAAAGAGACAAAGTTAATGGCAAAAAGAGAATGAGGACAAAAAGGGATGGTAAATAAAATGAGAAAAATTGAGAGGAGGGTGTGCGGAGGAGAAAAGATTGAGAGAGAGAAAAGAGAGGTGGCTGTGACTGAATAAAGAAGAAAAGGCAAAGGAGAGGAACAGAGAGAGAGAGAGAGAGAGAGAGAGAGAGAGAGAGAGAGAGAGAGAGAGAGAGAGAGAGAGGGGAGATAGCATATAGAGAGGGACATAAAAAGAAGAAAGAAAACAAAAAAGATAAAAAGTAGAATGGAAGAGAGAAGAACAAGAAAAATGAAAAATTGGTAAAGAACGAAAAAAATATTAAGAAAGAAAAATAGAGTCAATGGAAGAAAATGGAGAAATAGAATGGGGAAAAAAGTAGATAGGGAGAAGCGAGGTAAACACTTTACAAAGTGAACAAGAATAAAAAAAAAGAAAGAGTAGAGAAGAAAGCGAGAGATAATGAGAGAAATAGAAAATTGCAGAAAACGCCTTTTATTAAACAGTTTATGAATATCGGGGTAAACGTTAAACTGTGAAAAGGGACAAATTATCATTGTTATTTTCTTCTGTATTATCTGAATAAAAATGTCGATTTTTTTTATGGCAAGCTACATCCATCACGCATGCGCATACACGCGAGCGTGAACACACATAAAAATGTCTTACAGACATGCCCAAATGTGTACACATTCATATATCTAAGCGCATCTAAGTTGTTAAACAATATGGTGGGCAACTAGTCAGAGTCTAATTCTCAAACAATCACCTTATTACAGTTACCCTATACAAAGGAAAAGATTCATCAAATTATATTTACAACAACAGAAATTTTTGCTGCTCAAGTTGTTTAGGGGCAAGCTACAATAGGCAGAGCCATTTCCCAATAACTCACGTGGAAAATCACACCGGGAGCCCTGAAATTGCTTCACAATAACATATTATCTTTGTTTAGTGGATTTTATGGATTGTGTCATTGTTGCAGATGTGCAAAGAGGAAATCTTGTATTCTCTTTATTGCACACGTTTGAATATGATTCAAATTTAGGCATAATTACGATCTTCCTCGATCAAGTATCATTCAGGAACTGACTCTTTGCTCTCCTCTTGAGCTTCTTTATTTTATTTAATTCTTTTTTTTTGTTCGAAGTTTCCTTTTCGCTGGAGAATGGTGGGGGAGACTAAAAAAATCTTTTTTCGGTGATGGATGGAAAAATGAAGCAGGAGGAGATTTTGAAAATGTTTTTGGACTCAGTTTCTTTCTTTCTTTCTTTCTTTCTTTCTTTCTTTCTTTCTTATGATGTATGATTTTTTCCCCCACGTCGACATGTAACTTCGTTCGTCTGTTTAATGTTGGGATAAAGTGGGCATTGTTATAACTGATTAACGAACTGAGTGTCATTTTTTTTCTCTCTTTTTATTTACAGTTTTTATTTATTTTCGGTTAACAAGGTTCACATTTTGTTTTCTTTAATCCCTTTCATCATATGTCTTCTGAGTTGATTTGGCTGTAAAAAAAAAGTCACGGGCGTATGCGCATGTGCGAAACACCCTGCAACGCATGGATGGAGTTTCATCAGCATAATGTACACGCACACACACGCACGCACGCACGCGAGCAAACATAGTGTTTATTAATTAACCTGATAAAGATAAAATGTAGTTATCGTAGAGATGTTCAGGTTAAAACGGTTTCAATTATTGGTAAGTTCTCTAAAAAATTAGTTTACATAATCACCATCATCGTTCATCTGTTGTGTTCCATCAGGACTCTCTACAACTTCCTGTCCCCTGTAGATCTAAGCAAGGTTTGACACTTTACAATCCTTGTCGCCTCTCAGCCATCCATTCACATAAAATCGTTAGCTAAACTGTTCACTGTTTCCATCTATCTTTCCTTCTCCCAATAATCCTATGAGTATTAAATTTTCCAAGCCGTCCTTCCTCATGTGAAACAGAAATTTCAACTATCTTTTTCTGATTTTAGCTAAGTATCCTTCTAGTTTCCATTTGCTTTAGAACTTCTTCTTTGTTTACATGTTCAGTCCATGGTATTCTCAGCATCCATCTGCTGAATAATTAATTGAGATATAAATAAGGATGCGTCGATTTTCAATGTGAACACTCATTAGAGGATGTCTATAAAAGCGGTTCTCCAGATATGGGTAAAGATGGGGTTTTAGTTCCGTAGTGAAGACATTTTATGTAGAGACTGAAATTTTCTGTATGTAATAGACACCTTATAGTTAAAAAATAGACAACATAAAGCGAATTTTATTGTCAAAATCTTTGTGCTGTTTGTAATAAGAATGAATGGGGAAAATTATGATATAAAATTTAATTGACTGTGTTTAATACAAAAGGTGATGTTTACCCAAAACTGGTACAAAAGACCACGAAAGTTCCTTTCCCATTTCCCAACACATATTAGATCCTTGTGAAAGTTCGATTAGAAAACTAAAATCAAGGCAAATCGGGCACGATCTTTTGCAATGATCCAATGCGTACGTGAAGCAAAGCAAAATGTTTTCAACAATATGCAACAAACAAATACCAAGTTCGTTTTCACGTGGCCTCAGGTTTCAGTCTTGCACTATCAAAAACAAATCTATGCACTGTGACCCTCCAAAAAATCCAACTCTTATTAGTTTATTTACACTATTTATATTCGGACTTTGTTGTTGTTATCTCGGGGTTTCGGTCATTGTGCCCTCTAGCGTTCCTCAGGTGTATATCGACTGGGTAACCTACAGACTTCTGAGCTAAATCCTTTATTTAATCTACGGGGGTAGAATCTTCTCGTTCCATTGCTAGTTCTTATTTTATTTAGTACTGCTAAGTTATTGCCCACCCGTTTCCACTGAGTACAAGTACACACTTAGTTTAATTGCTAATTGCTTCTTTATTACTGTCCAGACCTGTAATTGTTACTATTTCATTACAAAATATATAGAATATATTAGTAAATTTAGTGTAGTGATTTTATTTCATTTAAGTTGGATAGGGTAGATCTGTTTGTTGTAATTTGGGTACAAAAAAATAGGGTAAGGGAATGAAGAATATTTGAGGAGGACCGGTGGCCCATAATAATTTAGTAATTAAACTTGTCTTTCTAACCAATCCGCTGATATAATGAGTTCGAGATTTTCTGAGTGAGACTACGCTGTGGCTATAGATAACGTTCATTGATTGTTTTTTTTTTTTTTACATCTTATCAACCCTTGGTGGGTTATTTATAGACGAAACATATTTGGATTGAAAGAATAATTCTTTTTTATTTTTTGCGAGTGAATTATTTAGTCGATATCATCCCAAGCAAGGCAGTGAAGCCACAAAGACACAAGGGATTACAGGGTGTGGAGGAATTAGAACCAGAAACATTAATAATGATGGGCAGAAAGAGAAAAGAGTAACCAGGAGGACAGTAGATGGCGATAGACATTGCATTTAAATATTTGCAGATTAAAGTTGGCTGGAAAGCATGGAGCCGGAAGGGAGTTCCAGAAGTGAGAAGTGCGAGAAAAGAAGCATAGAATTTACGGCTACATCTAGCCAGCTCAACTGTAAATTGATGAGATCTCGACGCCAGTCTAGTACTACGCTTAAATTCAAAACGTCTAGATACCATAGCGAAAAGTGCATCCAAACAATTGCCATGGAATTATTTATAGAAAAGACATATACAGGCAACCTTACAGCTGTGAGAAAGTGACTGAAGCCGAGCTGCCAGAACAGGACCAATGATATTGCAGATCCTTCTTTGGATATTATGAAGGGGCTTAATGTAAATAGCAGGGGCACCGGACCATATGTGACAGCAATATTCTAAGCAAGGACGAATGCTAGACTTATAGATATGTAAGATAAATTCTGAAGAGAATAATGTCTCGCCTGACACAGTGAACCAACTTTCTTAGCAGATGACCTAGGAATGGATTCAATATAGTCTTTCCACTTCATGTTAGCTGAGAACATTAGCTCAAGAAGGTGCAACGAGTCACTTTCCTGGGGGTTAACATCAGCCATACTGATGGAAAGCAGAGAGTGATCTCTCAGATGATTAATAGAGGGAAGTTTAGTTCTGGAGGCGTTAAAATTAACAAGCCATCTTTTGCCCCAGTTAACGACGGACTGGAGGTCGTTTTGGGCATCGGCTGCCATTTTGATCTTGTCAGATTGATAAGCCTTACTATCGAGGCTGGAGTAAATTGTTGTGTCATCAGTGTAGATACCGTGTTGAAAGTTTATGTCATCAGGAAGGTCATTAATGAAAATTAAAAACAGAGTAAGGCCAGTGATAGACCCCTGGGCGTACACCCGCGTTAGTACGTAAGTATTTAGACGAGTGGCTGTTCTGGATAACTTTCATTTCACGATTTGATAGAAAAGGTTGGATCAGATAAAAAAAAAAAGTGTCCGGAGATACCGTAACTTTTTAGCTTGTGGAGAAGCCCTGAATGCCAGACCCTGTCAAATGTTTTCGAGATGTCAAATGACCGGGCTTCACCGTTTTTATTTAGAGCATGATAGACTCTTTACGCACTTGTCGTCAGTACATCAGCAGTTGACCTCAAGAAACGAATGCCATATTGCTAGTCTGAGAAAAGGCTCTCCGATGAGAGATGATGAACCAATTCAGCATTGATTAGGGCCTCTAGGAGTTTCCCCAAAAGAGTTAGAAGGCTTATAGGCCGATAGTTGGAAGTATCAGACGGTTCACCAGAGTCCTTAAAAACTGGAACAACAGATGATGACAGGAGGCAACGAGGCGTTTATTATACAGTTGAGAGAGAATAGGAACCAATTCGGGAACACACTTCTTAATGACTATTACACGGATACAATTGACTCCACATGCTGTGTGGAGATCTAGGTTAGAGATGAAAGCTGAAATCATGGAAGAGGTTATATGCATCACTCAACGGAGACTCAGTTCTAGGCGGGAATTTGGGCTGGGATACTCTGGATGAATCAACTAACAATTGTTTGAGACTGACAATCATTTTTCCAGATACAATTCCTATTATTTAACCCGTAACTGGGGTGATGAGATGGATTCATACCTTTCCCAATCGTAATTGCACGTAAGTAAATGTGACGTACCTGACTGGAATTCGAACTCAGCTCTCTGATTTCTCATTCCGAGCCGCTATCGATTACACCACCTACACACCACGCCTCTAGATAAAACCAAGCTAATAAAAATAATTGAAACCATTATTTATACGCAATTAATTGTCTAAACACATTCAATTTAAATAAAATGATTTATGTTTAGTAAGCTTAGCTTAGTCGCGTGCAAGTTAAAAAGCAAGTTAGAAGATTGTGTTGTTTCAATTTTCCAGTTGGGGAGGGTCCACAGAGAAAGACTAATAGGGTTGTTATCTGGTTTCTGAATTAAAATGGATAAATTGATAGGGTTACTTTATATACCTACATACCTTATCGCTTCTTTTTTGTCCTTTATGATTCTGCAGACTAGAAAGAGCGATCTATTTTCCCTAGCAAAATATTTTTACATGGATTTATTCTTTTATATATAGGGTATTCCGAAAGTAACGCGACAATTGGCAGAAAGCATACACTTGTAAAATAGCAATTAGGGAAAATTTGCATGTATATCATCTTCCATAATTCGACCAATAAAATTTCTTAATATTATATTGTCACATACAGAAACATGATTCCATTTGGTAAATAAATATAAAATTTACAAGGTTATCAGTGGTAATGCGACGTTTCGAACAGCCTGTATTATGTACTTTCAGAAGATGGGCAATAATGGTTCGCCACAACGTTCTGTCTTTTGTTGCTCTAAGTAACTTTCACCCCCTTTCCATCTCTCTGTTTCCTTGTCCTTCCATCCATTCACTTAAATTCGTCAAACAGGTTACTGGCTGTTTTCTCCTCGATTCTATTATCATTTGTTTGCCTCGTGGGTGCGAAATTCCCCCTCAGATTCTCTTCCCTCATTATGTGTCACTTAAATTTAAACTCTCTCTTTCTAATTCATACTTAGCCAAGATTTGAACTCGTCTTGTCAATTCCATTTTCTGCTCCGACTACCCTTACGCTACCGGAACATTCTCAGATACGTGCAGTGGAGTCATTCTTATACAAGAAATCCCCAAATTATACGCTATTGAGTTCAGAACGGGCTGCTTTCCGAAACCAAGTGACCTTTTGTTATTTACTCATTGGGTACTCTAGTTTTCATCCTTTATAAACTGGTGTAAAACTAAGACAGAATGTACGGTAGTTAGCAAAAGGATGAGCCCAAAATGCAAATAACAAATCAGAGATACCAAAATCAAACAAGTATATATATATATATATATATATATATATATATATATATATATATATATATATATATATATATATATATATATATATATATATATATATAATCATTTATTTAAATATTATAACATAAATATGTTATAAAATCACTACAAAAATAGCCATTTCGTTTCGACACATCCAGTGTCTTATCAAGTGATGTATTGAGCACTCTTTAAAGAATAATAATTGTTGGTTATTGGAATTTATTCCGTATATACCAATCCCACACTTGGGTATATATATATATATATATATATATATATATATATATATATATATATATATATATATATATATATATATATATATATATCTAGGAAGTGTTTTAACAGAGGATGGAAAGTGCGAAACTGAAATCCGAAGGTGTATTGAGATAGTGATGCATTCCAAAAGCTAAGCAGAGTAATAAGAAACAGGAAAACTTCGTTAGAAACAAAGAAAAGAGCGCTGAACTGTTACGTAATATTTGTCCTCCTGTGTGGCAGTAAATGCTGGATAATCTCCTCATAGAAGACAACGAGACATAGCTGTGGCACAAGGTAGCATGTATGGAGGACATAGCGAAGATCGAACTTACTACTCAGGCGTAACTTCGGAATAACTTCAATGCCAAAGTGACTCCCGCAAACATTTAATAGCGATTTAGGAAGCGTAGCTTACATGTGGCAGAAAGCCGCAAGAATGGAGTAAGAATCGAACTAACAACTCAGTCGTAATTGATCCCGTGAAATAAGCTTGCTAACCATGATAACATGTCGTGGATTTACTTGACCTACCACCGGGCCAGGTTGCGACACAAGGTCGGGGTTTAATGTGGGAAGGGAGGGGGGGGGGGGTTGACCCGAGTGTTTCCATCCGAGTCGCTGGTCATAGCTAGTTAGATGCAGTCGCGATACTACCAGCGCAGGGACGAATCCCTGCGACCGGCCTGTTGATTTACTTGACCTCCCACAGGGCCAGGTTGTGACACAAGGTCAGAGTTTAACGTGGGAAGGGAGGGGGAATGGACCCGAGTTTTCACCCGGGTCGCAGTGCTTTGGCTTTAGCTAGTCATAGCTGGTCTTGGCTGGTCATAGCAACGATACTACCAGCGCAGGGACGAATCCCTGCCGCCGGCCTGTATCGGAGAAGGAATCCCGGCCCCATACTACACTTTGATCTTAGCCAAAAGGCAGAGAAGCGATCAACTATGATAACATGCCGAAGTAAACGGATATTTCTTATGAATCTTATCTATATTACTAATAAGTTGTGTTTACAACACAAGTGGTAAAATTGAATTTACATAACAATTTTTAAAAGCACATTTTAATAAATATTTCACCTGAGTTATTTATTTCAGTTAAAATAAAAAAAAAATAATGTTTCTGCCTATAAAGTTTTTTCTATTTGATTCATCGTATTTGTTGAAAAATAATTTATATTTTCCTTTTGTCGAAATTCAGTCGTAAGCTTCGCTGTGCGTTTGGTGAGATGGATAATGGCTCCGAATTAAAAATCGAAGTGAAGAGTTTCAATTCCAGTCGGATTCTTTACATTTATTTATAGGAACGGTATGAATCCACCGCTTCTACTGCCCAGCTATCGGCTAATTAGCAGGACTTGTATCAGTAAATCATTATTATCTACAAAAAAAATCTAAAATCTAAAAATATTTTCTGGCTTCAAATATTTGATGTAAAAACAAATCAATCAATCAATATTGATATTTCTCAATTATCAATCAATATAAGATTCTCTTAAAATTGTACGAGTGAAAAAAGGTAAGATTGATGAATTAAATTTTGTCATTATTCTTAATGTAAACAGAAAAGCAATCAAATCTCATAGTTAGCTCTTGGTAAGTATGTTCGGAGTAGAAAATTCAAGTGAACTTAGCATAATGACAAAATAAATTTATAATATAGACGTCTAACTGAAAATGTCGTTTAAACAGAATTTTTAGAGAGGTAAGAGAAGATCTTCGACAGCTTATTTTTCTCCGTTCGTAAAGCCGGTATTTGGCTAGTTTATTAAAATACAAACGAAACCGTGAGTTCTTAAATTCTCACGAAGAAACCATTACCAACAGTGCATTGTCACAGTTCATTTGAAGACTTCTTGCATAACATGAAAATGTATTCAGCTAGAAAGTAATTGTAAAAATAGTAAATTGCATTTATTTAACAAAAAGAAACAAAAAATGCTGCTTGTGACATAGCAAAATTCCATTATATAAAATAAAAGAGAAAAAAAAATAACGCGCTCACAAGATATTGAATGCGCCAGTAGTAAATGCCCTTATATCTGTGTATATTTCTTTTTAATTAAACAAAGAGGGCGATTTAATTGCGTTCATCAATTTCCTTACACCATTGGGTATTGCTGGAATAAGACTATTATAAAATAGAGTTGAAATTTCGGAAAGGGGCTGGAAGAATAAAAGGAGAATGAAAGAAATGAAGAAGTCTACAGTTAAAAAATAAAAAGGAAAGGCGAAGATAAAAAGGAAGCAATGAGTATCCGATGAGACTGATGGTATTAATCTTGGCGGAATTAGAAACTTTAGGCAAAAAGTTTTTGATCAGTATTTTTTATTTTAAATACAGACATGGTTATTTCTGGCACACACACAGGCGCAAAGAGAGAGAGAGAGAGAGAGAGAGAGAGAGAGAGAGAGAGAGAGAGAGAGTCATGCACATGTACGCATATACACTGTCACTAATACACCCATTCAAACTTGAATCATATAACAGCACAAAATACACACTAGTTAAGTGAGCACAAGGGTCGCATCCTTATATAGAAACAGATATACATAGACATCATTGAGTAGAACTTCAAGATAATTGTTCATATCAGTTATGAAAATCAGTGAAGCTGTACACATATTCACAGGAGACGTATTCATCTACGCATATATGAATCCACATGCTCTCTCTCTCTCACACACACATATATATTATCTCTCTCACACAAACACACACATACTCTCTCTCTAACACACAGGCACACTCTCTCTCGAACACACACACTCTCTGTCAACACATATAAATCTTGTCTGTGATTCAGGTAAGTGAGCATTTCTTCCAAATCATATGTCAGAAACCAAGACTCTCTCCACTTGAAAGACGATCACAAGTAGACAAGACTGTAGTAAAGTTATATATATATATATATATATATATATATATATATATATATATATTAATCAGGAGGACAGCAGATAGCGATTGACATACCATTTAAATTTTTGTTGATTAAAGTTGGCTGGAAACCATTGAAACGGAAGGGAGTTCCACAAGCAAGAAGTGTGGGCAAAGCACATAATTTTTGGTTACATCTAGCCTGCTAATCTGTAAACTGATGATACCTCGTCGCCAGTCTAGTAATGCGCTTAAAGTTAAAGAGTCTAGACAACACAGCGAAGAGCTCATCCACACAATTACCATTAAAGTATTTGTAGAAAAGGCCAAGGGGACAACCTCACGGCAGTGGAAAAGTGACTGAAAACTGAGACGCTAGATCTGGGCCAATAATATTGCTGATTCGTCTTTGGATTTTATGAAGCTCTACATAAATAGCAGGAGCATCGGACCACATTTGGCAGCAATATTCCAAACATGGACGAATGATAGACTTATAGATATGAAAGATAGACTCTGGAGAGAAAATTGTCTAGCACGACATTCTAGGAATGGATTCAATATAAAATAGAAATAAAATGGGGCGTCTCTCTCTCTCTCTCTCTCTCTCTCTCTCTCTCTCTCTATATATATATATATATATATATATATATATATGTGTGTAGTGATTCACTCGATGAAAGATGAAAAGTGAATGTTTTTAGAACTGAATCACCAGGCTACTCCCAAATGTGATTTAATAATAGTGGTGCAAGCTTGTGGAGAACCAATCAAACTTTTTGAAAGAATAAATAACAGGAAAATGTTGTACAGTGTGTCATGAAGTTTTCTTCTCCTATACTAGTTGCCAATCAAGGCTATAGAGCCCGGTTTCCCTTGCTATTTAACCCATACCTGGCTGGAGAAGAGATGCATACTCACCTTTCCCAAAGCTATCTATGTGAAAGTGAAAGCAACGACATCGTCCAGAATTTGAAAATCTGCATACCGATCACATTTTTCGCGTCTACTACCCTAGACATATATGTAAGTGCGTAAATTGTATGTTTAGGCAGCAAGAATTACACACACACTTACCCGCCTGCGCCGCACACACACACACACGCATGCATGCACATACACACACACACACGCACACACACACACACGCATGCATGCACGCACACACACGTAAACACGCACACATATATTTTTTTATGTATGATGTATATTTAGACAGCAATAATTATAAACACACATACAAAAAAAAAACACACACATATACATGTATGAGCTTGGTTCCCTCGGTGTGGTGTAATGGTTAGCAAGCTTGTCTCCCTAGATCAGTTACAACGGAAAAGTGAGTTCGATACTCACTAGGTACCCCATACTTTCGGCCTTGTGCCACATCTAAGCTACGCTTAGAAAATAAGTATACATGTATGAGTTTATGATGTATAGTTAGGCAGCAAGAAGTATACACACACGTGCACACACAAAACAACACGATCATACACACATAGGCACACACACACTCGTGCGCGCGCACACACACACACATATATATTTGTATGTGTGTCTGTG
The DNA here is from genome assembly GCA_964036315.1 of Acanthosepion esculentum. Classification (NCBI taxonomy): domain Eukaryota; kingdom Metazoa; phylum Mollusca; class Cephalopoda; order Sepiida; family Sepiidae; genus Acanthosepion; species Acanthosepion esculentum. The sequence goes on from OZ038478.1 coordinate 57,712,420, forward strand.
TGTGTGTGTGCGTGTGGACGTGCCTGGGCCTGTGTGCAACATTTGTTTACAGATGCTCGCATAAACATATTGTAATCCACCTGTTATGTTTGATCATAGAAATTACTACACCCACCCGGTATTAACGTCTTAGTACACACACTTTTGTACTCCGCTTGCACAATAAAACACATCAGTATGACTGGTTGATTCTTACAGACAGTGGATAAGCGCTTAATTTCAATTAGCTGTCCTCTTGTCTACAGGCGTTTTTAATTAATTTTAATTAATTTCCGACGGGTCATTTTTACTGAAGGCATCATCAATTTGTCGATCAAAACAAACGCCTATAGAACTCCGCCATTTGTCAATAAACTTTCCTTTTTTACTTGGTAATCTCTCTTTCATTCCTTCTCTTTAGAAGGACAGTTAAATTTATTTATATTTTTATTCTAAATATATTAGATCATTTCTGTAGAACTCAACAAACGTTATATTATTTAAGAATTATGAAAGTAGATCTCATCCGAAGTCATTGACATCGGAGAGTTTTCGGGATTTATAAATCAAGAAGAAAGGATTGATCAATAATTTCATAATATTGATAGTTGTGAGCAAAAGGGACAGCCCAAGATATGTGTTACACAACAAGAACGTAAAAATTAAACACGTTTCAAAATTCAACTATTTGGGCAATATAATAACATGAGGGGAAGTGTAACATAGAAATTCGAAGGCATAGAAGAATAGCGAAGATATTTTGCAGAAACTGAGGGACAAAAACAATATTAGAAACGAAGAAATGAAAGTAAGGCTGATAGAGAATGTTTACTTCCCTATAAAAAAACAACAACTGGACAATTTTATCACAAATAAAAGAGAATACTGATAGCGCACAGGAAAAATCTAAATATTCATATTGATAAGATAAAAATAAGTTAGTAGCCATCATTTTATCAACATCCCGAAAACGCATTCAGTGAAAACATACTCGTTTTTCGGTTTTCTGGATTTAAGATAAAAAAATTGTTCCCTTAGTTTATTTTATATCGTAGCTTCTATACCGAAACTCAGTGGTCAAATTTTCTAAATATCTCAATCTCAGTAGATTTGCGTTTACACCATCGGCACCTAAACTTTGCTAGGAATGAAAAAATGAAAGCAAATTGGCTCTGAAGGTTGAAAAATGAATGGATGTAGTAACAACCAACGTATTACACCCAAATCAAGAGATGCCTACACATTCAGCGCTATTTCTGGCCAATTAGTGAACTAGTGTGAGAGCTGCAAGAAATTCAAATTGTCTCCGAATTAAAAACGGTACCAGTTATCAGTCACCAGAAAATTTGTGTTAAATCTGCAGTCATTAACAACCAAATTATGTGTCCTTCTTCCAAATATATTTCACACACACACACACACACACACACACACACACACACACACACACACACACACACACACACACACACACACACACACACACACATATATATATATAAAGTGAAAGTGAAACACGGAAAAGCAATTTGGATTTTATTCATTGAGTGCTTTTTGGTGTTTATTATTATTCTGTATCATCATCGTTTGATTTCTAGAGACATTGAGTACTATAGGTTTTTGTGTAGCTAGGTGTATATCTTTTCTTTTTTTAATTTATTCTTTTGTCATTTTTCATGTTTTCTTCTTTTGGCAGAAGCAATCAATAATAAAGTTAACAAGCAAAATACTATAAAACACCTACAGAACCGCTTTCGGATCGACAATTATTTCCACTCAATAGCCCCTAGAATAATTTGAAACATAACCTTTTCCGCCCACACACTAACCGTTAGAATAATACAATAGACCTACTCATAATGCACCACTGACCAGCGTATATAAATAGTCGACTCCAAGCACATCTCACGAGGCCCAACGATTATATTTAAGCATCAAACTTATATAAAAACAAAATTATATAAAATATATAAATTTGCAAGCAGATAAAATAAACAAATAAAATATATAAATTTGCAAACTGAAAAAATATATAATTTTGTTAACCGATCAAATAAACACATAAAATATAAATTTTTTCAAGCAGATACAATATATATATTTGCAAAAAGATAAAATATATACTTTTGTAAAGAGATAAAATATATAATTTTGCAAGAAGATAAAATAAACAGATAAAATATATAAATTTGCAAACAGATAAAATATATAATTTTTCAAATAGATAAGCCATTCTTTAAAAATGTAAAAATATCTTTAAAAAGTATTATTTTTTCATGTAAAAATTTCTTCAATTAAAAATTATTATTAACTTTGTACATAGTTTTAAACAACATGCTTTCAGAGATCCTGCTAGTTAAAATTTTCTTTTCAATAATTTCGATCGGGCAAGTGTCATTTTAAAAACTTAATTTTTGTCGGAATCATTTAATTTATATCACAAAATGAACTCATATTTTCCCATTTGTACCTCTATCTGTGTTATCTCCTGTCGCTGCTTTCTCTCTGAACACTTCTGAATGTGTTATCACCTGTTCCCGCTTTAGCGATTGATCAATTCTATATTATCACCTGTTCCTAATTTCTCAGTGAACACGTCTATCTGTGTACTTTTCTGTTCCTGTTTTCTTTGTGAACACTTGTAACTGTGTTATCACCTGTTCCCGGTTTCTTTTGGACACTTTTATCTGTGTTATCTAGTGTTCTCGCGTTCTCTGTGAACACTTCTGTTTGTGTTATCTCCTGTTCCCTCTCGGCTTTCTCTGTGAACACCAGATGATTGCAAATCAATAAAATGTTCCCTTTTGGTTAAAGCAATCTAGCTGTATGGAAATTATTTTTTATTACTGTGATACTTTTAAAATGTCTGAAATAATCACAGTGAAAATTCACCCATTTATCTTTGTGCCAGACTAAGTTACTGATAGGGTAAATCCTCATAGAAAAATTAAAACTAGTAGCAGCAAACAGCCAAAGCCTGCTGCTGTTCTTACCTATGCAGAGGAAAATACTTTTTGACCAAGGTCAGGGCCAGTTTGTAAAGTTAATAGGAGCGAGCAAATTTAAAAAGGCTTCTGGAAACGTATCCATCAATTTTTAATTTACACTTCATTTTTAATTTATACGAGCAGCATGGCCCGGCGTTGCCCGTGCTTGATTCAAAAATCGTACGACTCATACAGCAATCGCTATCACTTGACTTAAAATATTTTTGCCCTTCCTTGCCTTTAAAGGAGTGCCCTTTGCCGTGCTGATGTTGCTCCATGCCTTAACTTCTTGCCTATCTCACACTGCGAATTTTTTCTAAGCTCTATACTAAACATTAAATCTGTTACGAAAAAAGAACTAAACAAAATGAACACAAAACTATCAGCTTTAAAAAAGGACTCGTAACTGGAAAAACCGAATGAAAAAAGAATGTTAACAACAAATACTTTTTCACACCCAACCCAGTTCTGTGGAATCAGAATCAACGTTGAGTTTAAGCAAGCGAATTAGCCAATTGGAGTAAAGTGCCATGCAGATTTAAATTTTTCCCACTTGTGACAAATGCAGCTATCGTTTTTTTTGCATGCTAGCATGCTAGTTAACATTCATGTCAGTCAGCTGTTGGCTCTCACGCTGACCAATAGAACTTTCCTGCCTATTCGTGGCAGCCAGCTATAGGCTTTCGCTCTGGCCAGTAGAAAATGGCCGCAAACTACATGAAAACTGCCGTAGAAGCATGAAAAAATCGACTATTTCCACTATCGATGGGAGTTGGGAAATGCAAAGTCGGTGTTGGCCTTCCCGCTAACTTGGAGCATGTGCATGTCAATTTTGGTGCAAATCCGTCGAAAATTGCGGCCGTGCATTCGTTACACACACACACGTACACACACACACGTACACACACATACATCCTGCCTTTTATAGATAGAGATTTAAAATGACAACACGAGTGAGACATAGTGTTAAAGAAAATATGGGAATGTTTCGATAAATTTAACGCCTTATAAGGTTATGTTTTTTTTATCAACATATGTCGCCTCCTTGTCGAAAATACGCCAGGGTCATTGTGTATGAAAAGTACTTATCTGCGATTGTGATATTTGGCATGCAAAAGAAGCTCCTAAATATTGTTCTGTGTCAGTGAAGGAAGAGTTTGTAACGTCTCAATTTATTTTGGCTTTCAACGCATCACATGAGATAGCACACTTTTCAAACCACTGGGAGTTTGATAGAATAAAGTAATGACTCTAGAAAGTCATTCCAAGGTCACACAAATAAGTAAAAAATAATAATAAAATAATAATGGCAATGGTAATATTAGTCGTTTTATAATTCGAGTCCTAATGACTAAGTGACAAATTTATTTACTGGGATTCATAAGGTTATGTCATTTCCTGGTGTATTTGGCTTGTTATTTCTGTTTTATTTTCAGGCAAATAAAGCTAGAAGAACAAGCCAAAGACGGTATTGTGCCTACATGCATATTCCTCTAAGAGCATAGGCGAAAAATGGTAAGAACTTCTTGAAAGACTACACAACTCCATTTTGCTGTTAAAAATATTACTACTAAACCTAACATGTTTGATTTCCATTTTTTGTATTTGTATAACATAAAAGATTTAAAACATAATTTGTATAGTCTTTTTACTTAATTAAAACAAAAATCAGCATAGAACTACCATTTTAAAATGAATTTTCTCGTTTTATTTTTATCCGTTGGGACTGCACGTTTGTGCAACTTTTCCTCGTCGTTTAAGGTCTAACATCCAGTCACTCTGTCTGAAAAAATAGAGACACCAATTCGTAGATTTTAAGAATAGTCAATAGTTTTCAACATTAATTCTTTATTCCATTTTATTTTATTTATTTATTTTATAATTCTGCCTTCAAATGTAGTTCGATTTTCAGTAATATTTTTTCCATTTAACTCCATTCCTATTTTTTCGTTATCTCTATTTCCGTTTTTGTTCTCTCTTTTTGTTACTTTATTCGTTGACTGGCTTCAATCAAACGCTGTATTCTGTTTACGTAAGTTTGGCTTTTTTATTTCGTGTTCATTAACAGCATTTCTAATTAACATTAATCAATTCAGCCTGATTAATTTACCCCATCTCTGCAGTCGACTCCTCCTGAATGGCCATCATGGCTTCTCCATATCCCACCACATTTTCAACCAATCAAAGTTAATGTAAGATGATTTTCTTTCATCATCAGTTCTTTTTATTTTCATATTTTCCCCACATTACTTGTTGATAAGACATTTCTTTTCTTCATTTATTAAAGGAAGTGTCCAGGTTATATTTTTATTTTCTTTATATAACCACAACGAATTTTCTTTTTTTTTTAAAGGTCCATTTTAGATTTTACCATTAATATTTCGTAATGCCCTTTTCTTTACATCCCTTAGTGTCTTTTCTTTTACTTTCTTCTCCTCGTTTATCTTTCTTTTGTTTTAAATCAATTTCATTATTCTTTTCACAACAGATTTCTAAGCCACTTTTTCTGTACATTCATTCTCTTGCCTTGGATATTTTTTTTTTGTATTTCCTTCTTTTCGTCTCATATGCTCTTTCTCTTCTTTCCTAATAATCTTTCGTTCTTTCCTTCCCTTCTTTTATTCTCGATTTCCGCACTTCTCATTCTTTCTTTCTTTCTTTCTTTCTTTCTTTCTTTCTTTCTTTCTTTCTTTCTTTTAACTTCTCTATATTAATTTTCTATCTCTTTTTTCTAGTTTGTTTTTCTTTTTTTCAACCCCTGTTTGTTGCTTACTTTCCACTTAACGTCCGTCTTGGATATGACAATAAACTGCATCCGCTTCCTAAGACGACAAACTACATCCGGCAGCAAGGCCTGTGATCAGAAGGTTTTGAGAAGCGTGGAGCCACCTCTTAAATGCTGGTGTTCCGTAGTTCACTCTGACCTGTTAGGGTCCCAGCTATGGGTAAATAGTTAATCCCTAAACTGGGGTCAAGACATTATGAAAGAGTAAAAATAGGTTTTAATATCACCCATACATTTTTGAAAAAAATATTAGCAGTCTTGAAGAAAAAAATTATTACCAGCAGTACATTTTTGAAAAAAAAATATTACCAGCAATAAAAATTTTGTCGGCATTAAATAACCCACTGAAATTGATATGCCGTTAAACAAACCAGACCAATCCACTTAATGCTTCTTCTTCATCTTCCTTCACTTACATTAAAATATGGAAGTCTTATACAGCCGTTTGCTTAACCGATTTGAATGATATTAAGTTTTTAATGAAAAAAATCCCACTCAAATTGCCCAGTATCACGGAACTTTGGCCAAACAATCTGTTCACATTTTCTTCTATTCTGTTCCCTTTGTAACACTTCTCATGTTATTTTCAAATTTATTCTCCTGTTTCCCATTTATTTTTTTATTCTTTCACTCGCTGAATCTGTTTTCCCCATTTATATATCTTCTTCTGAATTCTTCTTATCTTGTCTCTCCTTTATCAATACAGATAAAATCTTATTTTTACGTCAAGTCCACATATTCTTTCGAGATAGAATTATACATTCATTACTTATTCTTTTGTCCTTTTTCCAAGAATTCATACAACTTTTTAAAAATTATTTCTTGTTTTCATTCATCATTCTTCTTTCTTCTTCCATTTGTTACGCTTTTTTACTTTCTTAATATTTTTCCTTTTGTAATAATTTTGACAAGGTTTTCATTTTCTTTGTTTCTTACTTGTCATTTTAGTTTCAATATTCAATCAATTCAGTCTTTCCCCGACTGGCCAAGACAAAGGAAAATGAAAATTCATAACGCTTATCATATAGATGTCCACGTACCATACAACGGTCGATGAGTAATTTCTCCTGGGCCTTCTTTTCAAATTTTCTTTTTTTTTTCGTTAGGTTATTCTGTCTTTCTTCAATATTCTTTTTTTCCTTCTTTGTTCTGTTGTTATTTATTTTCTTTCACCTATCTTTGAGTCTTTATTTTGTTTCCCATTTTAAATTCATTTACACGTGAATTATTTTCGTCATTTTATTCTACAATTATTTCTTTTTAACTTTGCTTTTGGAAGTTTCGCTTTACGCAAGTTCAATTTTATGGAAGTCACACATTAGTACATTTCCCTCCAGTTTTCCAAAATGGCGTAAAGCAAAGCAGCAATTCCCGCCAACCCGTGAGACACGAAAAATTTCAGAGAACATTTCCGCTATATCACCAGCACACACACACACACACACACACACACACACACACACACACACACACATATATATAAAATTCATACAAAGAATTAAATAGCAATGCTAATGTGATTAATAGCGAAATCACTTCGCTAACAGAACTTAATGTGACATTAACTTACTATCAGTTCCTTGAATAATAAGATCCTTATATCTGAGTTGTTGTCAGATGGAAGGCACATACCAAGCACTTTCGATAATTTCAAATTGTCACCTTCAGAGCACAATTTTCTTATATATAGGTAAATACTAAGACGTTAGATGTTTTTTTAAAATTATGCTATTTATTGACAGTTGAATATATATTTTGGAGCGTGCAATGTCACGATGCTAGGGTTCTTCTTCAACTCGATCAAGTGAGAACTTCTTTGAATTTTGAAAAGTTAGAAATCCACGAAATTTTCTTGTTATATGTTAATGTCTCATTAAGTTCTGTTAGCAAAGTGATTTCACCATTAATCACATTAACATGGCTATTTAATTCTTTGTATAAATTGTTTCTTTATGATATAAAATATAAGCTGCACACTCTTGTATATATATATATATATATATATATATATATATATATATATATATATATATATATATATATATATATATATATATATATATATATATATTCTTTAGTTTTTACACTTTTTCGTAACGTTGTCCTTTTAATTTTATTTTTCATTTGAACTTCCCTAGACCATCATTGCTTCTTTTCACCACTCTGTCAAGACAAATGAAAATGATGGTTCATTTCTCTAAATATCACGTGGGTAGTGAAATACCATACAACAGTCAATGAATTCTTTCTCGGGTGTTTTTGTTTTCGCGATCTGTCCTGCCATTTTTCTTTCTCTTTAAAGTTTCGATATTTTTTTAACATTTTAACTTTAATGTTTTGTTTTCATTTGATTCTCCTCACTATTCTTTCTTTCTTTCTTTCTTTCTTTCTTTCTTTCTTTTCTACTAGCGTAACGCTCTTAGTTAAAAATCTATCTATCTATCTATCTATCTATCTATCTATCTATCTATCTATCTATCTATCCGTCTGTCCTAGACATATTTCACACCATTTTCTACATTTTATTAATATTTTCTGTTCTTTCTTTTTTGATTTTAAGCCGATTCGTTACATTTATTCTTTAATTTTCTCTCTTTGTTTTAATTTTTATCTTTTTCAAAAAATTTCTTTCTTTCATGTTTTTCACTCTGACACGTTTTCTACCTTTTTAAAGGCTTTCTTATTAATTCCCTTCTCGTAACTTTAATCATTTTCTCACCTTTTATTTCCAGAGTTTTAATAAATTAATTTCTAAACAGTTGCCTGAATCTTTTTCTTTTCTTCGTTTTTCCTACACAACCCGCTCTCTCTTCCCACTCTTTTCGCACATTTCTCTTTCCCTTTCGAAAAAAAAGTCCATTATATCACTTAATTCTTTGTTACTGATGCGAAATATTTCCTTTGAAACCTGCATAGGGCCAAAAACAGTAATATCCGCTCAAATGAAGTACTACAAGCATCTATTGTCTGACAGGAGCATTGGTTGGACCAACCAACAAGATGATATTGGTTAGAAATTATTTCTTTATTTGGCTCATTCGCTTCGCCCCATAGAACATGTCTCCGACTTTTCTTTTTGTCATATTATCAATTTTGAAAGATTCTCCATTCTTTTTTCTATTAAAACCTTACATTCATTCATTTAGTATTTCTTTCTTTCTTTCTTTTAAAATTTGTGTATTTTTCTTTCTTTCTTTCTCCATCTTAAAAGTTTGCTTTCCTTCTTTCTTAATTTTAAAAATACAATTTATTAAATAAATAAAATTTGTTCATTCTAGGTAGAATTTCATACTTTTCTTTATCGTTTTCGCTTTTCTATTTTGAAGTTTTTTGTTTTGTTTTCGTCTTCTTTTCTATCTTTCTCTCTTTCTGTTGTTTCTGTTTTTTTTTTTAAAACGTTCATTTTTCATCTTACTTTTCCATTTTATTTATTTTCTGTTTCATTTTTTCTTCTCCAAGTTTCTCTCTCTCCCCCTCACCCTTTGACATACGCACACAGACATACACGCGCGCATGCATACAATCACACACACACACACACACACGTTCATGTGTTTTTTTTTTCATTTATTAATTCCCTGGTAACAGCGATGAAAATTATTAATTAATCAACAGTCAAAATACTTGCCGAGATAGTTGGACCGGATGTGAAGTTGTAATGGGAATAGGGAACTCGATTCGGTGAATTTATACACTGGAGTTTAACAGAAGCAGTGGCGGAAACTTTTTGTGGTAAACTGAGCGATGATGTCGACAATCTTGCTTTTTGTGTTATGCTCAACGAATGGGCTACAAAAGATGAAAGGTATTGAAACAGGAAACTATTTTGACCAGGACTTTAGAGAAATTCATCAACCACATCATAACAACCTCCATTTCACTTTATCATTCTTTAGTAATGGCTGTTTTATTATGATGATGGCGACGGAGAGGAATTATGATGGTGATGCAGTCATGGTATTAGTGCTGGAAGTGAAAGAGATGGGTGGACGAAAGAAAAATTTTTATGATCACTTTACGAAAAAATATGAAAAAGAGAAAGTGTTTATTTGTTTTCTCTTAATTTTAAGTTCCATGTTTTTATTTTAATATTTTTTAGTTTTTATTTCTCATATTTTCGTTTGTTTTAATTTTCTTTTCTGTTTTTTTTTTGTCTTACACTTCTCTGATCAGGAGTTTGTGTTTCGTTTGCTAACTCAGATCAAAGACTTAATTCTGTGAAGGTTTTTCGTTTGAAATTTTCGTCAAGATGGAAAAGTCGGGCGAATATTGCTTGCATATTAACAGCACCTAATGACTGAACCCTTGGGTCTTATTTATTTCTAGATTAGCTAGTTAAGCTAGAAATTGATGATAGCATTTTTCTCGGAAGGCAGCAGGCAGTGGAATTTCGGAGAGAAAATTGTGCCAACGTTCACAATCCAGTGATTTTATGAAAATTATATATATAAAAAAAAACCCATCCATCAGAATTCTTCGTGAATCTTACTGATATCCCTTGGATATCACAGACATTATAAAAATACAAGGAATAAAATATTTGAGGTGTAATTAAATGAGCTGTTGAGTCTGAAACTAAATTTATTCCTGGACTGTTCAAACGTCTCTTTGATATTTAAACTATTTGATATATTTTCGAAGTTCGAATTCATGTTTATTTTCAATATTTTTTAAAATTTTCAAACAATATTTGTTAGAAATCCATTAACAGCAAGTTAATGATGCTACTTCATTTAATTGCATCTCTTCCTTGAAACCAGGAATAGCGTTATATTAGTTTGTTCGGAAAATATTATCCGATTTTAGAAGAGACTTTTAATTGTATTATATATACTATTATAATACTTGCACAAAAACATATTACTCATTCCTAATGATTAAAGCATCCTCTTTGTTCATATCAATCTCTTTCGGAATCCCTCATCTTTAACATGGAAAAAAAAAAGAAAGAAGTGATGCACTTTTTTTTTCATGAATTCAAGCATGGTCATAATGCTTCTTCAATTGCTACCAATTAAGGACTACTTGTGATCGGACAGTACGACGCTGGTTTATGAAGTTCCGCAGTGGGGATAAGAGTCTTGAATATCAAAGTAGTAGAGGACATCCATCTGAACTTGACAATCAACACCTGAAAACATTAGCCGAACATGACCCACATCAAAGTGTCAGAGACTTGTCTCATTTCAGCAAAATCAAACCATCTCAAGAAAATTGTTAAGGTAAAGAAACTCGATAAACGGGCTCCACATGAACTCAGTCAAAGACAAACAGTCCGATGTTTTGACGTGTGCATCGGCGAAATTCGAATGATCCATTTCTGGATCGAATAGTGACATGTGATGAGGATTGGATCCTTTATGACAATCGTAAATAACCAGCTCAATGGCTTGATCATGACGAAGCTCCCAAAAACTTTGCAAAACCAAAATTGCACTAACAGAAAATTAAGGTGATTGTCTGGTGGTCCGCCATTGGTGCTATTGATTACAACTTTGTATAATTTAAGAAGAGCATCACCGCCAAAGTTTGCTGCCAGCAAATGGACAAAATGTACATTCAGTTAAGCAAAATGAAACCAACACTCGTTAATCGACAACATTGAATTTTGCTTCATGACGATGCATGGTCACATGTTTCCAGGAAGACACAGCAGACACTTACCGACTTATGATACGAGATTTGCCATATTCTTCATATTTCCCTGATCTGTCGGCCACTGACAATCACTTTTTAAATCAAGTTAACTATTTTTTAAACCAAAAGACATTCCGTTGCAAAGAAGATATAGAAACTTCATTGAAAGATTTCTTGGCGCCCAAAACTTTAGAATTTTATCATAAATAAACTTGTAACTCGATGGCAGAAATGTATAGAGTTTGTGATATCAACGAACACTCGTTGCTACTTTTTTAGTAATGCTTGTTGTAGTAGAGACTTTGAAATCGCAGATACAGTTACAGAGGATAGAATAGAAATAACGATCAATTAGACGTCATGCGACATTCGTACTTACGCGTTTCTTCTATGGTCACTTGGTCTACTTAATTCAATAATGGGATCGCATGTGTTTGCTCACTGGCGATCTATGTTCAAACTCAAGTGTCAGCAGCGACACTTTATTCCTGTATAACAATAGATGTTTAGGGTTTCTATTTTAACTTAGTGAAACACTGTTTTAATAAATTTATAAATTTTGACATTATTTGCCGAATAACCTAATAGCATATAATTTTTATTTGCAGACAACTCATGTTAACAGATAAGAGAAATTATACTCGTAATGAGGTACTGTTTTCCCTTTCAAGAGACTTGAACGAAGGCGTATCAGTGACAATCGCTTAGAAAAATATTTAGCCATGATTCATTGAAGTCAAAAGATATGTAAGAAGGTGTTTGCAAGTTTCAAAAGAGGAAATTTTCACTTGAAATGAGTTATCTTTTTAGAACTTGGGATATCCTAATTCATGACAGAATCCTTTATCGTTTAACTTTTATGAATAGCTATGACTTTTTCGGAAAGATAATGAAGTGGTTTCCATTTGCTGTTTTTAGGGTGTGGAAATCAGAGTAGTCCTTTTCCTAAACTTGCTGCCACTCAAGGCTAAAGGGTACAGTGTTACTCTGCTATTTAAACTATATCTGGGGGTGGAGAGATGAGATGTGTGCGAAAGTGAACGCAACGAACTAGCCCGGCATTTTAACTCGGCTTGCCGATTCCATTTTCCAAGATGAAAATCAGTGCACTAAATGCACTTTCAAGAATAGAAAATAATAAGAAAAAAAAGTATTGAATTACTAGACGACAGATTTATAAGAAATTCATCTGTTATAGTGAGAGAACTTTTCTTCTATCCAATGTTACTTAGAAGGCTTGGTTCAAATCTTGATTTGATTTTAATGCACTTGTTAACGGTTCCACACTTCGGAATCGTCTCCCCAGGCTGATATTATCGAGGTCGCCTTCTTGTTAATCGACCATTTTGAGATTCAAACAATTCAGTTTGATGGTCGGAACGCGAACATTCTAACCACTGGGTACATACATACATGCATACATACATACATACATATGTGCGTGTTTAGAGGCTTCTCTACTTGATCTCTTCCTTACCTCCACCCCGGACTCATGTCATGCTCTTCAACTCTGTTCTTTTGGCAACTCCGATCATGGGTCGGTGTTTATAGATATCTTTTTCTAATCTCCCATCAGTCACGATTAACAGAATATTTTTCTGTTAATAGGAGGTTAACGCGCTGGTTGGGACTCGTTTCAAGACTTCCTTCGCGATGTCCCTTGGAATTATATTTTTTAATCATCCTGTTCATAAATGTACCTCTGACTTCTCTCCCTGGGTGAAAGCCGGGATCGAAGCTTTTGTTCCATCACGGAAATACCAAGTGAAAGCACGATCATCTCCTTGGTTCTCACCTGCCTACTCAGCCGCTATAGCCCTCAGGGATCACTTCTTTCAGCCTTACCAGAGCGACACGTCTGATTGTCATTGCTCGTAATAAGTGCAAGCGTGTTCTTAAAGAAGTAAAATCACTATTTGCTGATAGAATGAGACA
>OZ038478.1:57730742-57883242 GCA_964036315.1 Acanthosepion esculentum
AGTAACTGTTCCATTTCGGAGTTGTAGTCAGACTTGTTTAAAACAACAAAGATGTTTGCTTTATCGGCTTTCTTAATTACTATTTCAGTATGGTTGCGTACTTCTTTCGTATCAGTTTTTAGTGATATATTTAAGAGTTGAGATGAATTTTTCCTTTTATCATGTCAGTCTTTTATAGATTCAACCTTAGGTAGATCACGGATTTCTGGTTCTGTGGTAATTGCCTGATGTTCTTGGAGTTTAATTATGTTTTGTTATAGTGTCTAAATCTCAACTTTTTATACTGTTCATTATATGTTTTTGTATATATGGCAGTTAGGTCCGACGTTGAGTAGTTCTTTCTGGTTTTCAGTTAAATCATAGTCAGAAATGTTTATAAATCTTTCCAAGTTATTCGGGAGGTATATAGTTCCTTTATATAATGTATTGTTTTTTTCTTTGAATTTTAACCCATGTTACCATTCCGACCTATTAATAAATTCTTTTAGTCTATTTAGAATTTGTTTAAGTTGTTCAGAGGTGGTAGTACATTTTAGTGTGTTACATATCTCCTGCTTCTTTTTGTTGAGAGTTAAGTTATTATTATTTACTTCAATCTGCCTTTTCGCAAGGCCACTTATATATAGCCAAGTGATGTTCTTCTGGTAGGCTGTTGTATTATATAATTTAAAATTTGTGTATTAGGCAGCAAATTCTCTTTTAGGCATGTCTGGTTAAATAAATTACAGACATATATATATATATATATATATATATATATATATATATATATATATATATATATATATATATATACGTATTTTAATATATTGTTCATACGTTATGTTTATAGATACAGATATTTAAGTAAATGTTCTGTTTATAATAAACAGTATTAACAACATTTACCGGCCTGAATGTCTGAGAAATCTCATAGAAAATGTGTGTCCATCGAACAATCTTCGCGCCATTCAGCTACAGAAACTGCGACTATGCTGTGCACACCTTAATATAAGCCACATGCGGACTCTGTGGGTGTTGAATAAACGCAAATGCGCCTGAGCAAGCGCCTGTAATAGGGATTGGCTAGCCGCCATAATAGACGGGTATCCTCGAATACAAGTGGCCAGCTATATATATATATATATATATATATATATATATATATATATATATATATATATGTATATATATATATATATATATATATATATATATATATATATATATATATATATATATATATATATATGTATATAGAAACATATCTATCTATCTATCTATCTATCTATCTATCTATCTATCTATCTATCTATCTATCTATCTATCTATCTATCTTTCTATCTATCTATTAAAACCACTTTTATTTCAATGCAGCCTATACAGACTTATACTATGACCCAAAAGTGCCATTCCATAAAAATGTTGCCTTAGTCTGACCGCCCCATTCGCATCTGTATGAAATGTTTAAATTTTGCTATATTTATGTGGTGAGCGAATTCAGTATCGAGGATAGAGCGTTTGTCAATGTAAAACTGTGTGGACATGTTTTAATGTTTTTTAAATTATTTAAGTTCGTACGCTGAGTTTAATTTATTTCATTTACTGGTTATATCTTATCTTTATTTATCTATATATTTTTTTAAATATATTTTCGATTCTAACGTTTGGCAGTTACTTTGAATGAAACGTCATCAGTTTTTTTTCTCAGCTTTTGAGTCATGAGGTGACCTGAAAAACACGTCACACAGACATGCACACACACATACATGCACGTACGCACAAACATATACAAACATACAGACATACACAAATGCGCACACACATGCACACAGATAGAGACACACACATTCACATAGATACAGACACGCACACATATATATGTAGATAGATAGATGGATATAAACATATTCTACTAAACAGAACGCACAGATAATCTCGTTTTGGTTAGTTACTGCTGGTGTCGATTAAGTTGCTTAGTTTTTAAAGGAATTTGTTAAAATTGAATTTTAAAGTCCAAATACTTTCGACCATCGCTATTCATTTTCAAGGAAAGAAGGTCGAACGTCTAGAAACAAGTAGTATGGACAAGTAGTATGTTTGCATTGTTGTTATTTTTAATTAATTAAATATTCTATAACACACACACAAACATACACACACATGCACGCACACACACACATTATATATATATATATATATATATATATATATATAAAGATATTCTATCAACTGATTAAATTAATGAAATGAAAGGAACAAAAAGGATTTAATGAAAATTGTTTATTTATCACACACACAGATACAGTAAATAAAAAAATTACAAATTTCCAGAAATCGGAAATTCTTAGTGTCTGTAGCGGTAAATAGCATTTTGTTTTGACATCAATTCGTTGACAAGAAGAGGTTTTTTTTCTTTGGTAATGTAGGCCCGTAAAAGTGGTCTCCTATTAAACAAAGCTTTGTTTATTCTTTTAAAGAGGTTAGAATAGTGGCCTGATGATCAAGAGAAGGGTTACTCTAATTTCAATGATAAATATTTCGCCAAATTGTTACTATTAGCAACTTAGATAAAACAAATCTAACAAAATTTGCAATAAAACATGACCCGGTGTAATTCGGATTTGGAGGCTGTCGGATAACTGATAACATTATCCTATATTTAAGACACACTGTGATATCAGTACATGTCAATCAATAAAGGAGAAACAAAAATGAAATGAAAACCAAGTTCTACTTGTATAAAAATTTCATTGGAAACAAATAAAAGAGTATGGAACTGTTACGTAATATCAGTATTCCCCTATGGCAGTGAATGCTGAATAATCTCATCACAGATGGAGAACATACTTGAGGCAACAGAAATTTGGTTCTACAGAAGGATGCTGAGAATACCATGAACTGAACACCTGAGCAACGACGAAGTTTTTAGAGAAAATGGAAACAAAAAGAACACATACGTAACATCAGAAAGAGAAAGCTGAAATCTCTAGGGCACATAATGAGGAAAGAAAGCTTGGAAAAATTGAAACTCACAGGACATATTGAAGGCAAGAGGGACAGAGGACAGCCGTGCATAACCTACCTAACGAGCTTGTGTAAATGGTTATCAGAACAGGGATTAGGACATATAGAAAAAGTCTAACTTTACTAAGAGTTGTGGAAAGCCATGATCACCCACGTCCTGAAGGGGCACGGCACATAGAAGAAGATGGTGTTTGCACTTCACACCACGAGGAGAGTTTCCTGTATTCAATGTAGCAATGACTGGAGTTAAATGTCAGCAGATTATAATAAAAATATATAAAACACAAGTAAAAATACCTTACTTGTGTTTGGAAGTACTAAAAAGAAGCTGATGTTTTTGATAGCGTCACCAAACAGTAGTGGCAGACACGGGCGGTGACCCGGGATATTTGAAATTGTCCACGTGGAAATTAATGTTGGATTATTGATGATGGGATGGATGATGGTCAACCTGTCGTCACAAAATGCATTTACATGATTAAATAAACACACTTCGTAAACTCGAGGCCGAGGACGTCTAAGAAGGACTGCTGCAAAAAGAATAGCTAAGACAACTACATTCACTGGAAAACGAGAAATGCTTTCATTAGTTCTTTATATATGATATACATGTGTCGAGGTCTATCTCGTGTACAGGTCAACACTTGATGGTTGGTTAAAACGTTATCAATTCTGGGTATGACACATGTCTAGGACGGCACCAATTTTGGGTGGTCAAAAAAGAAATGCATTCTATGGCGTCAAAAATAAACTTCAGGAGGCACTATGAATTTTCTATCACTTGATCCGCAGTGAAAACATCCTATAGATTTCGGGTGAAACTCACCAAACGGATATGTAATAACAAATGAATCACACAAAGAAATATATATCCAACTCAAAGGGGTATTTGTAGTTAGGTCAGAAGATCAAATTTAATTGGCGCAAACAAGAAAAGGATACAGTCATCTGAAAAGCAGAGTAGAAATAGTTAATGGTAATAGTAATAGTAGCTGTTTCCCTACAAGGAAACATTTGACATTCATTGACCGAGCTGCCAGTACTGCTTTCGGTTGAAATTTATAAACTCTTTCTCTTAAAACAATTTTCAAGCAAACAGGTGTCTCAATTTCAGTAGCTGTTCTCGCTCTTTCCAGTATTGTTGAAGTTTCCTTTCTAACCTTTTATTTGAAATACTGTGGAACGTTAACATCTTGATTATGTCATTATTTTATATTATGAGTTACATATGCTAGAAAACTGTTACAAATGTGGAATGTGAATAGGGCATTTGGGACGGGAATAGTAATGTTAATGTTAATGGTAGCCGTATAAGGAAACATTCGGCATTCATTGATCGAGCAGCCAGTCCTACCGTCTTTTGTAAATTCATAAAAGTTTTTCTATTAAAACAATTTTCCAGGAAAATAGTTTTATCAAGTCCAGTTATGTAGTCCACTATATTAACAGTTATCTTTTGTGTTCACTAGATTATTGTTGAAATCTGCCAATAATTGCTTCTGCGTCCAATGCTTCTAACAATTCCATTTTCAGTGGATATAAACATGTACGATTTCAAATTCTCCTCATTGATTTTCTTAACCTTGTCTTTATGATATTTAGCTTTGAAAAGATCCTCTCACATTGCACTTGAGAAAACGATAGTGTGAAGATGACTTTATAAAATTTTTTATTCCCATTTATTAGTAAAACATTTGTCTGTGTTTGAGATTCTTTATTGAATTTCTGATTTGATATAGAGAGCCCACTCCATCAGGGGCATACTTGCCATTGGGCAAGGTGACAGCCTGTTCAGTTGGCCACTGTATATAATATTAAAACATTGCCGAGTTAGGCTGATACTGGTAGTAGACAGCGACTGATTATACGTTAAATTAATAACCTACTTAATGAGCTTGAGTAAATGTATGGCGGGACATGGTTTAGGAGAAATAACAGAAGACAAAATCTATTAAGAACTACGAAAGACATGAAATTGTGGAGAAACATGATCGCATACGTCCTGAAGGGACACGGCATATAAGAAGAAAAAAGGATACTTCAATTTCGCATATAAAACCCGAGAGAAGATATTTTTGAGTTATTTTCTTTTAGAAATTGGTATGGGCCTTAAAGTCCATCAAATACTCTCAGTTCATGAAAAAAAAAAACAAAAAAAAACTGTCAAAATTTTACTTCTTTAACTTTTTAACTGTAATGGAAAAGTTTATTAAAATTTATAGTTTAAAACTTTTGTTTAAATCGTCTAAGATAATACGCAGATATCTACAATATCAGCGTATTATCTTAGACGATTTAATTTTGTAGTCTTATTATCGACAAAATATCTGAAAAGTTATACTGTTTTCAGAATATTTATTTTTATTTAATTATTTATGTTTTTTTTTCTATCGGTCATATATAAAAATAGAAACGCATGTAAAGTGCACAAGGGAGGTAACTTTTGGGAATTAAAATGGTCCTTACCAAGCGGAAAGAATATTTTCTTTTTCTTTTTTATTTGAGATGAGTGATTATATTTTAAGCCAGTTGTCTGGCGATTCATTAATTTGCTAAGAGTCCATATAAAGCTAGCTACAGCTACAGTGAAACAGAATAAAAGTATGAAAAAGAGAAACGAAAAAGGGGAAAAAGATAAAAGATAAAGGAAATAAAAATGGACACGTTTTTTTTCTTTATGCTTTAAAATATGATAAAGTATGAAAAAAGAAAATCTTCAGTTAATCATGAAATAAGATTTCATCCTTTTATCTTCACTTGACACTAGCGGCATTTAAGAGGACCCTGGTATCTACTAGGAAGGGGAATATAGATAAAAAGGTACATATATTATGATGGCTGGAATTATGCATACAGATACGCACTCGTGTATCAAATAAAAACAAATCTACACAAGCATATATAAAATTTTCTTTTCGCTTTATTTTGACATTGTTGAAAAATGAATAAAAATGATGAAAATATGTGTATTCACGGAATAAATCATTTGGTATTTCAATAATTTAAGATGCATATATTCATACATGCATACTAACTGGTTAACATCTTACACGCACACATATGACATCTATCTATCTATCTATCTACTATCTATCTATCTATCTATCTATCCACACACACATACACACACAGACATACATATATATGTCATTTCAATTATTGAGTACGTTTAATAAGTTTTAGTACAGCCAAACATTTATATTGTTTTAAAATAAAGTATTCATATCTATCTATCTATCTATCTATCTACCTATCTATCTATCTGAGTCCGACAATTATTTAATATTTTCTGTTTAAAATAAAAATAACTTATAAACAGAATATATATATATATATATATATATATATATATATATATATATATATATATATATATGATAAAGTTAATTGGCAATCCGTATGAATAATTCTAGGGAGGATATAAATCCTGAGAGCTCAATGTACTAACAGGGCAAGTGATAATTTATTAACAAATCAAAGACTTCAGAAAGGCATGGTAATATTTTATTTCGCAAAATCGACAATCCGATTTCGCTTCGTCAGACCTGGCGGTTTCAAAACATTTTTTTTAACAAATGTATTTGCATTGACAAGTCCAGGGAAATTTTTTCCCGAGGACAAAATGACCATCTGTATGGAGTAATTTGTTTGTGTTTCATTGATTGCAATTCACTTATATATATATATATATATATATATATATATATATATATATATATATATATATATATATATATATATATGTATAGTTGTATATTTAGGCAGCAATCCTTCTTTTATGCAAGTTTCATTAAAAACGACAGATAAGGTACTACGGTTAAGTTTTTTTATTTAATTTTTCTTGTGTACGAACAAGAGCTTTCTTTGCTGGACAAAGGGTGTGTAAGAACTGTCCAAATGTTTTATTTTGCCGAGCGCTTTCGGCTATATCTTTAGCCATTATCAAGGATGATTTGATTTTTCAGTTTAATTGAGTGTGTGCATTATGTATATGTCTTAGTGTGTAGTAGTGGTGTTTTAATTTCCGAATACGGTTAGCATGTTGTGGCTTTGTTCGTAGTTAATATTGTTACGGGTAGGCTTTTTCTTTTTTATAATTAAAGCCTCCATTATTTTTAATCTTTTTTTTACAGGTAGAAGCAATTAATATATTTGTGTTTTCTACTAGTATATTTCTAATGGAGTCTGGTAAATGTTTGTGTGTGTTTGAATGGGTTCTAATGGAGCTGTGATCGGATAGGTGTAACGTAAGACGTATTAGAACCCATTTAAACGTTTCTCTAGGTCTATTTTACGATTTTATGAAAAAGTGATCTGCTTCAAAATCGACCATAGTGAGATTCAAAACCATGTATTATGGTCGGAACGCAAACGTTTTAACAACCGAGTCACGTGCCAGTTTCCCTCTCTCTCTCTCTCTCTCTCAATATATATATATATATATATATATATATATATATATGTATGTATATATATATGTATGTATGTATAGAGAGAGAGGGAGAAAGAGTGAGAGATAGAGAGAGAGAGAGAAAGTGGGGAAAGATATATATATATATATATATATATATATATATATATATATATAGAGAGAGAGAGAGAGAGAGAGAGAGAGATTTCCAGACGGAGCTATTAAAAGAAAGTGAAGCATAGAATAATAAATACTTCTATAATACGCGTTAGTTACATTTATACCTGAAACTTCAATACGTAAACACACACACGCACGAATATATATATGTGCGTGTGTGGGTGCGTGTGTGTATATGTGAGTGTGTGTGCATATTACGCCTTATACACAGAGATAAAATAGCATTTAAAAATCTTATTTTATTTCTTATATCCCATTGTCTCCTGAGGTGAATAGATAGCTACAAGCCCAACCCCAAAGTACGCACGCACGCACGCAAGCACACACACACACACACACACACGCACACACACATATTTCTTTGCCCTATATTATTACCGTCACATGCATATATTTATGTATAAATATAACCATGCAGGCATGTATACTTTAACGCATGAACAAAATATTATCTAATATATATATATATATATATATATATATATATATATATATATATATATATATATATATATATAAATGTATGTATAGGTTGCGTGTGGGTGTGTGTGCGTGTCTGTCTGGTCTGTGCACCCGTGGATGCATATGCATTTTCTGTTTTATAGTACACTGTATGCATATGTATATGCACATTTGTTATTTTATCAATTTTTTTTCTTGTTTTCTTTTACAGTACATTACTCTTTTTGGAGAGCAAGAAAGAGTTTTACGATTTTAACCTTCTTTTCTTTTGTTATCTTTAAGCGTACATTTCTTTTGTTGCCTCATTCTGTCCAGTCCTTAGACAAGCGTCATCGTATGATAATCTCTCGTGACAGCACTGATATGATCTCCTTCCACAAAAGAGCTCTTCACATCGAGGCCTTCTTTTGCGTTTTCATTTTTCATTCATTCTCGATAAATTTCCCATTTGCAAAATTAAAGCCGGTCTTGTTCTAATGTGATATATTGTCGCCTGCTGGTATCGCGCTCACTTTATACACCAAGAGCTGATCGTTTCTTAAGTTAATACGTCACGTCGACTCTCAAGCGTTTTTGGTTAGAATGTCGGCCATTATTATTTACTTGTGCTGAAATTATGAGCATACATTTTTCTTCTTTTTTTATTCCTTTCTTTTATTTTCTTACTTGCTTTTTCTTTTGTTTATTTTATTGCTTATTTTTTCTTTCTTTTATTTATTTTCTTGTTTGTTTTCCTTCTTTTGTTTACTTTTTACTTGCTTTCCTCCTACTTTTCTTTCTTTCTTTCTTTTATTTTCTTGTTTGTTTTCTTGCTTGTTTTCGAATCTTCTTTTTATTTTCTTGCTGGGTATGGTACGTTTATAGAAGCAATAGATTATTCTCTGTTTATCTATCTATCTATCTATCTATCTATCTATCTATCTATCAGAAATAGCTGGGACGTTTTCAGCAATCTTTATTATTCGTTATTAAACCAACGTAATGTGGAAAATTTCTTCATCTTAGAAGCAGAATCATATGCGGTAATATTAAAAGAGCGCGTAATACACGGATGGACTTAAAAAAAATCACTTACGTGATAATAGTAAAAAAGAATGAGAAGATATTAGTGAGGAGAGAGGACAATAAATGAACATGTTTCAGGAAGACAGAAGATAGCTGTTGATATTTTGCCTTTGAATAAGTTGTAGGTGGTAGGGAAGCAAGAAACTGGGAGAGATTTACGTAGACAAGAAATGCAACAAAAGAAACTATTAGAATAGAACTTACGGTTACATCTAGTCATTTCAAGAGTAAAACAATCAGACCTAGTTTCCAATAGAGTAGTGCGCTTAAACTCATGCGGTCGAAGTACTCCTTGGTAAAGCTCATAAGAAATGGCCATGAAAATATTTATAGAAGAAACTTAAAGAAGCCGCATTAGGACGGTGGGAAAAAGTGAATGAAGCCGAGATGCCAGGTCAAGACTGATAACATTATTGACCCTTTGGATTTTGTCGAGGATCTCGAGATATGCAACAGGAGCACTAGACCAGACATGACAACAATATTCAATGAACGTACGAATGGTAGATTTATAAATGTGTAAGATGGATTTTATAACATTTACAGCATGCATGATATATATTGTCTGCTTAGTGGCATTGATGTTAATCTACAGTTGGCTAAGTTAGAATAAAAGCAAGCAGAAAAGTCTAAATTTAAGAATGCATAGGTGTCAGTAAAAAGGTCAGCCTGAGATATGAGTTACGTAAAAATCGACTGGTGCCGAAATTTAACTATTTGAATAGTATAGTAACAGAAGATAGAAAGTATGGCACAGAAATCCGAAGGTGCATAAGAATAAAGAAATATGTTTTTCAGAAAATGAGCAAGGAATTATGAGATTGAAAAAATGTTCTTAGAAACAAAGAGAAGAGTGTCGGACTGCTGTGTAAACTTCCGCCTAAAACTTTTTTTGACGCACAACGAAGAAAGGATGCTTGAAGAATTTAACACTCACAGGGCACATCGAAGGTAACTTAAGCAGAGATAGCAGCGTGTTTGAGAAAAAATGATGCCAGAACATTATCACAAAAAGTATAAAAGGAGCAAGTATTTCTGAAATAGGAAAAAGTCAGAAAGTTTTGGAGCTACATGATCGTCCAAATTTTCACAGGGATATAGCAGAGAGAGAGAGAGAGAGAGAGAGAGAGAGAGAGAGAGAGAGAGAGAGAGAGAGAGAGAGAGAGAGAGAGAGGTGTAACATATTTATATTCTAGTTAATATATTTGCACCTATTTCCAAATGTCTCATTTTATATATTATTGTCTGTGGTTGTATGCATGTGTGTGCATATGTGCGCGCATGTGTATGTCAATAAAGTGATTATTTGGTTGATTAATTTAACGACGTATAAACGTGTGCTAATTTGTTTAATGTCGGATATAAGTCTAACAGGGGAAAATCACAATAAATTAAGAAATAGACAGGTTCGGTTTGCACTAGAATCAAATAAGGTAGACATACGATCAGTTTAAACTAAAGAAAGGCAGATATTGGTGGGGTTTATAAGCGTGTCTGCGAGTATCCACTCGGAAGTTGGCCCTTTTTATCGCTCTACAGAGGATTCAGTAGGCGTATTTTAAGCGCCGCCAATCTGCTAAATGTTAGTAGAAATGCCTATGATATTTATTAACGAGATTGTCTCAGTGACCATTTCTTAACAAAGCGAATTCATCCTTTTTGATGCCACGAACCAGACTAAGCCTAAATAAATGACAACGACACCTTGCTATAGAAAAGTGATTAGCAAATTAATTTTTCAAACCACTACGACTGTAATCTGTGTATCTCAGATTTGTATCCTTGCGCCAGACTTAGCTAAGCTTGGCGAAAATGTATAGGCACCGTAACGGTTATTGGAATATTTAATTGGCGAGCCGAGTTCAAATTCCAACCTAGTCGGCTGAGTTTATTTTTTGCGCTAACGCCTTTGGGAATCTATATATTCGTTCCCAACTATGGGTTAAATAGCAGGGTAGAGTAGGATGTCTGATTTTCAAAACGTAGAGAAGGCAACTGAAATGTACTCAATTATCTTTCCCAATAAGACATAACTATTCACAGATAATAAAGAAAATGAATCTTACGCCCTGAAGGGATATGATATTAAAAAATTAAATACCAACTTAACCTGACATGTGAATGAAATGACTGCACACCTTCAATCGGCACCACTGGACGGTGTTCGAACACTCTTTTGAGAAAACTTGAGGAAACTGGGTCATGTGAAGCCAAGAAACCACCTGGCTGGCCTAGGAAAACTACTGCAAGGGAAGACAGATGATTGGTAATGAATAAAAAAGGGATCGATTTGCGACAGCAACCGCTATCTCTAAAAGAGCTAATGCTAACCCTGGCATTAAAATATCAAGGCACACTATTTCCCGAAGACTTAATGAAATAAATCTGAACAGTTGAGTAGCCTCTACGAAGCCTTACATTTCTAAAAAGAATCAAATGAGCCGATTGAAATCTGCCACTGAACACGTCATATAGACAGAAGAACAGTGGGATTTTGTTAATTTCAGCGACGAGTCAAAGTTTATCCTGTTCGGTTGTGACGGGAGAAGGTTCGTTCGATGTAGTCCTAAGGAACGATATTTTCCTCAGTGCACTAAAAGCAGCGTTAAATTTGGAGGAGGAAGTGTGATGCGTTTAGCATGATTTCAGCTGCTGGTACGGGACCTCTTGTTAGGCTACACGGTAAAATTAACGCAACTGTATACAAAGAGATATTGAAGAAACATGTTGTACCTAATTTAAGAACTGCAATTAATCAACCAGCTGTGTTTATGCAAGATAACGCGCCGTGTCACACAGCGAAGTCTGTTAAGGCTTTTTTTTATTGAGGAAGATGTTACTGTCATGGAGTGGCCTGCTCAAAGCCCAGACATGAATCCTATTGAGAATGTTTGGAAGTTACTAAATGAAAGAGCTAAGGAAAATAAGCCAACAAAAGTCGAAGAACTATGGACTAATTTGAAAGAGAATGAGAGAAAATATCCGTTAATGAATGCAAGACATTAATTCGCTCATGTAGCAAAAGATGTCGAGCCGTTATTGAAAGTAAAGGTTTACACATCAAGTACTAATGAAGTATGAACGCTATTTTCATTTGGATATGATGCATCCATTATAATAGTAGGATTTTGTTAATCGCCCTGATGTTTTTGATCATCTATTTTTTCGAATGTTATATAAGTATTCTTATAACTTCATCAAAATAAGTTTATTGAGCTTTATATTTTGTAATTATAAAATTTACCTTTATATCCTTATTTTTCCTTGATAAAAAGTTCTATGAAGCTTTAAAATAAAAAGTTATTTCATATTTAAACTTTTTCTTTACATCGTTCTGATCTTTATGCTCCCTACTATATATATATATATATATATATACAATCAGATAGCGGCAGGGGAAATTTTGGGGACACAACATGAGGAAGGATAATTTAACCTTCATAAGAGACATTAATGGTAAGATTGTCAGAGGAAAAGACCGTGTAGCCTATCTAGCATGTTTATGTAAATAGATGGTAGATGGAGGACCGATAGAGATATTAAGAGGGCAAACATTGTTTAGGGCTACAAAGGCGAGGAAAGCGTGGAGAGCCATGATAATCCACGATCTGAAAGGGCTTCGGTACATAAGTTCCTCATTCAATGACAATTACCTATGATACTACAGTTATGCTATGGGATTTGAATATTCTCTCTGAACATGTGATGCTGAAATCCGAAGGTGCATTGGAATAACGAAAGATGCCTTCCAAAAGTTAAGCAAAGTATTAAGAAAAAGGAAAATTACGTTGGACACAAAGAAAAGAGTACTGTACTTTTATGTAATACCGGTCCTCCTATATGACAGTGAATGCTGGACAATTTCGTCACAGAAGTAAATGTTTGAATCAACAGAAATATAGTTCTACAGAAGGATGCTGAGAATACCACTGACTGAACATGTGAACACGGACGAAATGTCGGAGAAAATCTTAAAAAAAAAGACACTTATAATTAGCATCAGAAAGATACAGATGAAATTTCTAGGGCACATAATGAGGCAAGAGGACTTTAAAAAAAAATTGACACTCACAGTACATATTGAAGGCAAGAGAGACAGAGGAAGGCAGCGCATCAGCTACTTAGCGAGTTTGTGTAAATGATTGGCAGAACAGGGATTAAGATATATATATATATATATATATATATATATTGTTGAGTCTTGACTCATTGTTGAATCTCGACTAATGCATGGAATAATAATGCAACACAAAATGTACTTAGAACAAGAATGTATTATAACAAGAAAGTGTACACAATATTTACATCTAGTATTTCTGTATATTTCTGGGAAGACCGTTCCTGGAGAATGTGTTGACTAAGTCGCAGTCGGGCAGAGTCTCTAGTTGGATCTCTGTATTCGCTCCCCTGTCTTCCGGTACCAACCATTATTTATATAGTCGGTAGTCACCTATGCAGATTAGGTGGATCCTACCACAACATATATATATATATATATATATATATATATATATATATATATATATATATATATATATATATATATATAAACTTTACTAACGGCCACAAAGAACAGGAAGGTACACTACCCATAGAAGAATAAGAAGTGGTTGTTAGTATGAGACATACTATTTACTGCCTCTTTGGTGGTTATGTTAAATCTGTGTAATCCCCCGTGGAGTATAGAGCCAAAACTTCACCACGCTAAAAGTTGTTGCTGTGGTTTCTGTCGTAAGTAGGTTTTTACGTTGGATAGTCTATCTAGTGGTAGAAAGCTTAATATAAGGTACTATAGTTTTGTGTATGCCTCATTTTTTGAAAAACCAGAAACAAACAGTGACTTCTGCTAAGAAAGAAAAGTAAAAGGGAAAAAAATGAATGTGGGAAGATAATAATTCATATGAAATCAGGGTGAAAGTGGGAAACAGAGGAAATAAGAAGTTATTAGTCTGACTGTGAAGGAGTGATGCTAGATCTGTGAAACCTTGCATGCATTAATTTCAACTCTTATTAATAACTGCATTGTTTATTTCCAGGTAAACTGGCATCAGACTGTTCAAAGAAGACTGTTCATCCTGTTGGTAAAAAAAGTCAACAACAGAAAATATGACGTTATCATCACTGCGATACCGTTTCCCAGTCAAATGTTTTTTTTTCATGTTGGCGAACAGATAATAGATAAATCAGGAGAACAGGGAAGGTGATCAACTAGTTCAAATCCATAGTCACGACGTTTAAACCAAGGGCTTGTGTGCTGGAGCATTGTCCTGATGAAACAAGACTCCTTTCGTCAATTTTCCAGGGCGCTTGGTTTTTGGTACCCTTTCGCAATTGCCTCAGCAAGTTGGTATAGTACTCTCCATTGATGGTGTGACCCTTTTGAAGATAGTCAATAAATACAATGCTTTTTACATCCCAAAAAACTGAGGTCATCACCTTTCCGACAGATGAAAAGGTCTTGACCTTCTTTAGAGCAGGGTAGGAGGGGTGTTTTCACTGCATGGATTGTCTCTTTGTCACTAGCTAATGGTGAATCCAGAACTGATGAGAACGTTCAAGGAAATCAGCTGGATGAGAAACCAATATTTTTCAGAAAGTAGAAAACAAATTAATGAAGCAAAACAGCATAGATTAAGTGTTGAAATGAGGAGACAAACAAAAAACCACGATAATATCATACAGTCGAAACTAAAACAGAAAAAATGTCCTGGCCTAAAAAAACACTTCGAGTTTTCATTTCAACACTGACTACACTAATGCCAGAGGAAATAGAATATGGACCAGCATATATCCGAGCATTACAGCATATTCGAGCATATGCCTCCAAACGTAAACAGCAACGAACTTAGTCAAGAAAGGTACAAAAACACTAAAGAATAAGGCATCAATTGATATTATGAGTGAACTTTTAAAAATAGTATACCCTTTTCCCCAAATTAAAAAAAAACAAGTTTCTCAGTTTCATGAAGGGAATCTGGTATCAAAAGCTCACCCTAAAGTACTAGAGTATATTGCACGTTAATACACCACGGAACCAAAAAGGTAATCCTCTACATCCTTGCACGTACGGAGGTATATCAGCTGCATCCATTATGGTGAAAGTACTAATAAATATTGTATAAACTATGGTCTCTTCATTTTTTGAAAGTCAGCTAATGACCCAATTTGGCCTTTGTTATGGTAAGGTGTGTAACGGCGTTATATATATATATATATATATATATATATATATATATATATATATATATATATATATATATATATATATATATATCATCAAACAACTCTAGGAAATCTGTCTACCTGCTATGTTGACCCCACAGAAGCTGATGATAGCATGAATAGAGTTTCCTTTTTCATCCATTAAAAACCGTCTACCAAACATTGATATCATTAAATGTATAGATCTGAGAGAGAAACTATAAAATCTGTTTGGAGAGATGAAACGTGAATGGAGAGAATGGAGAGATGATGATGGGGGTTATGCTGATGGCATAAATATTCATAGTTGATCTTGAATAAAACACCAGCATTCTTTACCAAAAGTTCCAAGAAATAAGGCCCAAGATAAATTTTTCCAAGACAAAAACTATAATCTGCAGTTGGACAGAAAACAGTGATGTCACTTACTTTGAATCCATTATAAAAACCAGGATGTCGAATTAAATAATCATAAACACTTAAAATCTCTTGGTTTATGGATCAGTTATAATAAATTTAGTATAGTAGATAAGTAAATTGAATATAGGATAGGCTGTTCTCGGGGGTAGTTATGTCCAAAATTGCAAGATGCTACAAAACAAAGACATTAACCTGAAAACACGAGTCATGTTCCTAAATAGCTTTGTCAGATCGAGACCTTTATATGGATGTCAGGCTTAGCGCCCAACCGCATAAAATCACTTCTTCAGATCAGATCAATGAATAGAATGACTTCAAACGAATGAAGCCTGTAGGTCTTAGAGAGGACCATTCTTCTTCAAACCTCGGGGACACAGAATCACAAACAAAGAACTGTATCAAATAACAGAACCCACGTCACTTGAGAACACTTAACAGCATGAACAATTAAAATGGATAGCAAATGTTACTCGAAGAGAAAATAATGACATTATGAAGATGTTGACTTTTCACACTGCATTAAACAAAAAATTAGGAAGGAAACTACAATCAATACTGGAAAAGCGATTACAGTGAACCTTAGAAAAGTATTTTACCAATAAATTGTTTTAATAGAAAGATTAAAAAATAACTGAGAGTAGTATTGGCTGTTCGGTCAATGAATGCCAAATGTTTCCATATGAGGAAACGGCGAATGTTATCATTGCCATTACTATAGTTGCTGAATTAGCCCACCAGTTGACAAATTAATAACGCTGGGAAGACGAGATGATGTTTTAAATACACCGATTCGCTCCAGTCCTTGCAAGTATTTAACAACGACGATTTGTACATATTGAAAAAAAATACCTCCCCCGGAATGTTTCCTTTCTTTCCGAAATTTATTTTTCTCGGCACTGAAATATTTTATTGGAAAGAGACTCGATTCAAATTTACAGCACATTATTATGTTTCAACAGAAAGCTTTTTAACTGTCTTAACGTTTTGATCTTGTCGGCAGTAACCATGACTTTTCAGTCCGTCCGGTTTTGGATCCGATGCTGATGGCTCACATTGGACCTGAATTACCTGGCACAGGAGTTAACCATTAGACAATGAGGATTGACCGAGGCGTGGTTGTTGCCCCAGTGTTGTAGTTAGAGCTATGTTTCTTTTTATTTAAATGAGAGACGTTTCTCAGTGTCGAGGATTCGAAATCTGCGGCAGCACCTTCCCCATTACAGTAAGAGAGGGGTTCAGTATAATACCGATACCAAAGCGACAGTGGTCGCGGGGGCTGGGACAAAAACAATTTTTGTCCTTAGCTCATAGACATGCGTATGCGTATGGCGCTCCCCATGTTGAAACGACCATATGCCACATCCTTCTTTAGTGGGAATGCCGGGTAAATATACCTGATTACTTTTTGGACTTAACCTCAGAACCTGCTGATATTGAGTTTCTTCATCACCGTTTCCTCAATGAATGTGGTATTTTGCCCATATTTGTATTGTCAAACGAATGTTTATTGTACGCATTTATTTATCATACACGCGAATTCAATTTTGGTAGTTGACAATAGTGCTTGTGTTTCGCTGTTTTTGACGTAGACATCAATACTGTAGACACTCACCAAATTAGTGCAATTGGAATTAATGATTAAGGGCCAGATTCCCGATCACCAAACAACGATTCGTTATTAAATCGCCCGCCGAAAGTAAAGCGATCATATAAAGCAAGCAAACATTACGAATGTTTACTGTTCCTTATGACAAGGTCATATATTAGTATGTGCATAGATAAAATATTATCTTTATTAGGATTACAGCTATTGAAACCTTTTCTAGTATGCCCCAATTATTTCGGAAATTGAAGTATTATTTTTTCTGTGTTTCTAAACATATTTAAGACTTGTTTTTACATCTTTTTACGAAAATATTTAAATGCAAAGTATCCGCCACAAATAAATTTATTGTTATATATTTATGTCACTAATAGTTGCTGACGAGTAAATCTGAATGTGTAGCCCACTCACAAATACATCTGTTACAGGGGAACCTTCTGTAGTGCGGAAGTGGGCAAGCCCACGTCGCAAACCAATTTACTCGTAGTGCACCACTGCTGTGAACTTCTGCCAGACGCATCTAGGGTTAGTAAATGACTATACATGCAAATATAATATAATTTTATTTTTAAATGTCATACCTCTTCACAGATTCCTTTTCTTCGTTATCCTTTAATTACTACATCTTATGGAAGATAGTGAAGTAGTTTCGTTCTTCAAGTTTTGCCTTCACGACATTTTTGGATTTAGAGCAGTCTTCTTACACTGTCAGACGCCGAAAGATTTACCCTGCTAGTTAACCCACAGCTGGTGGCGGAGAGAAGAAATCGATCCATACCTTTTCCAAAGGTATTAGTGCGAAGTGAACGCAACAGACTAAAAGCGAACTTGAACTCGGTTCGGCAATTCCACTTTCCGCGACCTTAACCATTGTGCAATCTGCACATACAATACACGTGCACGCATTCATACCCCTCTCTATGTATATTTTTGTATTTAATTATATATGCATGTAATTATGAACAATTATATCTATACTAATGGAAAATATAATTGTAGCACTTAGAATGGCGATACATTAAGTGTATGCAAAGGGGTTATTAGTTATTCAGATGAAACAAAAAAGTCTTCAGATATCTTGTGACATGGTAACATTCACACGGATGCACCGTTTGTGCCTGAGTCCTAGATGGTGACATACATTGGAATAAGATACAGTGTGTTGAAATAAACCAGTGCAAATAGGTTACATGTAACAGCGTGCTCCTTCTGTTCCCTTACATCCGTTAGAAAGTGGGCCTTCACTAAGTTGGATGATCCTTTTGGAGAATTACTGCTCATGTTGGACGTTGCCTCTCACTTGTGCTTCGATATTGGCTACAGTGATTAAATGAACATTCGTAAACCCTTAAACCAGGTTGTGGACAGTCACGCCGAACAGATGCCCAACTTGCAGCATCAGCGGTCACAGAATGAACGGTTCCCGCAAAATAGATCAGTAGTACGAGCACGCATGCCTGCCTCTAGCCAGATTCCCACTTACACTACAAAACTGTCGTTCAATTTTACAGTGATGATGGGAATAAATCACCTGATAGGATCGAATGACGCCCTGTGTTTTTCAGTGATGGGAGAAGGATGAGCTATTTAATCCCATCTTAATGGTAAGTCTGATCGGTTTGAAAAAGTTAAATTATCAGCTGATCTAAAAAATGACCTACAATCTGTTGTTAACTGGGGCAAGAAATAACTTCTTAATTTTATTGCCTCCAAAACGAAACTGTTCTCTTTTAACGGTCTGAGAGAACAATTTTTACCTTCCAGCAGCATGAAGGATGCTAACATCGAGGAGAGTGATTTTTGTAAAAATCTAAAGAAGTATCTGCAATGTTATCGGTCCTGATCTGACATCAGCCACTTTCACATCGCCGTAACGTAGCTTTCCTGTGCCCTTTTTTATAAATATTTTTTCATGGTAATTGTTCTGATGAGCTTTCCGTTTTGGTACCTCGACTCTATGAATTTAAGCGCATTACTAAATTGGCAACTAGGTCCCATCATTTTACAGTTGAAATTGCCAGATATAACCGTAAGTTCTATGATAAAAAATTCTCTTCTCGCACTTCTCTTTTGGCTTCTTGCTTTTCCAGTCTACTTTGATGTTCAGAAATTTAAATGCAATTTATATCGTTATCGCCTGTCTTCTTAATTCCTGTTCTTTTATTGTTCTCTCTCCTTAATAATGTTTTTCTTTTCCCCATATTCTTTCACGCTCAGTAACCCGCTTGCATCTTAGTGGCTTTATTGACTTGCTTGGGGGGAATGATTATAAAAATGTGATGAATGCTAGACATCTGACATCTTCCACACTGTATTTGCTCATAATCCACAGGCCCAATACCTGGTATGATCATGCAGGGTTGATAAATTATACACACGTTTTTTTAGCGTGTGCAAAAGGAACGTTGGCTGGCATCATGTGTGTCCCAAATATTGTTGTAAAGGCTCTGCTGCAATTCCTGCAACAAGAAGATGATGTACTGTTCCAGATGACCCTGCTACTCAATATGCTTTGCAAAATGTTCAACAACTGGCTGGCACGATCGTCAGACGTGTCATCCACTGAAAATTAGAGGACAACGCCAGAATCGTTCAGTTATCTCACCTTTATATCTTGCTGTTTTACGTAAAGAGTTGTATGCGGCCTTTAATAAAGTATCGGAAAAAGTTTTTCACTATATAGACGATCGTATATATACTAAAATACGAGCCTTTGCTAACGCCAAATGACGATACATAATGTATTAATATCGGGTTTCACAATGTTTAATACACAACTAATTTTGGAACCTGTGCACGTATTGATCTGTATATGCAGCCATTTGCTGTCATCTAACTGTATTACCCGTGCGTCTTCAGTCCACTGCAGAATTCAGTCCGTGATCAAAGTCTATTATACACAAGGAGTTTATCCTGCCATGTTCGCACATGGCATGTTGATAGGATCTATCTATCTATCTATCTATCTATCTATCTATCTATCTATACACATTTATAGTATTACGCTTCCTCCAAGTTATATACAAGTAACTATACGATAATATATTTAAACGTACACTTAAGCATAAAGACATCATTCAAACAAGTTTTATTGAATTGAAATTAGTCTGTCTATTCAATTTTTATAACATTTTTCCAGTTGGCGTATGAGTAGTCTGTACTACTGTTAAAAGTTTTAAATGCGTTGATTTCCAAGCATCACCCCCTCCACACACATATATATATATATATATGATTTATATATATATGGATGACAATATATAAGACCTCGGAAAATTTAATTCCGGTCGAGCACGAGTTAGTAAACAATGACTACTATTGCTAATACCGCAAAGCTCTTCCATGAATTGAGCCCTCTCGGTCATTGGTGTGTTTGTTCGAAGAATAAGTATGTCAAAATTAGCCTTCCTCTAAACCGGGCGCTGATAGCTCAGGGGTAAATCTTCGACTGATTTTTCGATCCAGGCTTGAGGCAATCGGATGTCTAACCACACTGATGGGCTGTGATACAGCGAAACAGTCTGTCTATGGATGACAATATATAAATAATTTACTTATAACTTGTCTAACTTATTTAATGAGACATGCCTTAATGAAAACATGAATATATATACATACATATATATATATATATATATATATATATATATATATATATATATATATATATATATATATATATATATATATATATATATATATATATATACCGAGTGTATCAGCAAAATTGACCAAATCGTGTAGCAGCACGGGATAATTGCCAATCCCATGAAATGATTAATATCTAAAAAACACTAAATCAACTGAGTTTCTGTTTTCCAGGTTTTCAGATAAGACGTTTAGTCATCTTGACACCATTTGTTATAAGAATCACTGAAAAACCTTTTTGTTTTATTCAGCTAGAAAGTGGACAGGTTAAAATCGTTTTGTGTCCCCCCCACTATGTCTTCCCAACTGAGCAATGGTAAGAGGAAAACGATCATTCAGGCCTTCAGTAATGGTTCAGTAATACCCTGGGTTCCATCTTTTAAGCCCATTCAAGAGCTATCAAGAGCGTGGTGAATAAGTTTAAAAAATGATGGAACAGTAGAGAGGAAAACTGGATCAGGAGGTTACAACAGCAAGAGGGATCATCATTTCAACTTAGAGATAAATACATTCTTATTTTTCAAATTAGAGTCTAACAGTGTTATAAAAACCCCGGAGAATTCCAGTAAGTTGTCTTTAATCATTTCTAAGGTACAATGATGCAAAGCTTAACATTTTGCTGTTACACCCAATATATATATATATATATATATATATATATATATATATATATATATATATATATATATATATATATATATAATAGAGGATGCTGACTGAAAAGTTTTCAGCTCGACCTCCTTCCCAAAATATGATGGAATGCACCCAGCAGAAGTTTTTGATACCTTACTGGTTAGGCCTAGAACTCTTCTTTATCACCCATATATATATATATATATATATATATATATATATATATATATATATATATATATATATATATATAAATAAACAGTACGACATGAATTCTATCTATCTATCTATCTATCTATTTGAACTCTATGACTGTCTGTAAGACTATCTATAAGCATTTTAATGTGCACGAATTTATTTATTATGTTTAGTTTTGCTAAGCGAAGATTTCTCTTTTATCCCAAATTGCCTCACAACATATATTTTGCCTCTTTTCTACCATTATTTTTTAAACGTTCCTTATTTTTTGTGTTTTTCTTTTAACAATTCTTGATTCCTGAATTCTACACTCCATAATAATTTTTGTTTTATTTCATTCTATTTTTTCACTCTCCCAGTACGTTCTACCTTTCCTGCCTTTTTCTTGGTCTTTCTTTTTCCCGGCTCTTTTAATACTTCACTCGTTATTAGAACGCTTCAATTGAGACTGATGACGTGGAAGTTATCGGCTTGTCATGTCTTAACCGTCACTACGCAAAACTAAACAGTTTTTTTTTCTCCTTTTTTGCTTTTCACTCGTTGTCTTTGATTGAGTAGTTTGGCCTTTTGATGCACCGACTTCTTCGTTCAGGTTCAAACATGTAATGATTGCTCAGGAAAAAAGGTCTGTTGCCATCGTTTCATTTTGCTTTACTTAGTATCTTTCGTTATATTCATTCTAAGAAAGCTTTCATTTTGTCTTGTGGCACCTTCAAAACTTTTCTATTCCTTCCTTTTATTTTGTTTCCCTTTTTACTTCCCCATTTTCTCAAATCGACTATTTTCTATCTTTATTTTTCGCTTTTAATTTTCCTTTTCTCGTTATTTCTTTGGTCATTTTACTTTCTGATTCTTTCTTCTCTCCTTTTCAGACATGCAATTTTAACTCACCAGTAAAAGGAAAGACTACCAGCCACTAACTCTTTGCACAATAAAAAGTCAGTGACACTACTTAACATAAATTCCCGTAAAATAAACATTTTCAGTTTGACAATGTAGACTAATCTTGGAAGCACAATCCAGAAGCTTTTCCGGAGAATAGAACAAATAAAATAATATGGGCCTTTGAAATGCAAAAGGAAAACCCAGTCCAAGTCACGAACCAGATCTCGTCATCGTAAACAAAGAAAAGACGACCTGTCAGATAGTGAATGCTACTCTCCAAGCAGACCACTGAGTGAAAATGAAGAGTGAGAATGAAAAAGAGTAAGAAGCTAGAAAAATATCTAGATCTTGACAGAGGATAAATTTAGAAGAATTGAAAATCCGTGGAAGAAATGAAACTGATCCGACGACAGCATTACCAAAATCAACATGATTGCTGACAAGAATCGTGGAGTATTGAAGAGGCTTGTTTTGCTGTCAGTTAGCGAGAACCACCAATATTTCTTCAATGCGCACTTTAGTACGCACAGATTTTTTTCTTTTTATTGTTCTTAAAATTGAGATTGTTAGATTTTACATGCCAGTCCTTGTTGGATTACTTAATGTCCAAGATTTGTTTTTGTATGGGGCGTCCAGTTGGGATCGTATTCACTAGACAGAAGTTATGGTTAAACAGTCTAGCCTTAAACATTACCCCACGCCGAGGTGCAGATATTAAGATTGTCTCATAGATAAGATTGAAAGAAAGTTTTCAGGAGAGTTAAACGGAGAAGATAGATAGATAGAGAGAGAGAGAGAGAGAGAGAGAGAGAGAGAGAGAGAGAGAGAGAGAGGTGAAGTAAGAAGAGTGTGTTCGTTTATTAGCGAATAAAAAAAAGAAGTATGGGGGAACAATAAGAGTTCTCTCCCCTTAGATTGGCACATCAAACGAAGCATTTTTAATGCCGTCCCTTCAAGATGTAGACGATCATGGCTCTCCACATACACCTTTTTTTATTATCTGTGAATTGCAATTACTTTTTAGGAATTTTATTGATATGATTACCTGTTATAAATTCAAAGGAAATGATAAAATCTATACCAAAGAATCTGTCTGTCTATCTCTATATATTCAACCACAACTCCGATCTCAAGAATGCTATAATTATTAATAGGAAAAATAACTTACATAGACGAAAAGTTCTTGACAGTGCAATTATCGATTATTGCCAAAATGTTAACTTACGCTTGGGAATTTTCAAACGTCTCCTTTCTTAAAGGAAACATTTTTCAAGCCAACATACATCACCATAAAAATAACAAAAAGAAAAGAAAACGCTCAACTCGAGTCCTTTTAAATATTTGTTAATAAAAAAATATATAAATAATTAAACAAAATAAAGTACATAGAAATAAATATTAATTACATTAAAAATAAAAATAAATTCAACATTTACTCACGTTCGTTTATTTGTGAATTAATTACATCTCTTAGCGTGCCTCATAGTTTGTCTTTCTTTAAGAAAGTTTTAGAGCGTTCTCAAATTTAAAATTTGAAAACCGTAACGATATTTTCTCGCCACACTACTTCTGTGTATAAATAAAAGTTACGAAATAAAATCACCTCGTCAAACTTGATAAAGTCTCTCAATGGACGAAACGCGTTGGTAATGAAAAGTTTCAATTTTATCTTTTATTTATATTTACATCTGTATATGTGTGTATGCATATGGCTGTGAGTGTGTGTGGGGGTATCGTATTTCCTAAATTACAAATATATTTCAAATGTAAAGTTGTTCAAATTTCTTAAAGGAAGCATTTTCATTATTCTGAATTCTTGAAAAATGTTTTAATATTTTTTGGCTTATATCACTGTAGTAAAAACAGAACCAGTGAATAAACTTATACCAAAGGTTTATTGCACTTTACTCTGACTACTCGTCTACTGAGGATATTACAGTGTGCTTTTTATACCTCCTAGATCTTAAGGGGAGGTAACTGATGATTTATCAGTACATTCTCCCCTACGTATTTTGTTCATAAGGGAGAAAATCTCTTAGGAGTCTAGGCTCTTTACACATTATCTGTGAACGCCTGAGTAGTTTTTGTATTGGACTATTCGGGCTGGAAGATCTCTCATTTTGAGCTCGCCCGTTAGACCGGGAATGGAAGTATCTCGTCTTTCTTGATGGACGAGGTCGCTCTGAGTCTGAATGTGAATCTTCCGGATCTGTTTCTTGGTGTACCCGCTTCTGGGCCATTGATCGCTCATCAGGATCGTTTGGAGTTGTCAGGGTCTCGGATGTTAATCCCTCTGAAATGTCTGATGGAGACGCAACGGAAGCTGAATCATCATTCTGGGGTAATGTGTCGGGAGTGATTCCGACACGGTGATCTCCCGATTTCTTTTCAGTGTCGAAGAGATCAGATCTCCTCACTAGGGTGGTTTTAGGATCTGGTACATCTCCAGTAGGAGCCATATCACTAACAGACGGTAATTTGCCTCCCACCCGGGTATCGCACGAGTGCGCATTGTGGGTTTGCCCCTATTAGTTCCACCTCGTCTACCGGGGAAGGTCATGTTAGGTATAGCGAATGTGGCGTATCAGTAGAACCGTACCTGATTGAGAAAGCCAAGTGGGAAGCGAAGTCCCAGCCGAACTCCAGCGTTGGGAGGGTAGAAATCTTTCGTGTGGGGGTGGCATTGGTGACCATACATAATAGCATTAGGAAGGAGATTTTCCCACTTATTTATCGAGCATTTGTGTGTTGAAGCAGCCAATTGAATTGTTTTCCAAATTAAGCCGTTATATCTCTCGCATTGACCGTTACTCTGGCGGTTGTACGGGGTTGTCCGACTTACCGCCACTCTGCGTTCTTGTAAGAATTGCCGAAGCTGCTCGGACATGAAGAAAGCTCCTCGGTCTGAATGTATGTATACTGGTACTCCAAAGACGGCAAATGGGGAGCAAAAACATTGTATAATTGTTGTTGCAGGGACAGGGAAAAGCAAAAAGAAACCGTGAATATTCGTCTACAATAGTTAGCATGTATCGGTTTCGTGTTTTTTTTTTTAGATGGTAACGGGCCTTTAACGTCCAGATTGAGTCTTTCAAATGACTGCGTTGCGTTTATTAGGACCCCAGGCGTAGGTCTGTAAAATTTAGTTTTTGTCTCAGCACACGTTTGGCAGGAATTTTAACTTTCCTAACGTCCCCCACTGAATAAGGCAAATTGCTACTCCTTATCATCTGAACCATCCGTGTTATGCTCGGGTGGCACAGTTCCTCGTGTAGTGTCTGGAGTTCTTTTGTAATTGGAGTTATACTGCATATTTTTTGACAGGGCGACTGCTGTCAGATTTTCCTTGTTGGGCTGGTAAGTAATATCGAACGAGAAACAAGATAGTTCATTTCTCCACCTTGCTATTTTTTCATTTTTTATTTTACTGGGAGCCTTTGAGTTGTACATTAACGAAACAAATTTTTGGTCTGTAACTAATCTGAAGTGACGTCCGATTAAATAATGTTTCCACTTTCTTAACACCTCAACTATGGCGTAGCTTCTTTTTCAATCGCTGTATGCCGTCGTTCAGATTGAGAGAGAGTCCTTGAAAATAAGGCTACAGGGCGGTCAGCTTGACTTAATCAAGCGGCAGTTACGCAGTCTGATGCATGAATTTCAACTACCAGTGAGACAGAAGGATCTATAGTTGTGATTACGGAAGTTGCAATGTCTTGCTTGAGTTTTTCGAATGCTTCTGTTGCTAGGCGAGATAAGGGAAAAGATCTTACTTGTATTAATGGACGTATCTTCTCTGAGAAAGAGGCGATCCATTGTGAATAGTGGGCGAACATACCCATAGTTTGTCATAGCGCACGTATGTTATCTGGGACTGACAATCTGTGCAAAGGTTTTAATCGCTCTGTGTCCGGCGCTATTGACCCGTTGCTTATTGTATAGCCCAAAAGATTGATTTTACGTTGCCTAAAAGAGCATTTGTCATTATTTAGTGTAAGGTTATATTTGCTTACGGCGTCCAGAAGGTTTTCGTTGTGGTCCTTTTGATTGTGGCCACATATAGTTACATTATCTATATAAGCAAAAGTACTTTCTGGTTTTTCATCCATTATGATTTTATCGATTATTCTTTGAAAACTGGCTACTCCATTAGTTACCCCAAAAGTTATCCCCGGAACTGGTACAGCCGGTCAACTGCTTCAAATGCAGTGTGGGGTCTGTCATTTGGCTTGATGGCCGCTTGATAAACACTTTTCAAATCTAACGTACTGAAAATTTCTATAGTTAGCTATTTCACATAGTATTTTGTCTATGCGTGGCAACGGGAAAGCGTCCAGAATAGTGAACCAGTTGTCTGAGAATAATCGATAACTAATCCTTTTTTTTTCGGTTTTCCCTCCATGGTGACGTACTTGGCTCAATTATTCCTTCTTGAAACATTCTTTTGTTTTCGGACCCTATAAATTGTTTGTCGTCATGCGAATAACGTTGGCTATTGGCTTACGGTCCTTTATTAGGTTTTCAAAAAGTGATGGGTACGGAATGTTGGCTGCAGTCAGTCCGCAAATCTTTAATACAGGTTTATCTCCGCCGAACGGGATTTCTATGCTAGAGTGTTGCTAGAAAAAATCGTGGCCCAGTATTACCTCACAACAAAGGTCTTTCATTATCGATAACTTAACAGCTTTATATGAGATGCCGTTTTAATGTAAGTCGGCCAAACAATATCCACTTACGTGTGATGACAAAGCTACGTTCGCCATTGTTACTCTCTTGGGGGAGGGAACATAATGCCATTTGTGAATTTTTACTAGACTGTCGCTGATATAGTTTTCCGAACTACCAGTGTCTAATAATACGTTGGTGAGGACTCCGTTAATTTTAATTTTTATAACAGTTTTTGAAAGACAGGAAACACAGTCAATGTTGCAGAAAATGATAGCCAACTGACAGGACGGTTAGCTTTGTAAAAGATATTTTTAAACGAACGACATAACTTGGAGAAATGTCCTATTTTTCCACACTTGTGGCAACGATCTTCCCTGGCAGGACATGAAAGTGGTGAGTGTAGATTTAGACCGCAGTAGTAACGTGTCCATTTGGTTGATGCAGCAGTGACAGGCTGTTCTGGGCTATTTAAAGATGGGACATCCTGGGCTGGAGAGTAAGCCGAATCATCATAGACAGGAGGGATAGTAGGAACAGGTTGTTTTAGAGCGACACTCACAGTATCTGGTTGAAAATACGACCTGGACTGCTGTATAGCAAGCTCGAAAGTATAAGCTTGTTCATAAGCAGCTTTCAAGGTAAGGGTCGTATTTTCAAGAAGGCATTACCTTACCTGAACATTGCGTAGGCCATTTACGAAGGCGTCTAGAATATGTTCCTCTTGTGCCTCCAAAGCGGTCATGGGACGAAAATTGGAGTCCCTGCTTAATGTCCGAAGGGTCTTTAGGAAATGATCCAATGTTTCGCCAGATTCCTGTCGCCGAGTGGCAAGTATATGTCAGGTAAATAGTTCATTACTGGGCCTCATGTAGGTTATGCGTAATCTTTCTATCACTTCTTCATAAGTTTTACAGTCTACAATGATATCGTTGATTGAATGAGAAACATAGTCAGAAGAGCACGCTTGTTAATAAACCGATTCGGGTTCTCAAGGAGTAGAGTTTCAACGAAGTTCGTAAAAGTTTCGAGCCAGTGTGTCCAGCGTTTATCTCCTGCTTCGCTTTCTGAGCCATAGGTAAATATTTATAGCGGCTTATAAAGTTCCATTGTAAGTGCAATAAATTGTAGTAAAAACTGAACCAGTGAATAAACTTATACCAAAGCTTTATTGCACTTTACTCTGACTACTCGTCTACTGACGGGTGTCACAGGGTGCTAGATCTTAAGGGGAGGAAACTGAATTATTTACCAGTACAATCACAACGTTCGAATCGTTTTAAAGATTCTTCGCCTTGGATCAGGGATAAATAGTTTATATGTAAAACGCTAATATATATTCTTAAATTATTAGATTTATGATAAGAAAGAATTAAAAAAAAAATGAATGCACCTCTATATTTTCGATGTGATTTCTGGTTTAATCCCATCATAACATCTTCAGGAATATTAGCTAGACGATGTATTTAATACCCATCGCTCTTAATAGATTTAAGACCACTTAAATTTTTATTTCAAAGAGTACTCATGCTATGAGTCCTTGCACACTGGTAAATTATGGACTACAACTGAATAAAATTGTATTTGCGTCTGTAAACTCACAACGATATATATATATATATATATATATATATATATATCAAGTATGTGGTGCAGTTCAATTTACATTACAATGAATCATTCATACAGAAAACAGATATAGAAGTTAATGACATAAATGGCGAGAATACATCTTCGCAAACAAATTTACTAAAAGACAT
The DNA here is from genome assembly GCA_964036315.1 of Acanthosepion esculentum. Lineage (NCBI taxonomy): Eukaryota > Metazoa > Mollusca > Cephalopoda > Sepiida > Sepiidae > Acanthosepion > Acanthosepion esculentum. Next base: position 57,759,880 of record OZ038478.1, read on the forward strand.
TAACCCCGAACCTGTAAATGAATGTTATGATCCCTGTTTATAAATTCCAGTTGAATAAGGTCTTTTTTGATATATTTACGAGCTTTCATCTATTCCTACAGATATCTTCAGGTAAGAAAAATATTTGTTGTTTTATAATTCCAGGTAATAACAGGACATCGAAAGAATAGTTTATAATCCGAAATTTGTTCTTAGAAATGTGTTATTCTTACTTGTAGGAGATTTTTTTGAGCGTGCACTCGCAACGCTGAGGTCGAATTATTTTAAATTTTAAAATTGTTCGTTTTTGTACTTATATTGCAATGGAGAATTCTTTTGTACTGGTAGGTTTTTCAGTCAATATGGCATGAACTAAGCTGTTCAATATATACAGGAATGTCACAGTTATTATCCGGAAAATGCACGTCGGATCAGTAAATATATCAAAAAAGACCTTATTCAACTGGAATTTATAAACAGGGATCATAAGATTCATTTACAGGTCCGGGGTTAATGTCTTTTAGTAAATTTGTTTGCGAAGATGTATTCTCGCCATTTATATCATTAACTTCTATATCTGTTTTCTGTATGAATGATTCATTGTAATATATATATATGTATATATATATATATATATATATATATATATATATATATATATATATATATATATATATATATATATACATACATATATATATATATATATATATATATATATATATATATATATAAATCAATGTTATGATCCCTGTTTATAAATTCCAGTTGAATAAGGTCTTTTTTGATATATTTACTGATCCGACGTGCATTTTCCGGATAATAACTGTGACATTCCTGTATATATTGAACAGCTTAGTTCATGCCATATTGACTGAAAAACCTACCAAATACAAAAGAATTCTCCATTGCCATATAAGTACAAAAACGAACAATTTTAAAATTTAAAATAATTCGACCTCAGCGTTGCGAGTGCACGCTCAAAAAATCTCCTTCAAGTAAGAATAACACATTTCTAAGAACAAATTTCGGATTATAAACTACTCTATCGATGTCCTGTTATTACCTGGAATTATAAAACAACAAATATTTTTCTTACCTGAAGATATCTGTAGGAATAGATGAAAGCTCGTAAATATATAAAAAAAGACCTTATTCAACTGGAATTTATAAACAGGAATCATAACATTCATTTACAGGTTCGGGGTTAATGTCTTTTAGTAAATTTGTTTGCGAAGACGTATTCTCACCATTTATGTCATTAACTTCTATATCTGTTTTCTGTATGAATGAGTCCTTGTAATGTAAATTGAACTGCACCACATACTTGATATATATATATATATATATATATATATATATATATATATATATATATATATATATATACATACACACACACACACACACACATATATATATATATATATATATATATATATATATATATATATATATGTGTGTGTGTGTGTATGTGCGGAATAAATACTGTTACAAAAGAAAAATCACATAACACTTGATAAATGTATTATATCATAAAGTAAGTATTAATATGCTAAATTACACCAGAAAATTTCATTCAATATGATTCCCTTTAGCTTTCACCATACATCGAAGACTTTCGGGAAAGTTGTTGATGTCGGCATGCACAGTTTACATAGGTATTTTGTCCCAGACTCTCTTCTAGTTTGTCACCAAAGCTTCAATATTGTGGTGCTGAGTAGAACAGGCCTTCCTTTCAAGAAGTACCTACAAACAATAGTTAAGAACGTTGATATCTTCCAAGATGTCATCTATGTATGCTTCATTGTTGATCTTTACACTATTTATTGAAATATTGTTTAACATTGTAAAACACTGTTTTTTTCTTTTCTTTATCTTTTCTTAAATCGCGCTCTTTTCTTAACTGTTAAAAATATTGGAAGAATTACGTTTGTTTAATAATAAACTGAATGTGTGAAGAGCAGTGATCGCCTACGGCCTGACGGGACATTTAAAAACTTGTTTGTTTAAATTTGGAATACACTAGGACTTCGTTATCCGTAAGATATAGTTTTCAACTCCAACCCCGCGCTGGTGGAAAACTCGGCTGATAATAGCCAACCATCAATAGCAAAATATTTCATGGGATATTTGTCAGACTATTTTAAAAAATGTAATCAAAATTTTTAAAAAAATCTTATGTTTTCGCTTTGTTTTTGCTGGAAAGAAAATGTCCCAAAATATTTGTCTAAAAGCAAAAAGATCTTGAATTGCAACGAGGATTTGAACAGATATATAGTCAATGTTTTCTTTAATAGTCAATATTTTATTGTACAACATATAGCCGATTGGGTATAATAGGAAGTGAAACTAAGAAATATATTTACGTTGCAAAACAACTACAAAAGTTAAGCGAATTAGTCAAAAGCTTTTCAGCAATCTTATAGAAAAGCATTTTTTACATTATCTGAGTTTTTTATCTCATGATCTAATCACAAAGACTTATATATATATATATATATATATATATATATATAGAGAGAGAGAGAGAGTGTGAGAGAGAGAGGTATTGATGAAAGAAAAGAATAACAAAGTATTGCTGAAGTATCTATCGATTTATATATATATACATCGAGGTAGTATGAAAAGAGGTGGCGTATAGGTAGAAACATTAAAGAAAGTTGTTGACAAATGAATACAACTTCTTGATATAATGAAATTTGTCTGTTAGAAATATTTCAGGCTCAAAACGAATAAATCTTTCGACTTTTTCTGCCAACTTTTAAAGCTTTTTATTAAGAATCTTAAACTGGCAATATTTCCAGTGATAATGTAATAAAAAAGAGAGAATCTACGGGAATTTTGGAAAAGAGAGGAAACTTAGAATGGAGGAAAAGAGACTGCATGAAAGAAGAAAAGAACACGGAAATTATGCATAACCTGCAAGTTCGAAGAAAGAAGTGCAAAATAGATGGAGATAAAAGCGTGCAAATGAAAATGAAGGAGAGACGAAAAAAGAAAGACAAGAAAAATTAAATAAGATTTGGTAAAATTTTAAGATGACAATTGAAGAACTGATAAAAATGAAAACATGAGATGCGATTAATTAAAGGAATGAAAAAGAAATAAAAAGAACGGACAATAAAAATAAGGAACATATAAAACGAAAGAATAGAGAAAGGGGCTGAAAATCCGGGGATGAAAAGCAAGTGTTATTTTTTAAATATTAGGACAGAAGTGAGACAGAGATAGATAAATGGAAAAACTGCTTGTAGAAAGAAATAAGAACGGACGGACAAAGGAAAAAGAGAGAAAAAAATAAAAAAACAAAAAGAAAAATTCGAGGAAAATGAAAGGTATAGGCATCATGAAAAGAAAGAAAGAAAGATGGAAAGAAAGAAAAAAGAAAGAATATTAATTCAGGAGGAAAGAATGAACAAAAATAAAGAAAAGATAAACACCAACATTTCCTTGTATTTGGCGGCTTATAAGGAAACATTATAGAGAGAGATTGTGAAGATAACAAAAGAACATGGAAAAGAAACAAAAATACTTGAAAGAAACGAAAAGTACAGATACAATCATAAAAAGTAAACAAAGAAGAAAGAAAAAGTATTAAGAAGAAAGAAAGAAATTGTCAGAGGAAAGATAAGCACCAACGTTTATTTGTATGTGTGATGGTTTATCGAGGAAAGAACGTTTTATAGCGAGAGATTGTGGAGATAGCGAGAGATTGCGAAATATGTAGCGAAAAAGGAGAGAAAGAAACCAATCGTAAATAAAATGCAAACAGAATTTGTCTTTAAGCAATAAACATCGCTGGGCATTCAGATCTTATAACAAAACAGTGTGAATAGTTATTGAAGCTATAGACACTTGATGCTGGAATGTCGTTGATCTTAAAAAAAAAAAAATAAAAACTTTATTTTCCGAACAGGTTTTCGTTATCCTCGTGCAATACCACCAGTGACTCATTTTGCAGTTCTTTGAAAACGCCAAGCGATTTAACCTTTTACCTGCACCAATGTTCCCTGCTGTGGCACTTAACCTTTCTCTATGGTTTCGCAGTATGTGGACTCAATTTTAAGCAAACCTTTCGATTCAATTCGTCCTGCACGGCTATAGCTTCGTTTTTCCGGGTTAGGGGCACATTGACTCCCTCAAAAACGAATTCAACACATTAAATGTATTCAACAGATCGAACTTAAAAAGCTCTTACATTAAGCGTGTTTTTACAGGGAGCAACAAAATAGACTATACACAAACTTACCACAAAAGGGACACAAAAAGCTTGTTCAAGTACCTTCACTTTGCTTGGCAAGTCTTTTATGCTTCATATTTTAAGGTAAGTTGGATTTTTCCCAGTAAATCTTTGTTGTACGCAGTGTTACAAATAAGGTCATGATGAGAGACTTTGCTCAAGGCGTGGATTTCGCCATCTTGTTTTTTAATGTATTACAAACATACGGGGATATTGATAGCAAAACGACACTTTTAATATAAATAGATAAAAAAAAGCTTTGTTATTTTTTTATCATATTTTTATCGGAGAATAAAATGAAATAACAGATTAAGTCATGAACCACCCAGGCTTAGTCTGCTGAATACATTGGTAAATGTGATATAGAATGGGAAAAATCAAAGAGAGATAAATGAGTGAAAGTGGTCATGCGCAATTGAAATACAATAAAAAAGCATAATCTCAAGGACACATTCCACTCAGCGTTGAGTGGCAGGAGAAAACGTTGTATGAACGATTGTGAGTAAATAAATTGTAAGTAAATAAAAACGAAGTAAAGATAGAAAATAAAAAAGGGCGTAGAAACTTACTTCTTCTGTCTGAATAGAACAGAAATGAACTGAATAGCGGCATTTCCTAAAAAATTTAAAGGAGGGTACTATGATTTAATTTAAGAATATTTCAATGAGAAAATAGAAGCGAAGATGTAGTTATCTCGATTTCCAGCATGTATTTAAGGAACAGAATCTAATATACAAATTTTAATTAAGAAACAATCAGATATACCAAAAAAAGACTATCTATCTATCCATCTTTTTTAATCATTGCAACAGAACAAGACGATAAGGCCACAAAGACGAAACACACACACACACACACACACACACACACACACACACACACACACACACACACACACACACACACACACACACACACAGACTTATATATATATGAATTTACACCGTAATTTTTTGCCGAGATTCACAACACACTCTTCTTGGCAACTCCAATCACTCTGTAGTATTTACTGATATTTCGTTCCAATCATCTATTAAACAGGAACCTCCTATTCATAAGACCTCTTTCCTTTCCCAGCATGCTGGTTGGGATTCATCCGTGACTTTCTTCGATGCGCCCATTGGACTAACATTTTTAACCTTCATATTAACAATTGCGCCAGTGAGGTTTTCTCTTGGGCAAAAGCCGGCATAAATGCTTTCATTACTTCTCGGAAATCTTCTCTATGGTTCACACCGGCGAGCTCAGTCGCTATAGCCCAAGGGAACCACTATTCCCTGCGTAACAGTTCCGATCTGCACGTAATAAATGAAAGAATGGAGCACAGTATTACATTGAACAACTTTGACTCTCGTGGTTATTGGTGACTCTGTAATAACATAGTATTTAAGAGTAACTCGTCTATTCTCCTCCCTTCAAACAATCTGAAGAGTAACTTGTCTATTCTCCTCTCTTCAATCAATCTGAAGAGTTATTTGTCTATTCTCGTATCTCCAAACAATCTGAAGAGTAACTTGTCTATTCTCCTCTCTTCAATCGATCTGAAGAGTAACTTGTCTATTCTCCTCTCTTCAATCAATCTGAAGAGTAACTTGTCTATTCTCCTCTCTTCAAACAATCTGAAGAGTAACTTGTCTATTCTCCTCTCTTCAATCAATCTGAAGAGTAACTTGTCTATTCTCCTCTGTTCAATCAATCTGAAGAGTAACTTGTCTATTCTCCTCTCTTCAAATAATATGAAGAGTAACTCGTCTATTCTCCTCTCTTCAAACAATCTGAAGAGTAACTTGTCTATTCTCCTCTCTTCAAATAATATGAAGAGTAACTCGTCTATTCTCCTCTCTTCAATCAATCTGAAGAGTAACTTGTCTATTCTCCTCTCTTCAAACAATCTGAAGAGTAACTTGTCTATTCTCCTCTCTTCAAATAATATGAAGAGTAACTTGTCTATTCTCCTCTCGTCAATCAATCTGAAGAGTAACTTGTCTATTCTCCTCTCTTCAAGCAATCTGAAGAGTAACTCGTCTATTCTCCTCTCTTCAAACAATCTGAAGAGTAACTTGTCTATTCTCCTCTCTTCAATCAATCTGAAGAGTAACTTGTCTATTCTCCTCTCTTCAAATAATATGAAGAGTAACTTGTCTATCCTCCTCTCTTCAATCAATCTGAAGAGTAACTTGTCTATTCTCCTCTCTTCAAATAACATGAAGAATAACTCGTCTATTCTCCACTCTTCAATCAATCTGAAGAGTAACTTGTCTATTCTCCTCTCTTCAATCAATCCGAAGAGTAACTTGTCTATTCTCCTCTCTTCAAATAATATGAAGAGTAACTTGTCTATTCTCCTCACTTCAATCAATCTGAAGAGTAACTTGTCTATTCTCCTCTCTTCAAATAATATGAAGAGCAACTCGTCTATGCTCCTCTCTTCAATCAATCTGAAGAGTAACTCGTCTATTCTCCTCTCTTCAAACAATCCGAAGAGTAACTTGTCTATTCTCCTTTCTTCAATCAATCTGAAGAGTAACTTGTCTATTCCCCTCTCTTCAAACAATCTGAAGAGTAACTTGTCTATTCTCCTCTCTTCAATCAATCTGAAGAGTAACTTGTCTATTCTCCTCCCTTCAAATAATATGAAGAGTAACTGGTCTATTCTCCTCTCTTCAATCAATCTGAAGAGTAACTTGTCTATTCTCCTCCCTTCAAATAATATGAAGAGTAACTCGGCTATTCTCCTCTCTTCAATCAATCTGAAGAGTAACTTGTCTATTGTCCTCTGTTCAATCAATCTGAAGAGTAACTTGTCTATTCTCCTCTCTTCAAATAATATGAAGAGTAACTCGTCTATTCTCCTCTCTTCAAACAATCTGAAGAGTAACTTGTCTATTCTCCTCTCTTCAAATAATATGAAGAGTAACTCGTCTATTCTCCTCTCTTCAATCAATCTGAAGAGTAACTTGTCTATTCTCCTCTCTTCAAACAATCTGAAGAGTAACTTGTCTATTCTCCTCTCTTCAAATAATATGAAGAGTAACTTGTCTATTCTCCTCTCGTCAATCAATCTGAAGAGTAACTTGTCTATTCTCCTCTCTTCAAGCAATCTGAAGAGTAACTCGTCTATTCTCCTCTCTTCAAACAATCTGAAGAGTAACTTGTCTATTCTCCTCTCTTCAATCAATCTGAAGAGTAACTTGTCTATTCTCCTCTCTTCAAATAATATGAAGAGTAACTTGTCTATCCTCCTCTCTTCAATCAATCTGAAGAGTAACTTGTCTATTCTCCTCTCTTCAAATAACATGAAGAATAACTCGTCTATTCTCCACTCTTCAATCAATCTGAAGAGTAACTTGTCTATTCTCCTCTCTTCAATCAATCCGAAGAGTAACTTGTCTATTCTCCTCTCTTCAAATAATATGAAGAGTAACTTGTCTATTCTCCTCACTTCAATCAATCTGAAGAGTAACTTGTCTATTCTCCTCTCTTCAAATAATATGAAGAGCAACTCGTCTATGCTCCTCTCTTTAATCAATCTGAAGAGTAACTCGTCTATTCTCCTCTCTTCAAACAATCCGAAGAGTAACTTGTCTATTCTCCTTTCTTCAATCAATCTGAAGAGTAACTTGTCTATTCCCCTCTCTTCAAACAATCTGAAGAGTAACTTGTCTATTCTCCTCTCTTCAATCAATCTGAAGAGTAACTTGTCTATTCTCCTCCCTTCAAATAATATGAAGAGTAACTGGTCTATTCTCCTCTCTTCAATCAATCTGAAGAGTAACTTGTCTATTCTCCTCCCTTCAAATAATATGAAGAGTAACTCGGCTATTCTCCTCTCTTCAATCAATCTGAAGAGTAACTTGTCTATTGTCCTCTCTTCAAATAATATGAAGAGTAACCCGTCTATTCTCCTCTCTTCAAATAATATGAAGAGTAACTCGTCTATTCTCCTCACTTCAAACAATCTGAAGAGTAACTTGTCTATTCTCCTCTCTTCAAACAATCTGAAAAGTAACTTGTCTATTCTCCTCTCTTCAATCAATCTGAAGAGTAACTTGTCTATTCTCCTCTCTTCAAATAATATGAAGAGTAACTTGTCTATTCTCCTCTCTTCAATCAATCTGAAGAGTAACTTGTCTATTCTCCTCTCTTCAATCAATCTGAAGAGTAACTTGTCTATTCTCCTCTCTTCAAATAATATGAAGAGTAACTTGTCTATTCTCCTCTCTTCGAATAATATGAAGAGTAACTTGTCTATTCTCCTCTCTTCAATCTATCTGAAGAGTAACTTGTCTATTCTCCTCTCTTCAATCAATCTGAAGAGTAACTCGTCTATTCTCCTCTCTTCAAATAATATGAAGAGTAACTTGTCTATTCTCGTCTCGTCAAATAATATTAAGAGTAACTTGTCTATTCTCCTCTCTTCAAATAATATGAAGAGTAACTTGTCTATACTTCTCTCTTCGAATAATATGAAGAGTAACATGTCTATTATCCTCTCTTCAATCAATCTGAAGAGAAACCCGTCTATTCTCCTCTCTTGAAATAATATGAAGAGTAACTTGTCTATTCTCGTCTCTTCAAATAATATTAAGAGTAACTTGTCAATTCTCCTCTTTTCAAATAATATTAAGTGTAACTTGTCTATTCTCCTCACTTCAAACAATCTGAAGAGTAACTTGTCTATTCTCCTCTCTTCAATCAATCTGAAGAGTAACTGGTCTATTCACCTCTCTTCAAACAATCTGAAGAGTAACTCGTCTATTCTCCTCGCTTCAAACAATCTGAAGAGTAACTTGTCTATTCTCCTCTCTTCAAACAATCTGAAGAGTAACTTGTCTAATCTCCTCTCTTCAATCAATCTGAAGAGTAACTTGTCTATTCTCCTCTCTTCAAATAATATGAAGAGTAACTCGTCTATTCTCCTCTTCAATCAATCTGAAGAGTAACTTGTCTATTCTCCTCTCTTCAATCAATCTGAAGAGTAACTTGTCTATTCTCCTCTCTTCAATCAATCTGAAGAGTAACTTGTCTATTCTCCTCTCTTCAAATAATATGAAGAGTAACTTGTCTATCCTCATCTCTTCAATCAATCTGAAGAGTAACTTGTCTATTCTCCTCTCTTCAAATAATATGAAGAATAACTCGTCTATTCTCCACTCTTCAATCAATCTGAAGAGTAACTTGTCTATTCTCCTCTCTTCAATCAATCCGAAGAGTAACTTGTCTATTCTCCTCTCTTCGAATAATATGAAGAGTAACTTGTCTATACTCCTCTCTTCAAATAATATGAAGAGTAACTCGTCTATTCTCCTCTCATCAATCAATCTGAAGAGTAACTCGTCTATTCTCCTCTCTTCAAATAATATGAAGAGTAACTTGTCTATTCTCGTCTCGTCAAATAATATTAAGAGTCACTTGTCTATTCTCCTCTCTTCAATCAATCTGAAGAGTAACTTGTCTATTCTCCTCTCTTCAATCAATCCGAAGAGTAACTTGTCTATTCTCCTCTCTTCAAATAATATAAAGAGTAACTTGTCTATTCTCCTCACTTCAATCAATCTGAAGAGTAACTTGTCTATTCTCCTCTCTTCAAATAATATGAAGAGCAACTCGTCTATGCTCCTCTCTTCAATCAATCTGAAGAGTAACTCGTCTATTCTCCTCTCTTCAAACAATCCGAAGAGTAACTTGTCTATTCTCCTTTCTTCAATCAATCTGAAGAGTAACTTGTCTATTCCCCTCTCTTCAAACAATCTGAAGAGTAACTTGTCTATTCTCCTCTCTTCAATCAATCTGAAGAGTAACTTGTCTATTCTCCTCCCTTCAAATAATATGAAGAGTAACTGGTCTATTCTCCTCTCTTCAATCAATCTGAAGAGTAACTTGTCTATTCTCCTCCCTTCAAATAATATGAAGAGTAACTCGGCTATTCTCCTCTCTTCAATCAATCTGAAGAGTAACTTGTCTATTGTCCTCTCTTCAAATAATATGAAGAGTAACCCGTCTATTCTCCTCTCTTCAAATAATATGAAGAGTAACTCGTCTATTCTCCTCACTTCAAACAATCTGAAGAGTAACTTGTCTATTCTCCTCTCTTCAAACAATCTGAAAAGTAACTTGTCTATTCTCCTCTCTTCAATCAATCTGAAGAGTAACTTGTCTATTCTCCTCTCTTCAAATAATATGAAGAGTAACTTGTCTATTCTCCTCTCTTCAATCAATCTGAAGAGTAACTTGTCTATTCTCCTCTCTTCAATCAATCTGAAGAGTAACTTGTCTATTCTCCTCTCTTCAAATAATATGAAGAGTAACTTGTCTATTCTCCTCTCTTCGAATAATATGAAGAGTAACTTGTCTATTCTCCTCTCTTCAATCTATCTGAAGAGTAACTTGTCTATTCTCCTCTCTTCAATCAATCTGAAGAGTAACTCGTCTATTCTCCTCTCTTCAAATAATATGAAGAGTAACTTGTCTATTCTCGTCTCGTCAAATAATATTAAGAGTAACTTGTCTATTCTCCTCTCTTCAAATAATATGAAGAGTAACTTGTCTATACTTCTCTCTTCGAATAATATGAAGAGTAACATGTCTATTATCCTCTCTTCAATCAATCTGAAGAGAAACCCGTCTATTCTCCTCGCTTGAAATAATATGAAGAGTAACTTGTCTATTCTCGTCTCTTCAAATAATATTAAGAGTAACTTGTCAATTCTCCTCTTTTCAAATAATATTAAGTGTAACTTGTCTATTCTCCTCACTTCAAACAATCTGAAGAGTAACTTGTCTATTCTCCTCTCTTCAATCAATCTGAAGAGTAACTGGTCTATTCACCTCTCTTCAAACAATCTGAAGAGTAACTCGTCTATTCTCCTCGCTTCAAACAATCTGAAGAGTAACTTGTCTATTCTCCTCTCTTCAAACAATCTGAAGAGTAACTTGTCTAATCTCCTCTCTTCAATCAATCTGAAGAGTAACTTGTCTATTCTCCTCTCTTCAAATAATATGAAGAGTAACTCGTCTATTCTCCTCTTCAATCAATCTGAAGAGTAACTTGTCTATTCTCCTCTCTTCAATCAATCTGAAGAGTAACTTGTCTATTCTCCTCTCTTCAATCAATCTGAAGAGTAACTTGTCTATTCTCCTCTCTTCAAATAATATGAAGAGTAACTTGTCTATCCTCATCTCTTCAATCAATCTGAAGAGTAACTTGTCTATTCTCCTCTCTTCAAATAATATGAAGAATAACTCGTCTATTCTCCACTCTTCAATCAATCTGAAGAGTAACTTGTCTATTCTCCTCTCTTCAATCAATCCGAAGAGTAACTTGTCTATTCTCCTCACTTCAAATAATATGAAGAGTAACTTGTCTATTCTCCTCTCTTCGAATAATATGAAGAGTAACTTGTCTATACTCCTCTCTTCAAATAATATGAAGAGTAACTCGTCTATTCTCCTCTCATCAATCAATCTGAAGAGTAACTCGTCTATTCTCCTCTCTTCAAATAATATGAAGAGTAACTTGTCTATTCTCGTCTCGTCAAATAATATTAAGAGTCACTTGTCTATTCTCCTCTCTTCAATCAATCTGAAGAGTAACTTGTCTATTCTCCTCTCTTCAATCAATCCGAAGAGTAACTTGTCTATTCTCCTCTCTTCAAATAATATAAAGAGTAACTTGTCTATTCTCCTCACTTCAATCAATCTGAAGAGTAACTTGTCTATTCTCCTCTCTTCAAATAATATGAAGAGCAACTCGTCTATGCTCCTCTCTTCAATCAATCTGAAGAGTAACTCGTCTATTCTCCTCTCTTCAAACAATCCGAAGAGTAACTTGTCTATTCTCCTTTCTTCAATCAATCTGAAGAGTAACTTGTCTATTCCCCTCTCTTCAAACAATCTGAAGAGTAACTTGTCTATTCTCCTCTCTTCAATCAATCTGAAGAGTAACTTGTCTATTCTCCTCCCTTCAAATAATATGAAGAGTAACTGGTCTATTCTCCTCTCTTCAATCAATCTGAAGAGTAACTTGTCTATTCTCCTCCCTTCAAATAATATGAAGAGTAACTCGGCTATTCTCCTCTCTTCAATCAATCTGAAGAGTAACTTGTCTATTGTCCTCTCTTCAAATAATATGAAGAGTAACCCGTCTATTCTCCTCTCTTCAAATAATATGAAGAGTAACTCGTCTATTCTCCTCACTTCAAACAATCTGAAGAGTAACTTGTCTATTCTCCTCTCTTCAAACAATCTGAAAAGTAACTTGTCTATTCTCCTCTCTTCAATCAATCTGAAGAGTAACTTGTCTATTCTCCTCTCTTCAAATAATATGAAGAGTAACTTGTCTATTCTCCTCTCTTCAATCAATCTGAAGAGTAACTTGTCTATTCTCCTCTCTTCAATCAATCTGAAGAGTAACTCGTCTATTCTCCTCTCTTCAAATAATATGAAGAGTAACTTGTCTATTCTCGTCTCGTCAAATAATATTAAGAGTAACTTGTCTATTCTCCTCTCTTCAAATAATATGAAGAGTAACTTGTCTATACTTCTCTCTTCGAATAATATGAAGAGTAACATGTCTATTATCCTCTCTTCAATCAATCTGAAGAGAAACCCGTCTATTCTCCTCTCTTGAAATAATATGAAGAGTAACTTGTCTATTCTCGTCTCTTCAAATAATATTAAGAGTAACTTGTCAATTCTCCTCTTTTCAAATAATATTAAGTGTAACTTGTCTATTCTCCTCACTTCAAACAATCTGAAGAGTAACTTGTCTATTCTCCTCTCTTCAATCAATCTGAAGAGTAACTGGTCTATTCACCTCTCTTCAAACAATCTGAAGAGTAACTCGTCTATTCTCCTCTCTTCAAACAATCTGAAGAGTAACTTGTCTATTCTCCTCTCTTCAAACAATCTGAAGAGTAACTTGTCTAATCTCCTCTCTTCAATCAATCTGAAGAGTAACTTGTCTATTCTCCTCTCTTCAAATAATATGAAGAGTAACTCGTCTATTCTCCTCTTCAATCAATCTGAAGAGTAACTTGTCTATTCTCCTCTCTTCAATCAATCTGAAGAGTAACTTGTCTATTCTCTTCTCTTCAATCAATCTGAAGAGTAACTTGTCTATTCTCCTCTCTTCAAATAATATGAAGAGTAACTTGTCTATTCTCCTCTCTTCAATCATTCTGAAGAGTAACTTGTCTATTCCACTCTCTTCAAACAATCTGAAGAGAAACTTGTCTATTCTCCTCTCTTCAATCAATCTGAAGAGTAACTTGTCTATTCTCCTCTCTTCAATCAATCTGAAGAGTAACTTGTCTATTCTCCTCTCTTCAAATAATATGAAGAGTAACTTGTCTATCCTCATCTCTTCAATCAATCTGAAGAGTAACTTGTCTATTCTCCTCTCTTCAAATAATATGAAGAATAACTCGTCTATTCTCCACTCTTCAATCAATCTGAAGAGTAACTTGTCTATTCTCCTCTCTTCAATCAATCCGAAGAGTAACTTGTCTATTCTCCTCACTTCAAATAATATGAAGAGTAACTTGTCTATTCTCCTCTCTTCGAATAATATGAAGAGTAACTTGTCTATACTCCTCTCTTCAAATAATATGAAGAGTAACTCGTCTATTCTCCTCTCATCAATCAATCTGAAGAGTAACTCGTCTATTCTCCTCTCTTCAAATAATATGAAGAGTAACTTGTCTATTCTCGTCTCGTCAAATAATATTAAGAGTCACTTGTCTATTCTCCTCTCTTCAAATAATATGAAGAGTAACTTGTCTATTCTTCTCTCTTCGAATAATATGAAGAGTAACATGTCTATTATCCTCTCTTCAATCAATCTGAAGAGAAACCCGTCTATTCTCCTCTCTTGAAATAATATGAAGAGTAACTTGTCTATTCTCGTCTCTTCAAATAATATTAAGAGTAACTTGTCTATTCTCCTCTTTTCAAATAATATTAAGTGTAACTTGTCTATTCTCCTCTCTTCAAACAATCTGAAGAGTGACTGGTCTATTCTCCTCTCTTCAATCAATCTGAAGAGTAACTGGTCTATTCACCTCTCTTCAAACAATCTGAAGAGTAACTCGTCTATTCTCCTCTCTTCAAACAATCTGAAGAGTAACTTGTCTATTCTCCTCTCTTCAAACAATCTGAAGAGTAACTTGTCTATTCTCCTCTCTTCAATCAATCTGAAGAGTAACTTGTCTATTCTCCTCTCTTCAAATAATATGAAGAGTAACTCGTCTATTCTCCTCTTCAATCAATCTGAAGAGTAATTTGTCTATTCTCCTCTCTTCAATCAATCTGAAGAGTAACTTGTCTATTCTCTTCTCTTCAATCAATCTGAAGAGTAACTTGTCTATTCTCCTCTCTTCAAATAATATGAAGAGTAACTTGTCTATTCTCCTCTCTTCAATCAATCTGAAGAGTAACTTGTCTATACCCCTCTCTTCAAACAATCTGAAGAGTAACTTGTCTATTCTCCTCTCTTCAATCAATCTGAAGAGTAACTTGTCTATTCTCCTCTCTTCAATCAATCTGAAGAGTAACTTGTCTATTCTCCTCTCCTCAAATAATATGAAGAGTAACTTGTCTATCCTCATCTCTTCAATCAATCTGAAGAGTAACTTGTCTATTCTCCTCTCTTCAAATAATATGAAGAATAACTCGTCTATTCTCCACTCTTCAATCAATCTGAAGAGTAACTTGTCTATTCTCCTCTCTTCAATCAATCCGAAGAGTAACTTGTCTATTGTCCTCACTTCAAATAATATGAAGAGTAACTTGTCTATTCTCCTCTCTTCAATCAATCTGAAGAGTAACTTGTCTATACTCCTCTCTTCAAATAATATGAAGAGTAACTCGTCTATTCTCCTCTCATCAATCAATCTGAAGAGTAACTTGTCTATTCTCCTCTCTTCAATCAATCTGAAGAGTTACTTGTTTATTCTCCTCTCTTCAATCAATCTGAAGAGTAACTTGTCTATTCTCCTCTCTTCAAATAATATGAAGAGCAACTCGTCTATGCTCCTCTCTTCAATCAATCTGAAGAGTAACTCGTCTATTCTCCTCTCTTCAAACAATCCGAAGAGTAACTTGTCTATTCTCCTCTCTTCAATCAATCTGAAGAGTAACTTGTCTATTCCCCTCTCTTCAAACAATCTGAAGAGTAACTTGTCTATTCTCCTCTCTTCAAATAATATGAAGAGTAACTTGTCTATTCTCCTCTCTTCAATTAATCTGAAGTGTAACTTGTCTATTCTCCTCTCTTCAAATAATATGAAGAGTAACTTGTCTATTCTCCTCTCTTCAATCAATCTGAAGAGTAACTTGTCTATTCTCCTCTCGTCGAATAATATGAAGAGTAACTTGTCTATTCTCCTCTCTTCAATCTATCTGAAGAGTAACTTGTCTATTCTCCTCTCTTCAATCAATCTGAAGAGTAACTCGTCTATTCTCCTCTCTTCAAATAATATGAAGAATAACTTGTCTATTCTCGTCTCGTCAAATAATATTAAGAGTAACTTGTCTATTCTCCTCTCTTCAAATAATATTAAGAGTAACTTGTCTATTCTCCTCTCTTCAAACAATCTGAAGAGTAACTTGTCTATTCTCCTCTCTTCAATCAATCTGAAGAGTAACTCGTCTATTCTCCTCTCTTCAAACAATCTGAAGAGTAAATTGTCTATTCTCCTCTCTTCAAGCAATCTGAAGAGTATCTTGTCTATTCTCCTCTCTTCAAATAATATGAAGAGTAATTTGTCTATTCTCCTCTCTTCAATCAATCTGAAGAGTAACTTGTCTATTCTCCTCTCTTCAATCTGAAGAGTAACTTGTCTATTCTTCTCTCGTCAATCAATCCGAAGAGTAACTTGTCTATTCTCCTCTCTTCAAATAAAATGAAGAGTAACTTGTCTATTCTCGTCAAATAATATTAAGAGTAACTTGTCTATTCTCCTCTCTTCAAACAATCTGAAGAGTAACTCGTCTATTCTCCTCTCTTCAAACAATCTGAAGAGTAACTTGTCTATTCTCCTCTCTTCAAACAATCTGAAGAGTAACTTGTCTATTCTCCTCTCTTCAATCAATCTGAAGAGTAACTTGTCTATTCTCCTCTCTTCAATCAATCTGAAGAGTAACTTGTCTATTCTCATCTCTTCAAATAATATGAAGAGTAACTCGTCTATGCTCCTCTCTTCAATCAATCTGAAGAGTAACTTGTCTATTCTCTTCTCTTCAATCAATCTGAAGAGTAACTTGTCTATTCTCCTCTCTTCAAATAATATGAAGAGTAACTTGTCTATTCTCCTCTCTTCAATCAATCTGAAGAGTAACTTGTCTATTCCCCTCTCTTCAAACAATCTGAAGAGTAACTTGACTATTCTCCTCTCTTCAATCAATCTGAAGAGTAAGTTGTCTATTCTCCTCTCTTCAATCAATCTGAAGAGTAACTTGTCTATTCTCCTCTCTTCAATCAATCTGAAGAGTAACTTGTCTATTCTCATCTCTTCAAATAATATGAAGAGTAACTCGTCTATGCTCCTCTCTTCAATCAATCTGAAGAGTAACTTGTCTATTCTCTTCTCTTCAATCAATCTGAAGAGTAACTTGTCTATTCTCCTCTCTTCAAATAATATGAAGAGTAACTTGTCTATTCTCCTCTCTTCAATCAATCTGAAGAGTAACTTGTCTATTCCCCTCTCTTCAAACAATCTGAAGAGTAACTTGACTATTCTCCTCTCTTCAATCAATCTGAAGAGTAAGTTGTCTATTCTCCTCTCTTCAATCAATCTGAAGAGTAACTTGTCTATTCTCCTCTCCTCAAATAATATGAAGAGTAACTTGTCTATCCTCATCTCTTCAATCAATCTGAAGAGTAACTTGTCTATTCTCCTCTCTTCAAATAATATGAAGAATAACTCGTCTATTCTCCACTCTTCAATCAATCTGAAGAGTAACTTGTCTATTCTCCTCTCTTCAATCAATCCGAAGAGTAACTTGTCTATTCTCCTCACTTCAAATAATATGAAGAGTAACTTGTCTATTCTCCTCTCTTCAATCAATCTGAAGAGTAACTTGTCTATACTCCTCTCTTCAAATAATATGAAGAGTAACTCGTCTATTCTCCTCTCATCAATCAATCTGAAGAGTAACTTGTCTATTCTCCTCTCTTCAATCAATCTGAAGAGTTACTTGTTTATTCTCCTCTCTTCAATCAATCTGAAGAGTAACTTGTCTATTCTCCTCTCTTCAAATAATATGAAGAGCAACTCGTCTATGCTCCTCTCTTCAATCAATCTGAAGAGTAACTCGTCTATTCTCCTCTCTTCAAACAATCCGAAGAGTAACTTGTCTATTCTCCTCTCTTCAATCAATCTGAAGAGTAACTTGTCTATTCCCCTCTCTTCAAACAATCTGAAGAGTAACTTGTCTATTCTCCTCTCTTCAAATAATATGAAGAGTAACTTGTCTATTCTCCTCTCTTCAATCAATCTGAAGTGTAACTTGTCTATTCTCCTCTCTTCAAATAATATGAAGAGTAACTTGTCTAATCTCCTCTCTTCAATCAATCTGAAGAGTAACTTGTCTATTCTCCTCTCGTCGAATAATATGAAGAGTAACTTGTCTATTCTCCTCTCTTCAATCTATCTGAAGAGTAACTTGTCTATTCTCCTCTCTTCAATCAATCTGAAGAGTAACTCGTCTATTCTCCTCTCTTCAAATAATATGAAGAATAACTTGTCTATTCTCGTCTCGTCAAATAATATTAAGAGTAACTTGTCTATTCTCCTCTCTTCAAATAATATTAAGAGTAACTTGTCTATTCTCCTCTCTTCAAACAATCTGAAGAGTAACTTGTCTATTCTCCTCTCTTCAATCAATCTGAAGAGTAACTCGTCTATTCTCCTCTCTTCAAACAATCTGAAGAGTAAATTGTCTATTCTCCTCTCTTCAAGCAATCTGAAGAGTATCTTGTCTATTCTCCTCTCTTCAAATAATATGAAGAGTAACTTGTCTATTCTCCTCTCTTCAATCAATCTGAAGAGTAACTTGTCTATTCTCCTCTCTTCAATCTGAAGAGTAACTTGTCTATTCTTCTCTCGTCAATCAATCCGAAGTGTAACTTGTCTATTCTCCTCTCTTCAAATAAAATGAAGAGTAACTTGTCTATTCTCGTCAAATAATATTAAGAGTAACTTGTCTATTCTCCTCTTTTCAAACAATCTGAAGAGTAACTCGTCTATTCTCCTCACTTCAAACAATCTGAAGAGTAACTTGTCTATTCTCCTCTCTTCAAACAATCTGAAGAGTAACTTGTCTATTCTCCTCTCTTCAATCAATCTGAAGAGTAACTTGTCTATTCTCCTCTCTTCAATCAATCTGAAGAGTAACTTGTCTATTCTCATCTCTTCAAATAATATGAAGAGTAACTCGTCTATGCTCCTCTCTTCAATCAATCTGAAGAGTAACTCGTCTATTCTCGTCTCTTCAAACAATCTGAAGAGTAACTTGTCTATTCTCCTCTCTTCAATCAATCTGAAGAGTAACTTGTCTATTCCCCTCTCTTCAAACAATCTGAAGAGTAACTTGTCTATTCTCCTCTCTTCAATCAATCTGAAGAGTAACTTGTATTTCTCATCTCTTCAAACAATCTGAAGAGTAACTTGTCTATTCTCCTCTCTTCAATCAATCTGAAGAGTAACTTGTCTATTCTCCTCGCTTCAAACAATCTGAAGAGTAACTTGTCTATTCTCCTCTCTTCAATCAATCTGAAGAGTAACTTGTCTATTCTCCTCTCTTCAAATAATATGAAGAGTAACTTGTCTATTCTCCTCTCTTCAATCAATCTGAAGAGTAACTTGTCTATTCTCCTCTCTTCAATCAATCTGAAGAGTAACTTGTCTATTCTCCTCTCTTCAAATAATATGAAGAGTAACTTGTCTATTCTCCTCTCTTCGAATAATATGAAGAGTAACTTGTCTATTCTCCTCTCTTCAATCTATCTGAAGAGTAACTTGTCTATTCTCCTCTCTTCAATCAATCTGAAGAGTAACTGGTCTATTCCCCTCTCTTCAAACAATCTGAAGAGTAACTTGTCTATTCTCCTCTCTTCAAATAATATGAAGAGTAACTCGTCTATTCTCCTCTCTTCAATCAATCTGAAGAGTAACTTGTCTATTGTCCTCTCTTCAAATAATATGAAGAGTAACCCGTCTATTCCCCTCTCTTCAAACAATCTGAAGAGTAACTTGTCTATTCTCCTCTCTTCAAATAATATGAAGAGTAACTTGTCTATTCTCCTCTCTTCAATCAATCTGAAGTGTAACTTGTCTATTCTCCTCTCTTCAAATAATATGAAGAGTAACTTGTCTATTCTCCTCTCTTCAATCAATCTGAAGAGTAACTTGTCTATTCTCCTCTCTTCAAATAATATGAAGAGTAACTTGTCTATTCTCCTCTCTTCAATCAATCTGAAGTGTAACTCGTCTATTCTCCTCTCTTCAATCAATCTGAAGAGTAACTTGTCTATTGTCCTCTCTTCAAATAATATGATGAGTAACCCGTCTATTCTCCTCTCTTCAAATAATATGAAGAGTAACTCGTCTATTCTCCTCTCTTCAAACAATCTGAAGAGTGACTTGTCTATTCTCCTCTCTTCAAACAATCTGAAGAGTAACTTGTCTATTCTCCTCTCTTCAATCAATCTGAAGAGTAACTTGTCTATTCTCCTCTCTTCAAATAATATGAAGAGTAATTGTCTATTCTCCACTCGTCGAATAATATGAAGAGTAACTTGTCTATTCTCCTCTCTTCAATCTATCTGAAGAGTAACTTGTCTATTCTCCTCTCTTCAATCAATCTGAAGAGTAACTCGTCTATTCTCCCCTCTTCAAATAATATGAAGAATAACTTGTCTATTCTCGTCTCGTCAAATAATATTAAGAGTAACTTGTCTATTCTCCTCTCTTCAAATAATATTAAGAGTAACTTGTCTATTCTCCTCTCTTCAAACAATCTGAAGAGTAACTTGTCTATTCTCCTCTCTTCAATCAATCTGAAGAGTAACTCGTCTATTCTCCTCTCTTCAAACAATCTGAAGAGTAACTTGTCTATTCTCCTCTCTTCAAACAATCTGAAGAGTAACTTGTCTATTCTACTCTCTTCAATCAATCTGAAGAGTAACTTGTCTATTCTCCTCTCTTCAAACAATCTGAAGAGTAACTTGTCTATTCTCCTCTCTTCAATCAATCTGAAGAGTAACTTGTCTATTCACCTCTCTTCAAATAATATGAAGAGTAACTTGTCTATTCTCGTCTCTTCAAACAATATGAAGAGTAACTTGTCTATTCTCCTCTCTTCAATCAATCTGAAGAGTAACTTGTCTATTCTCCTCTCTTCAAACAATCTGAAGAGTAACTTGTCTATTCTCCTCTCTTCAAACAATCTGAAGAGTAACTTGTCTATTCTCCTCTCTTCAATCAATCTGAAGAGTAACTTGTCTATTCTCCTCTCTTCAATCAATCTGAAGAGTAACTTGTCTATTCTCATCTCTTCAAATAATATGAAGAGTAACTCGTCTATGCTCCTCTCTTCAATCAATCTGAAGAGTAACTCGTCTATTCTCGTCTCTTCAAACAATCTGAAGAGTAACTTGTCTATTCTCCTCTCTTCAATCAATCTGAAGAGTAACTTGTCTATTCCCCTCTCTTCAAACAATCTGAAGAGTAACTTGTCTATTCTCCTCTCTTCAATCAATCTGAAGAGTAACTTGTCTATTCTCCTCTCTTAAAACAATCTGAAGAGTAACTTGTCTATTCTCCTCTCTTCAATCAATCTGAAGAGTAACTTGTCTATTCTCCTCTCTTCAAACAATCTGAAGAGTAACTTGTCTATTCTCCTCTCTTCAATCAATCTGAAGAGTAACTTGTCTATTCTCCTCTCTTCAAATAATATGAAGAGTAACTTGTCTATTCTCCTCTCTTCAATCAATCTGAAGAGTAACTTGTCTATTCTCCTCTCTTCAATCAATCTGAAGAGTAACTTGTCTATTCTCCTCTCTTCAAATAATATGAAGAGTAACTTGTCTATTCTCCTCTCTTCGAATAATATGAAGAGTAACTTGTCTATTCTCCTCTCTTCGAATAATATGAAGAGTAACTTGTGTATTCTCCTCTCTTCAATCTATCTGAAGAGTAACTTGTCTATTCTCCTCTCTTCAATCAATCTGAAGAGTAACTGGTTTATTCCCCTCTCTTCAAACAATCTGAAGAGTAACTTGTCTATTCTCCTCTCTTCAAATAATATGAAGAGTAACTCGTCTATTCTCCTCTCTTCAATCAATCTGAAGAGTAACTTGTCTATTGTCCTCTCTTCAAATAATATGACGAGTAACCCGTCTATTCTCCTCTCTTCAAATAATATGAAGAGTAACTCGTCTATTCTCCTCTCTTCAAACAATCTGAAGAGTAACTTGTCTATTCTCCTCTCTTCAATCAATCTGAAGAGTAACTTGTCTATTCTCCTCTCTTCAAATAATATGAGGAGTAACTTGTCTATTCTCCTCTCGTCGAATAATATGAAGAGTAACTTGTCTATTCTCCTCTCTTCAATCTATCTGAAGAGTAACTTGTCTATTCTCCTTTCTTCAATCAATCTGAAGAGTAACTCGTCTATACTCCACTCATCAAATAATATGAAGAATAACTTGTCTATTCTCGTCTCGTCAAATAATATTAAGAGTAACTTGTCTATACTCCTCTCTTCAAATAATATTAAGAGTAACTTGTCTATTCTCCTCTCTTCAAACAATCTGAAGAGTAACTTGTCTATTCTCCTCTCGTCAATCAATCTGAAGAGTAACTCGTCTATTCTCCTCTCTTCAAACAATCTGAAGAGTAACTTGTCTATTCTCCTCTCTTCAAACAATCTGAAGTGTAACTTGTCTATTCTCCTCTCTTCAATCAATCTGAAGAGTAACTTGTCTATTCTCCTCTCTTCAAACAATCTGAAGAGTAACTTGTCTATTCTCCTCTCTTCAAATAATATGAAGAGTAACTTGTCTATTCTCGTCTCTTCAAACAATCTGAAGAGTAACTTGTCTATTCTTCTCTCTTCAATCAATCTGAAGAGTATCTTGTCTATTCTCCTCTCTTCAAATAATATGAAGAGTAACTTGTCTATTCTCTTCTCTTCAATCAATCTGAAGAGTAACTTGTCTATTCTCCTCTCTTCAATCTGAAGAGTAACTTGTCTATTCTTCTCTCGTCAATCAATCCGAAGAGTAACTTGTCTATTCTCCTCTCTTCAAATAAAATGAAGAGTAACTTGTCTATTCTCGTCAAATAATATTAAGAGTAACTTGTCTATTCTCCTCTCTTCAAACAATCTGAAGAGTAACTCGACTATTCTCCTCTCTTCAAACAATCTGAAGAGTAACTTGTCTATTCTCCTCTCTTCAATCAATCTGAAGAGTAACTTGTGTATTCTCCTCTCTTCAATCAATCTGAAGAGTAACTTGTCTATTCTCATCTCTTCAAATAATATGAAGAGTAACTCGTCTATACACCTCTCTTCAATCAATCTGAAGAGTAACTCGTCTATTCTCGTCTCTTCAAACAATCTGAAGAGTAACTTGTCTATTCTCCTCTCTTCAATCAATCTGAAGAGTAACTTGTCTATTCCCCTCTCTTCAAACAATCTGAAGAGTAACTTGTCTATTCTCCTCTCTTCAATCAATCTGAAGAGTAACTTGTCTATTCTCCTCTCTTCAAACAATCTGAAGAGAAACTTGTCTATTCTCCTCCCTTCAATCAATCTGAAGAGTAACTTGTCTATTCTCATCTCTTCAAACAATCTGAAGAGTAACTTGTCTATTCTCCTCTCTTCAATCAATCTGAAGAGTAACTTGTCTATTCTCCTCTCTTCAAATAATATGAAGAGTAACTAGTCTATTCTCCTCTCTTCGAATAATATGAAGAGTAACTTGTCTATTCTCCTCTCTTCGAATAATATGAAGAGTAACTTGTGTATTCTCCTCTCTTCAATCTATCTGAAGAGTAACTTGTCTATTCTCCTCTCTTCAATCAATCTGAAGAGTAACTTGTCTATTCCCCTCTCTTCAAACAATCTGAAGAGTAACTTGTCTATTCTCCTCTCTTCAAATAATATGAAGAGTAACTCGTCTATTCTCCTCTCTTCAATCAATCTGAAGAGTAACTTGTCTATTGTCCTCTTTTCAAATAATATGAAGAGTAACCCGTCTATTCTCCTCTCTTCAAATAATATGAAGAGTAACTCGTCTATTCTACTCTCTTCAAACAATCTGAAGAGTAACTTGTCTATTCTCCTCTCTTCAACCAATCTGAAGTGTAACTTGTCAATTCTCCTCACTTCAATCAATCTGAAGAGTAACTTGTCTATTCTGCTCTCTTCAAATAATATGAAGAGTAACTTGTCTATTCTCCTCTCTTCAAATAATCTGAAGAGTAACTTGTCTATTCTCCTCTCTTCAATCAATCTCAAGAGTAACTTGTCTATTCTCCTCTCTTCAAATAATATGAAGAGTAACTTGTCTATTCTCCTCTCTTCGAATAATATGAAGAGTAACTTGTCTATTCTCCTCTCTTCAATCTATCTGAAGAGTAACTTGTCTATTCTCCTCTCTTCAATCAATCTGAAGAGTAACTCGTCTATTCTCCTCTCTTCAAACAATCTGAAGAGTAACTTGTCTATTCTCCTCTGTTCAATCAATCTGAAGAATAACTCGTCTATTCTCCTCTCTTCAAACAATCTGAAGAGTAACTTGTCTATTCTCCTCTCTTCAAACAATCTGAAGAGTAACTTGTCTATTCTCCTCTCTTCAATCAATCTGAAGAGTAACTTGTCTATTCTCCTCTCTTCAAATAATATGAAGAGTAACTTGTCTATTCTCCTCTCTTCAATCAATCTGAAGAGTAACTTGTCTATTCTCCTCTCTTCAATCAATCTGAAGAGTAACTTGTCTATTCTCCTCTCTTCAAATAATATGAAGAGTAACTTGTCTATTCTCCTCTCTTCGAATAATATGAAGAGTAACTTGTCTATTCTCCTCTCTTCGAATAATATGAAGAGTAACTTGTGTATTCTCCTCTCTTCAATCTATCTGAAGAGTAACTTGTCTATTCTCCTCTCTTCAATCAATCTGAAGAGTAACTGGTTTATTCCCCTCTCTTCAAACAATCTGAAGAGTAACTTGTCTATTCTCCTCTCTTCAAATAATATGAAGAGTAACTCGTCTATTCTCCTCTCTTCAATCAATCTGAAGAGTAACTTGTCTATTGTCCTCTCTTCAAATAATATGACGAGTAACCCGTCTATTCTCCTCTCTTCAAATAATATGAAGAGTAACTCGTCTATTCTCCTCTCTTCAAACAATCTGAAGAGTAACTTGTCTATTCTCCTCTCTTCAAACAATCTGAAGAGTAACTTGTCTATTCTCCTCTCTTCAATCAATCTGAAGAGTAACTTGTCTATTCTCCTCTCTTCAAATAATATGAGGAGTAACTTGTCTATTCTCCTCTCGTCGAATAATATGAAGAGTAACTTGTCTATTCTCCTCTCTTCAATCTATCTGAAGAGTAACTTGTCTATTCTCCTTTCTTCAATCAATCTGAAGAGTAACTCGTCTATACTCCACTCATCAAATAATATGAAGAATAACTTGTCTATTCTCGTCTCGTCAAATAATATTAAGAGTAACTTGTCTATACTCCTCTCTTCAAATAATATTAAGAGTAACTTGTCTATTCTCCTCTCTTCAAACAATCTGAAGAGTAACTTGTCTATTCTCCTCTCGTCAATCAATCTGAAGAGTAACTCGTCTATTCTCCTCTCTTCAAACAATCTGAAGAGTAACTTGTCTATTCTCCTCTCTTCAAACAATCTGAAGTGTAACTTGTCTATTCTCCTCTCTTCAATCAATCTGAAGAGTAACTTGTCTATTCTCCTCTCTTCAAACAATCTGAAGAGTAACTTGTCTATTCTCCTCTCTTCAAATAATATGAAGAGTAACTTGTCTATTCTCGTCTCTTCAAACAATCTGAAGAGTAACTTGTCTATTCTTCTCTCTTCAATCAATCTGAAGAGTATCTTGTCTATTCTCCTCTCTTCAAATAATATGAAGAGTAACTTGTCTATTCTCCTCTCTTCAATCAATCTGAAGAGTAACTTGTCTATTCTCCTCTCTTCAATCTGAAGAGTAACTTGTCTATTCTTCTCTCGTCAATCAATCCGAAGAGTAACTTGTCTATTCTCCTCTCTTCAAATAAAATGAAGAGTAACTTGTCTATTCTCGTCAAATAATATTAAGAGTAACTTGTCTATTCTCCTCTCTTCAAACAATCTGAAGAGTAACTCGACTATTCTCCTCTCTTCAAACAATCTGAAGAGTAACTTGTCTATTCTCCTCTCTTCAATCAATCTGAAGAGTAACTTGTGTATTCTCCTCTCTTCAATCAATCTGAAGAGTAACTTGTCTATTCTCATCTCTTCAAATAATATGAAGAGTAACTCGTCTATACACCTCTCTTCAATCAATCTGAAGAGTAACTCGTCTATTCTCGTCTCTTCAAACAATCTGAAGAGTAACTTGTCTATTCTCCTCTCTTCAATCAATCTGAAGAGTAACTTGTCTATTCCCCTCTCTTCAAACAATCTGAAGAGTAACTTGTCTATTCTCCTCTCTTCAATCAATCTGAAGAGTAACTTGTCTATTCTCCTCTCTTCAAACAATCTGAAGAGAAACTTGTCTATTCTCCTCCCTTCAATCAATCTGAAGAGTAACTTGTCTATTCTCATCTCTTCAAACAATCTGAAGAGTAACTTGTCTATTCTCCTCTCTTCAATCAATCTGAAGAGTAACTTGTCTATTCTCCTCTCTTCAAATAATATGAAGAGTAACTAGTCTATTCTCCTCTCTTCGAATAATATGAAGAGTAACTTGTCTATTCTCCTCTCTTCGAATAATATGAAGAGTAACTTGTGTATTCTCCTCTCTTCAATCTATCTGAAGAGTAACTTGTCTATTCTCCTCTCTTCAATCAATCTGAAGAGTAACTTGTCTATTCCCCTCTCTTCAAACAATCTGAAGAGTAACTTGTCTATTCTCCTCTCTTCAAATAATATGAAGAGTAACTCGTCTATTCTCCTCTCTTCAATCAATCTGAAGAGTAACTTGTCTATTGTCCTCTTTTCAAATAATATGAAGAGTAACCCGTCTATTCTCCTCTCTTCAAATAATATGAAGAGTAACTCGTCTATTCTACTCTCTTCAAACAATCTGAAGAGTAACTTGTCTATTCTCCTCTCTTCAACCAATCTGAAGTGTAACTTGTCAATTCTCCTCACTTCAATCAATCTGAAGAGTAACTTGTCTATTCTGCTCTCTTCAAATAATATGAAGAGTAACTTGTCTATTCTCCTCTCTTCAAATAATCTGAAGAGTAACTTGTCTATTCTCCTCTCTTCAATCAATCTCAAGAGTAACTTGTCTATTCTCCTCTCTTCAAATAATATGAAGAGTAACTTGTCTATTCTCCTCTCTTCGAATAATATGAAGAGTAACTTGTCTATTCTCCTCTCTTCAATCTATCTGAAGAGTAACTTGTCTATTCTCCTCTCTTCAATCAATCTGAAGCGTAACTCGTCTATTCTCCTCTCTTCAAACAATCTGAAGAGTAACTTGTCTATTCTCCTCTGTTCAATCAATCTGAAGAATAACTCGTCTATTCTCCTCTCTTCAAACAATCTGAAGAGTAACTTGTCTATTCTCCTCTCTTCAAACAATCTGAAGAGTAACTTGTCTATTCTCCTCTCTTCAATCAATCTGAAGAGTAACTTGTCTATTCTCCTCTCTTCAAATAATATGAAGAGTAACTCGTCTATTCTCCTCTTCAATCAATCTGAAGAGTAACTTGTCTATTCTCCTCTCGTCAATCAATCTGAAGAGTAACTTGTCTATTCTCCTCTCTTCAATCAATCTGAAGAGTAACTTGTCTATTCTCCTCTCTTCAAATAATATGAAGAGTAACTTGTCTATTCTCCTCTGTTCAATCAATCTGAAGAGTAACTTGTCTATTCTCCTCTCTTCAAATAATATGAAGAGTAACTCGTCTATTCTCCTCTCTTCAATCAATCTGAAGAGTAACTTGTCTATTCTCCTCTCTTCAATCAATCTGAAGAGTAACTTGTCTATTCTCCTCTCTTCAAACAATCTGAAGTGTAACTTGTCAATTCTCCTCTCTTCAATCAATCTGAAGAGTAACTTGTCTATTCTCCTCTCTTGAAATAATATGAAGAGTAACTTGTCTATTCTCCTCTCTTCAATCAATCTGAAGAGTAACTTGTCTATTCTCCTCTCTTCAATCAATCTGAAGAGTAACTTGTCTATTCTACTCTCTTCAAATAATATGAAGAGTAACTTGTCTATTCTCCTCTCTTCGAATAATATGAAGTGTAAATTGTCTATTCTCCTCTCTTCAATCTATCTGAAGAGTAACTTGTCTATTCTCCTCTCTTCAATCAATCTGAAGAGTAACTCGTCTATTCTCCTCTCTTCAAATAATATGAAGAGTAACTTGTCTATTCTCGTCTCGTCAAATAATATTAAGAGTAACTTGTCTATTCTCCTCTCTTCAAATAATATGAAGAGTAACTTGTCTATTCTTCTCTCTTCGAATAATATGAAGAGTAACTTGTCTATTATCCTCTCTTCAATCAATCTGAAGAGAAACCCGTCTATTCTCCTCTCTTCAAATAATATGAAGAGTAACTTGTCTATTCTCCTCTCTTCAAATAATATTAAGTGTAACATGTCTATTCTCCTCTCTTCAAACAATCTGAAGAGTAACTTGTCTATTCTCCTCTCTTCAATCAATCTGAAGAGTAACTAGTCTATTCTCCTCTCTTCAATCAATCTGAAGAGTAACTTGTCTATTCTCCTCTCTTCAAATAATATGAAGAGTAACTTGTCTATTCTCCTCTCTTCGAATAATATGAAGAGTAACTTGTCTATTCTCCTCTCTTCAATCTATCTGAAGAGTAACTTGTCTATTCTCCTCTCTTCAATCAATCTGAAGAGTAACTCGTCTATTCTCCTCTCTTCAAATAATATGAAGAGTAACTTGTCTATTCTCGTCTCGTCAAATAATATTAAGAGTAACTTGTCTATTCTCCTCTCTTCAAATAATATGAAGAGTAACTTGTCTATTCTTCTCTCTTCGAATAATATGAAGAGTAACTTGTCTATTCTCCTCTCTTCAATCAATCTGAAGAGTAACTTGTCTATTCTCCTCTCTTCAAACAATCTGAAGAGTAACTTGTCTATTCTCCTCTCTTCAATCAATCTGAAGAGTAACTTGTCTATTCTCCTCTCTTCAAACAATCTGAAGAGTAACTTGTGTATTCTCCTCTCTTCAAATAATCTGAAGAGTATCTTGTCTATTCTCCTCTTTTCAAATAATATGAAGAGTAACTTGTCTATTCTCCTCTCTTCAATCAATCTGAAGAGTAACTTGTCTATTTTCCTCTCTTCAATCAATCTGAAGAGTAAATTGTCTATTCTCCTCTCTTCAATCAATCCGAAGAGTAACTTGTCTATTCTCCTCTCTTCAAATAATATGAAGAGTAACTTGTCTATTCTCCTCTCTTCAATCAATCTGAAGAGTAACTTGTCTATTCTCCTGTCTTCAAATAATATGAAGAGTAACTCGTCTATTCTCCTCTCTTCAATCAATCTGAAGAGTAACTTGTCTATTCTCCTCTCTTCAATCTATCTGAAAAGTAACTTGTCTATTCTCCTCTCTTCAAACAATCTGAAGATTAACTTGTCTATTCTCCTCTCTTCAATTAATCTGAAGAGTATCTTGTCTATTCTCCTCTCTTCAAATAATATGACGAGTAACTTGTCTATTCTCCTCTCTTCAATCAATCTGAAGAGTAACTTGTCTATTCTCCTCTCTTCAATCAATCTGAAGAGTAACTTGTCTATTCTCCTCTCTTCAAACAATCTGAAGAGTAACTTGTCTATTCTCCTCTCTTCAATCAATCTGAAGAGTAACTTGTCTATTCTCCTCTCTTCAATCAATCTGAAGAGTAACTTGTCTATTCTCCTCTCTTCAATCAATCTGAAGAGTAACTTGTCTATTCTCCTCTCTTCAATCAATCCGAAGAGTAACTTGTCTATTCTCCTCTCTTCAAATAATATGAAGAGTAACTTGTCTATTCTCCTCTCTTCAATCAATCTGAAGAGTAACTTGTCTATTCTCCTCTCTTCAAATAATATGAAGAGTAACTCGTCTATTCTCCTCTCTTCAATCTATCTGAAGAGTAACTTGTCTATTCTCCTCTCTTCAATCAATCTGAAGAGTAACTTGTCTATTCTCCTCTCTTCAATCAATCTGAAGAGTAACTTGTCTATTCTCCTCTCTTCAAATAATATGAAGAGTAACTCGTCTATGCTCCTCTCTTCAATCAATCTGAAGTGTAACTCGTCTATTCTCCTCTCTTCAAACAATCTGATTAGTAACTTGTCTATTCTCCTCTCTTCAATCAATCTGAAGAGTAACTTGTCTATTCCCCTCTCTTCAAACAATCTGAAGAGTAACTTGTCTATTCTCCTCTCTTCAAACAATCTGAAGAGTAACTTGTCTATTCTCCTCTCTTCAATCAATCTGAAGAGTAACTTGTCTATTCTCCCCTCTTCGAATAATATGAAGAGTAACTTGTCTATTCTCCTCTCTTCAATCTATCTGAAGAGTAACTTGTCTATTCTCCTCTCTTCAATCAATCTGAAGAGTAACTCGTCTATTCTCCTCTCTTCAAATAATATGAAGAGTAACTTGTCTATTCTCGTCTCGTCAAATAATATTAAGAGTAACTTGTCTATTCTCCTCTCTTCAAATAATATGAAGAGTAACTTGTCTATTCTTCTCTCTTCGAATAATATGAAGAGTAACTTGTCTATTATCCTCTCTTCAATCAATCTGAAGAGAAACCCGTCTATTCTCCTCTCTTCAAATAATATGAAGAGTAACTTGTCTACCCTCCTCTCTTCAAATAATATTAAGTGTAACTTGTCTATTCTCCTCTCTACAAACAATCTGAAGAGTAACTTGTCTATTCTCGTCTCTTCAATCAATCTGAAGAGTAACTTGTCTATTCTCCTCTCTTCAATCAATCTGAAGAGTAACTTGTCTATTCTCCTCTCTTGAAATAATATGAAGAGTAACTTGTCTATTCTCCTCTCTTCAATCAATCTGAAGAGTAACTTGTCTATTCTCCTCTCTTCAATCAATCTGAAGAGTAACTTGTCTATTCTACTCTCTTCAAATAATATGAAGAGTAACTTGTCTATTCTCCTCTCTTCGAATAATATGAAGTGTAAATTGTCTATTCTCCTCTCTTCAATCTATCTGAAGAGTAACTTGTCTATTCTCCTCTCTTCAATCAATCTGAAGAGTAACTCGTCTATTCTCCTCTCTTCAAAAATATGAAGAGTAACTTGTCTATTCTCGTCTCGTCAAATAATATTAAGAGTAACTTGTCTATTCTCCTCTCTTCAAATAATATGAAGAGTAACTTG
This sequence comes from Acanthosepion esculentum, assembly GCA_964036315.1. Lineage (NCBI taxonomy): Eukaryota > Metazoa > Mollusca > Cephalopoda > Sepiida > Sepiidae > Acanthosepion > Acanthosepion esculentum. The sequence continues at coordinate 57,790,725 of OZ038478.1, forward strand.
TCTATTCTTCTCTCTTCGAATAATATGAAGAGTAACTTGTCTATTATCCTCTCTTCAATCAATCTGAAGAGAAACCCGTCTATTCTCCTCTCTTCAAATAATATGAAGAGTAACTTGTCTATTCTCCTCTCTTCAAATAATATTAAGTGTAACATGTCTATTCTCCTCTCTTCAAAAAATCTGAAGAGTAACTTGTCTATTCTCCTCTCTTCAATCAATCTGAAGAGTAACTTGTCTATTCTCCTCGCTTCAATCAATCTGAAGAGTAACTTGTCTATTCTCCTCTCTTCAAATAATATGAAGAGTAACTCGTCTATTCTCCTCTCTTCGAATAATATGAAGAGTAACTTGTCTATTCTCCTCTCTTCAATCTATCTGAAGAGTAACTTGTCTATTCTCCTCTCTTCAATCAATCTGAAGAGTAACTCGTCTATTCTCCTCTCTTCAAATAATATGAAGAGTAACTTGTCTATTCTCGTCTCGTCAAATAATATTAAGAGTAACTTGTCTATTCTCCTCTCTTCAAATAATATGAAGAGTAACTTGTCTATTCTTCTCTCTTCGAATAATATGAAGAGTAACTTGTCTATTCTCCTCTCTTCAATCAATCTGAAGAGTAACTTGTCTATTCTCCTCTCTTCAAACAATCTGAAGAGTAACTTGTCTATTCTCCTCTCTTCAATCAATCTGAAGAGTAACTTGTCTATTCTCCTCTCTTCAAACAATCTGAAGAGTAACTTGTGTATTCTCCTCTCTTCAAATAATCTGAAGAGTATCTTGTCTATTCTCCTCTTTTCAAATAATATGAAGAGTAACTTGTCTATTCTCCTCTCTTCAATCAATCTGAAGAGTAACTTGTCTATTTTCCTCTCTTCAATCAATCTGAAGAGTAAATTGTCTATTCTCCTCTCTTCAATCAATCCGAAGAGTAACTTGTCTATTCTCCTCTCTTCAAATAATATGAAGAGTAACTTGTCTATTCTCCTCTCTTCAATCAATCTTAAGAGTAACTTGTCTATTCTCCTGTCTTCAAATAATATGAAGAGTAACTCGTCTATTCTCCTCTCTTCAATCAATCTGAAGAGTAACTTGTCTATTCTCCTCTCTTCAATCTATCTGAAAAGTAACTTGTCTATTCTCCTCTCTTCAAACAATCTGAAGATTAACTTGTCTATTCTCCTCTCTTCAATCAATCTGAAGAGTATCTTGTCTATTCTCCTCTCTTCAAATAATATGACGAGTAACTTGTCTATTCTCCTCTCTTCAATCAATCTGAAGAGTAACTTGTCTATTCTCCTCTCTTCAATCAATCTGAAGAGTAACTTGTCTATTCTCCTCTCTTCAAACAATCTGAAGAGTAACTTGTCTATTCTCCTCTCTTCAATCAATCTGAAGAGTAACTTGTCTATTCTCCTCTCTTCAATCAATCTGAAGAGTAACTTGTCTATTCTCCTCTCTTCAATCAATCTGAAGAGTAACTTGTCTATTCTCCTCTCTTCAATCAATCCGAAGAGTAACTTGTCTATTCTCCTCTCTTCAAATAATATGAAGAGTAACTTGTCTATTCTCCTCTCTTCAATCAATCTGAAGAGTAACTTGTCTATTCTCCTCTCTTCAAATAATATGAAGAGTAACTCGTCTATTCTCCTCTCTTCAATCTATCTGAAGAGTAACTTGTCTATTCTCCTCTCTTCAATCAATCTGAAGAGTAACTTGTCTATTCTCCTCTCTTCAATCAATCTGAAGAGTAACTTGTCTATTCTCCTCTCTTCAAATAATATGAAGAGTAACTTGTCTATTCTCGTCTCGTCAAATAATATTAAGAGTAACTTGTCTATTCTCCTCTCTTCAAATAATATGAAGAGTAACTTGTCTATTCTTCTCTCTTCGAATAATATGAAGAGTAACTTGTCTATTCTCCTCTCTTCAATCAATCTGAAGAGTAACTTGTCTATTTTCCTCTCTTCAATCAATCTGAAGAGTAACTTGTCTATTCTCCTCTCTTCAATCAATCCGAAGAGTAACTTGTCTATTCTCCTCTCTTCAAATAATATGAAGAGTAACTTGTCTATTCTCCTCTCTTCAATCAATCTGAAGAGTAACTTGTCTATTCTCCTGTCTTCAAATAATATGAAGAGTAACTCGTCTATTCTCCTCTCTTCAATCAATCTGAAGAGTAACTTGTCTATTCTCCTCTCTTCAATCAATCTGAAGAGTAACTTGTCTATTCTCCTCTCGTCAATCAATCTGAAGAGTAACTTGTCTATTCTCCTCTCTTCAAATAATATGAAGAGTAACTTGTCTATTCTCCTCTCTTCAAATAATATGAATAGTGACTTGTCTATTCTCCTCTCTTCAATCAATCTGAAGAGTAACTTGTCTATTCTCCTCTCTTCGAATAATATGAAGAGTAACATGTCTATTCTCCTCTCTTCAATCAATCTGAAGAGTAACTTGTCTATTCTCACCTCTTCAATCAATCTGAAGAGTAACTTGTCTATTCTCCTCTCTTCAAACAATCTGAAGAGTAACTTGTCTATTCTCCTCTCTTCAATCAATCTGAAGAGTAACTTGTCTATTCTCCTCTCTTCAATCAATCCGAAGAGTAACTTGTCTATTCTCCTCTCTTCAAATAATATGAAGAGTAACTTGTCTATTCTCCTCTCTTCAATCAATCTGAAGAGTAACTTGTCTATTCTCCTCTCTTCAAATAATATGAAGAGTAACTCGTCTATTCTCCTCTCTTCAATCTATCTGAAGAGTAACTTGTCTATTCTCCTCTCTTCAAACAATCTGAAGAGTAACTTGTCTATTCTCCTCTCTTCAATCAATCTGAAGAGTAACTTGTCTATTCTCCTCTCTTCAAATAATATGAAGAGTAACTTGTCTATTCTCGTCTCTTCGAATAATATGAAGAGTAACTTGTCTATTCTCCTCTCTTCAATCTATCTGAAGAGTAACTTGTCTATTCTCCTCTCTTCAATCAATCTGAAGAGTAACTCGTCTATTCTCCTCTCTTCAAATAATATGAAGAGTAACTTGTCTATTCTCGTCTCGTCAAATAATATTAAGAGTAACTTGTCTATTCTCCTCTCTTCAAATAATATGAAGAGTAACTTTTCTATTCTTTTCTCTTCGAATAATATGAAGAGTAACTTGTCTATTCTCCTCTCTTCAATCAATCTGAAGAGTAACTTGTCTATTCTCCTCTCTTCAAACAATCTGAAGAGTAACTTGTCTATTCTCCTCTCTTCAATCAATCTGAAGAGTAACTTGTCTATTCTCCTCTCTTCAAACAATCTGAAGAGTAACTTGTCTATTCTCCTCTCTTCAAACAATCTGAAGAGTATCTTGTCTATTCTCCTCTTTTCAAATAATATGAAGAGTAACTTGTCTATTCTCCTCTCTTCAATCAATCTGAAGAGTAACTTGTCTATTTTCCTCTCTTCAATCAATCTGAAGAGTAAATTGTCTATTCTCCTCTCTTCAATCAATCCGAAGAGTAACTTGTCTATTCTCCTCTCTTCAAATAATATGAAGAGTAACTTGTCTATTCTCCTCTCTTCAATCAATCTGAAGAGTAACTTGTCTATTCTCCTGTCTTCAAATAATATGAAGAGTAACTCGTCTATTCTCCTCTCTTCAATCAATCTGAAGAGTAACTTGTCTATTCTCCTCTCTTCAATCTATCTGAAAAGTAACTTGTCTATTCTCCTCTCTTCAAACAATCTGAAGATTAACTTGTCTATTCTCCTCTCTTCAATCAATCTGAAGAGTATCTTGTCTATTCTCCTCTCTTCAATTAATATGAAGAGTAACTTGTCTATTCTCCTCTCTTCAATCAATCTGAAGAGTAACTTGTCTATTCTCCTCTCTTCAATCAATCTGAAGAGTAACTTGTCTATTCTCCTCTCTTCAAACAATCTGAAGAGTAACTTGTCTATTCTCCTCTCTTCAATCAATCTGAAGAGTAACTTGTCTATTCTCCTCTCTTCAATCAATCTGAAGAGTAACTTGTCTATTCTCCTCTCTTCAATCAATCCGAAGAGTAACTTGTCTATTCTCCTCTCTTCAAATAATATGAAGAGTAACTTGTCTATTCTCCTCTCTTCAATCAATCTGAAGAGTAACTTGTCTATTCTCCTCTCTTCAAATAATATGAAGAGTAACTCGTCTATTCTCCTCTCTTCAATCTATCTGAAGAGTAACTTGTCTATTCTCCTCTCTTCAAACAATCTGAAGAGTAACTTGTCTATTCTCCTCTCTTCAATCAATCTGAAGAGTAACTTGTCTATTCTCCTCTCTTCAAATAATATGAAGAGTAACTTGTCTATTCTCGTCTCTTCGAATAATATGAAGAGTAACTTGTCTATTCTCCTCTCTTCAATCTATCTGAAGAGTAACTTGTCTATTCTCCTCTCTTCAATCAATCTGAAGAGTAACTCGTCTATTCTCCTCTCTTCAAATAATATGAAGAGTAACTTGTCTATTCTCGTCTCGTCAAATAATATTAAGAGTAACTTGTCTATTCTCCTCTCTTCAAATAATATGAAGAGTAACTTGTCTATTCTTCTCTCTTCGAATAATATGAAGAGTAACTTGTCTATTCTCCTCTCTTCAATCAATCTGAAGAGTAACTTGTCTATTCTCCTCTCTTCAAACAATCTGAAGAGTAACTTGTCTATTCTCCTCTCTTCAATCAATCTGAAGAGTAACTTGTCTATTCTCCTCTCTTCAAACAATCTGAAGAGTAACTTGTCTATTCTCCTCTCTTCAAACAATCTGAAGAGTATCTTGTCTATTCTCCTCTTTTCAAATAATATGAAGAGTAACTTGTCTATTCTCCTCTCTTCAATCAATCTGAAGAGTAACTTGTCTATTTTCCTCTCTTCAATCAATCTGAAGAGTAAATTGTCTATTCTCCTCTCTTCAATCAATCCGAAGAGTAACTTGTCTATTCTCCTCTCTTCAAATAATATGAAGAGTAACTTGTCTATTCTCCTCTCTTCAATCAATCTGAAGAGTAACTTGTCTATTCTCCTGTCTTCAAATAATATGAAGAGTAACTCGTCTATTCTCCTCTCTTCAATCAATCTGAAGAGTAACTTGTCTATTCTCCTCTCTTCAATCTATCTGAAAAGTAACTTGTCTATTCTCCTCTCTTCAAACAATCTGAAGATTAACTTGTCTATTCTCCTCTCTTCAATCAATCTGAAGAGTATCTTGTCTATTCTCCTCTCTTCAATTAATATGAAGAGTAACTTGTCTATTCTCCTCTCTTCAATCAATCTGAAGAGTAACTTGTCTATTCTCCTCTCTTCAATCAATCTGAAGAGTAACTTGTCTATTCTCCTCTCTTCAAACAATCTGAAGAGTAACTTGTCTATTCTCCTCTCTTCAATCAATCTGAAGAGTAACTTGTCTATTCTCCTCTCTTCAATCAATCTGAAGAGTAACTTGTCTATTCTCCTCTCTTCAATCAATCCGAAGAGTAACTTGTCTATTCTCCTCTCTTCAAATAATATGAAGAGTAACTTGTCTATTCTCCTCTCTTCAATCAATCTGAAGAGTAACTTGTCTATTCTCCTCTCTTCAAATAATATGAAGAGTAACTCGTCTATTCTCCTCTCTTCAATCTATCTGAAGAGTAACTTGTCTATTCTCCTCTCTTCAAACAATCTGAAGAGTAACTTGTCTATTCTCCTCTCTTCAATCAATCTGAAGAGTAACTTGTCTATTCTCCTCTCTTCAAATAATATGAAGAGTAACTTGTCTATTCTCCTCTCTTCGAATAATATGAAGAGTAACTTGTCTATTCTCCTCTCTTCAATCTATCTGAAGAGTAACTTGTCTATTCTCCTCTCTTCAATCAATCTGAAGAGTAACTCGTCTATTCTCCTCTCTTCAAATAATATGAAGAGTAACTTGTCTATTCTCGTCTCGTCAAATAATATTAAGAGTAACTTGTCTATTCTCCTCTCTTCAAATAATATGAAGAGTAACTTGTCTATTCTTCTCTCTTCGAATAATATGAAGAGTAACTTGTCTATTCTCCTCTCTTCAATCAATCTGAAGAGTAACTTGTCTATTCTCCTCTCTTCAAACAATCTGAAGAGTAACTTGTCTATTCTCCTCTCTTCAATCAATCTGAAGAGTAACTTGTCTATTCTCCTCTCTTCAAACAATCTGAAGAGTAACTTGTCTATTCTCCTCTCTTCAAACAATCTGAAGAGTATCTTGTCTATTCTCCTCTTTTCAAATAATATGAAGAGTAACTTGTCTATTCTCCTCTCTTCAATCAATCGGAAGAGTAACTTGTCTATTTTCCTCTCTTCAATCAATCTGAAGAGTAAATTGTCTATTCTCCTCTCTTCAATCAATCCGAAGAGTAACTTGTCTATTCTCCTCTCTTCAAATAATATGAAGAGTAACTTGTCTATTCTCCTCTCTTCAATCAATCTGAAGAGTAACTTGTCTATTCTCCTGTCTTCAAATAATATGAAGAGTAACTCGTCTATTCTCCTCTCTTCAATCAATCTGAAGAGTAACTTGTCTATTCTCCTCTCTTCAATCTATCTGATAAGTAACTTGTCTATTCTCCTCTCTTCAAACAATCTGAAGATTAACTTGTCTATTCTCCTCTCTTCAATCAATCTGAAGAGTATCTTGTCTATTCTCCTCTCTTCAAATAATATGAAGAGTAACATGTCTATTCTCCTCTCTTCAATCAATCTGAAGAGTAACTTGTCTATTCTCCTCTCTTCAATCAATCTGAAGAGTAACTTGTCTATTCTCCTCTCTTCAAACAATCTGAAGAGTAACTTGTCTATTCTCCTCTCTTCAATCAATCTGAAGAGTAACTTGTCTATTCTCCTCTCTTCAATCAATCTGAAGAGTAACTTGTCTATTCTCCTCTCTTCAATCAATCTGAAGAGTAACTTGTCTATTCTCCTCTCTTCAATCAATCCGAAGAGTAACTTGTCTATTCTCCTCTCTTCAAATAATATGAAGAGTAACTTGTCTATTCTCCTCTCTTCAATCAATCTGAAGAGTAAATTGTCTATTCTCCTCTCTTCAAATAATATGAAGAGTAACTCGTCTATTCTCCTCTCTTCAATCTATCTGAAGAGTAACTTGTCTATTCTCCTCTCTTCAATCAATCTGAAGAGTAACTTGTCTATGCTCCTCTCTTCAATCAATCTGAAGAGTAACTTGTCTATTCTCCTCTCTTCAAACAATCTGAAGAGTAACTTGTCTATTCTCCTCTCTTCAAACAATCTGAAGAGTAACTTGGCTATTCTCCTCTCTTCAATCAATCTGAAGAGTAACTTGTCTATTCTCCTCTCTTCGAATAATATGAAGAGTAACTTGTCTATTCTCCTCTATTCAATCTATCTGAAGAGTAACTTGTCTATTCTCCTCTCTTCAATCAATCTGAAGAGTAACTCGTCTATTCTCCTCTCTTCAAATAATATGAAGAGTAACTTGTCTATTCTCGTCTCGTCAAATAATATTAAGAGTAACTTGTCTATTCTCCTCTCTTCAAATAATATGAAGAGTAACTTGTCTATTCTTCTCTCTTCGAATAATATGAAGAGTAACTTGTCTATTATCCTCTCTTCAATCAATCTGAAGAGAAACCCGTCTATTCTCCTCTCTTCAAATAATATGAAGAGTAACTTGTCTATTCTCCTCTCTTCAAATAATATTAAGTGTAACTTGTCTATTCTCCTCTCTTCAAACAATCTGAAGAGTAACTTGTCTATTCTCCTCTCTTCAAATAATATGAAGAGTAACTCGTCTATGCTCCTCTCTTCAATCAATCTGAAGAGTAACTTGTCTATTCTCCTCTCTTCAATCAATCTGAAGAGTAACTTGTCTATTCTCCTCTCTTCAAATAATATTAAGAGTAACTCGTCTATTCTCCTCTTTTCAATCTATCTGAAGAGTAACTTGTCTATTCTCCTCTCTTCAATCAATCTGAAGAGTAACTCGTCTATTCTCCTCTCTTCAAATAATATGAAGAGTAACTTGTCTATTCTCGTCTCGTCAAATAATATTAAGAGTAACTTGTCTATTCTCCTCTCTTCAAATAATATGAAGAGTAACTTGTCTATTCTTCTCTCTTCGAATAATATGAAGAGTAACTTGTCTATTCTCCTCTCTTCAATCAATCTGAAGAGTAACTTGTCTATTCTCCTCTCTTCAAACAATCTGAAGAGTAACTTGTCTATTCTCCTCTCTTCAATCAATCTGAAGAGTAACTTGTCTATTCTCCTCTCTTCAAACAATCTGAAGAGTAACTTGTCTATTCTCCTCTCTTCAAATAATCTGAAGAGTATCTTGTCTATTCTCCTCTCTTCAAATAATATGAAGAGTAACTTGTCTATTCTCCTCTCTTCAATCAATCTGAAGAGTAACTTGTCTATTTTCCTCTCTTCAATCAATCTGAAGAGTAACTTGTCTATTCTCCTCTCTTCAATCAATCCGAAGAGTAACTTGTCTATTCTCCTCTCTTCAAATAATATGAAGAGTAACTTGTCTATTCTCCTCTCTTCAATCAATCTGAAGAGTAACTTGTCTATTCTCCTGTCTTCAAATAATATGAAGAGTAACTCGTCTATTCTCCTCTCTTCAATCAATCTGAAGAGTAACTTGTCTATTCTCCTCTCTTCAAATAATATGAATAGTGACCTGTCTATTCTCCTCTCTTCAATCAATCTGAAGAGTAACTTGTCTATTCTCCTCTCTTCAAATAATATGAAGAGTAACTTGTCTATTCTCCTCTCTTCAATCTATCTGAAAAGTTACTTGTCTATTCTCCTCTCTTCAAACAATCTGAAGAGTAACTTGTCTATTCTCCTCTCTTCAATCAATCTGAAGAGTATCTTGTCTATTCTCCTCTCTTCAAATAATATGAAGAGTAACTTGTCTATTCTCCTCTCTTCAATCAATCTGAAGAGTAACTTGTCTATTCTCCTCTCTTCAATCAATCTGAAGAGTGTCTTGTCTATTCTCCTCTCTTCAAACAATCTGAAGAGTAACTTGTCTATTCTCCTCTCTTCAATCTATCTGAAGAGTAACTTGTCTATTCTCCTCTCTTCAATCAATCTGAAGAGTAACTTGTCTATTCTCCTCTCTTCAATCAATCTGAAGAGTAACTTGTCTATTCTCCTCTCTTCAAATAATATGAAGAGTAACTCGTCTATGCTCCTCTCTTCAATCAATCTGAAGAGTAACTCGTCTATTCTCCTCTCTTCAAACAATCTGATTAGTAACTTGTCTATTCTCCTCTCTTCAATCAATCTGAAGAGTAACTTGTCTATTCCCCTCTCTTCAAACAATCTGAAGAGTAACTTGTCTATTCTCCTCTCTTCAAACAATCTGAAGAGTAACTTGGCTATTCTCCTCTCTTCAATCAATCTGAAGAGTAACTTGTCTATTCTCCTCTCTTCGAATAATATGAAGAGTAACTTGTCTATTCTCCTCTATTCAATCTATCTGAAGAGTAACTTGTCTATTCTCCTCTCTTCAATCAATCTGAAGAGTAACTCGTCTATTCTCCTCTCTTCAAATAATATGAAGAGTAACTTGTCTATTCTCGTCTCGTCAAATAATATTAAGAGTAACTTGTCTATTCTCCTCTCTTCAAATAACATGAAGAGTAACTTGTCTATTCTTCTCTCTTCGAATAATATGAAGAGTAACTTGTCTATTATCCTCTCTTCAATCAATCTGAAGAGAAACCCGTCTATTCTCCTCTCTTCAAATAATATGAAGAGTAACTTGTCTATTCTCCTCTCTTCAAATAATATTAAGTGTAACTTGTCTATTCTCCTCTCTTCAAACAATCTGAAGAGTAACTTGTCTATTCTCCTCTCTTCAAATAATATGAAGAGTAACTCGTCTATGCTCCTGTCTTCAATCAATCTGAAGAGTAACTTGTCTATTCTCCTCTCTTCAATCAATCTGAAGAGTAACTTGTCTATTCTCCTCTCTTCAAATAATATTAAGAGTAACTCGTCTATTCTCCTCTCTTCAATCTATCTGAAGAGTAACTTGTCTATTCTCCTCTCTTCAATCAATCTGAAGAGTAACTCGTCTATTCTCCTCTCTTCAAATAATATGAAGAGTAACCTGTCTATTCTCGTCTCGTCAAATAATATTAAGAGTAACTTGTCTATTCTCCTCTCTTCAAATAATATGAAGAGTAACTTGTCTATTCTTCTCTCTTCGAATAATATGAAGAGTAACTTGTCTATTCTCCTCTCTTCAATCAATCTGAAGAGTAACTTGTCTATTCTCCTCTCTTCAAACAATCTGAAGAGTAACTTGTCTATTCTCCTCTCTTCAATCAATCTGAAGAGTAACTTGTCTATTCTCCTCTCTTCAAACAATCTGAAGAGTAACTTGTCTATTCTCCTCTGTTCAAATAATCTGAAGAGTATCTTGTCTATTCTCCTCTCTTCAAATAATATGAAGAGTAACTTGTCTATTCTCCTCTCTTCAATCAATCTGAAGAGTAACTTGTCTATTTTCCTCTCTTCAATCAATCTGAAGAGTAACTTGTCTATTCTCCTCTCTTCAATCAATCCGAAGAGTAACTTGTCTATTCTCCTCTCTTCAAATAATATGAAGAGTAACTTGTCTATTCTCCTCTCTTCAATCAATCTGAAGAGTAACTTGTCTATTCTCCTGTCTTCAAATAATATGAAGAGTAACTCGTCTATTCTCCTCTCTTCAATCAATCTGAAGAGTAACTTGTCTATTCTCCTCTCTTCAAATAATATGAATAGTGACTTGTCTATTCTCCTCTCTTCAATCAATCTGAAGAGTAACTTGTCTATTCTCCTCTCTTCAAATAATATGAAGAGTAACTTGTCTATTCTCCTCTCTTCAATCTATCTGAAAAGTAACTTGTCTATTCTCCTCTCTTCAAACAATCTGAAGAGTAACTTGTCTATTCTCCTCTCTTCAATCAATCTGAAGAGTATCTTGTCTATTCTCCTCTCTTCAAATAATATGAAGAGTAACTTGTCTATTCTCCTCTCTTCAATCAATCTGAAGAGTAACTTGTCTATTCTCCTCTCTTCAATCAATCTGAAGAGTAACTTGTCTATTCTCCTCTCTTCAAACAATCTGAAGAGTAACTTGTCTATTCTCCTCTCTTCAATCAATCTGAAGAGTAACTTGTCTATTCTCCTCTCTTCAATCAATCTGAAGAGTAACTTGTCTATTCTCCTCTCTTCAAACAATCTGATTAGTAACTTGTCTATTCTCCTCTCTTCAATCAATCTGAAGAGTAACTTGTCTATTCCCCTCTCTTCAAACAATCTGAAGAGTAACTTGTCTATTCTCCTCTCTTCAAACAATCTGAAGAGTAACTTGGCTATTCTCCTCTCTTCAATCTATCTGAAGAGTAACTTGTCTATTCTCCTCTTTTCGAATAATATGAAGAGTATCTTGTCTATTCTCCTCTCTTCAATCTATCTGAAGAGTAACTTGTCTATTCTCCTCTCTTCAATCAATCTGAAGTGTAACTCGTCTATTCTCCTCTCTTCAAATAATATGAAGAGTAACTTGTCTATTCTCGTCTCGTCAAATAATATTAAGAGTAACTTGTCTATTCTCCTCTCTTCAAATAATATGAAGAGTAACTTGTCTATTCTTCTCTCTTCGAATAATATGAAGAGTAACTTGTCTATTATCCTCTCTTCAATCAATCTGAAGCGAAACCCGTCTATTCTCCTCTCTTCAAATAATATGAAGAGTAACTTGTCTATTCTCCTCTCTTCAAATAATATTAAGTGTAACTTGTCTATTCTCCTCTCTTCAAACAATCTGAAGAGTAACTTGTCTATTCTCGTCTCTTCAATCAATCTGAAGAGTAACTTGTCTATTCTCCTCTCTTCAATCAATCTGAAGAGTAACTTGTCTATTCTCCTCTCTTCAAATAATATGAAGAGGAACTTGTCTATTCTCCTCTCTTCGAATAATATGAAGAGTAACTTGTCTATTCTCCTCTCTTCAATCTATCTGAAGAGTAACTTGTCTATTCTCCTCTCTTCAATCAATCTGAAGAGTAACTCGTCTATTCTCCTCTCTTCAAATAATATGAAGAGTAACTTGTCTATTCTCGTCTCGTCAAATAATATTAAGAGTAACTTGTCTATTCTCCTCTCTTCAAATAATATGAAGAGTAACTTGTCTATTCTTCTCTCTTCGAATAATATGAAGAGTAACTTGTCTATTCTCCTCTCTTCAATCAATCTGAAGAGTAACTTGTCTATTCTCCTCTCTTCAAACAATCTGAAGAGTAACTTGTCTATTCTCCTCTCTTCAATCAATCTGAAGAGTAACTTGTCTATTCTCCTCTCTTCAAACAATCTGAAGAGTAACTTGTCTATTCTCCTCTCTTCAAATAATCTGAAGAGTATCTTGTCTATTCTCCTCTCTTCAAATAATATGAAGAGTAACTTGTCTATTCTCCTCTCTTCAATCAATCTGAAGAGTAACTTGTCTATTTTCCTCTCTTCAATCAATCTGAAGAGTAACTTGTCTATTCTCCTCTCTTCAATCAATCCGAAGAGTAACTTGTCTATTCTCCTCTCTTCAAATAATATGAAGAGTAACTTGTCTATTCTCCTCTCTTCAATCAATCTGAAGAGTAACTTGTCTATTCTCCTCTCTTCAATCAATCTGAAGAGTAACTTGTCTATTCTCCTCTCTTCAATCAATCCGAAGAGTAACTTGTCTATTCTCCTCTCTTCAAATAATATGAAGAGTAACTTGTCTATTCTCCTCTCTTCAATCAATCTGAAGAGTAACTTGTCTATTCTCCTCTCTTCAAATAATATGAAGAGTAACTCGTCTATTCTCCTCTCTTCAATCTATCTGAAGAGTAACTTGTCTATTCTCCTCTCTTCAATCAATCTGAAGCGTAACTTGTCTATTCTCCTCTCTTCAATCAATCTGAAGAGTAACTTGTCTATTCTCCTCTCTTCAAATAATATGAAGAGTAACTCGTCTATGCTCCTCTCTTCAAACAATCTGAAGAGTAACTTGTCTATTCTCCTCTCTTCAATCAATCTGAAGAGTAACTTGTCTATTCTCCTCTCTTCAAATAATATTAAGAGTAACTCGTCTATTCTCCTCTCTTCAATCAATCTGAAGAGTAACTTGTCTATTGTCCTCTCTTCAAATAATATGAAGAGTAACCCGTCTATTCTGCTCTCTTCAAATAATATGAAGAGTAATTTGTCTATTCTCCTCTCTTCGAATAATATGAAGAGTAACTTGTCTATTCTCCTCTCTTCAATCTATCTGAAGAGTAACTTGTCTATTCTCCTCTCTTCAATCAATCTGAAGAGTAACTCGTCTATTCTCCTCTCTTCAAATAATATGAAGAGTAACTTGTCTATTCTCGTCTCTTCAAATAATATTAAGAGTAACTTGTCTATTCTCCTCTCTTCAAATAATATTAAGAGTATCTTGTCTATTCTCCTCTCTTCAAATAATATGAAGAGTAACTTGTCTATTCTCCTCTCTTCAATCAATCTGAAGAGTAATTTGTCTATTCTCCTCTCTTCAAACAATCTGAAGAGTAACTTGTCTATTCTCCTCTCTTCAATCAATCTGAAGAGTAACTTGTCTATTCTCCTCTCTTCAAACAATCTGAAGAGTAACTTGTCTATTCTCCTCTCTTCAAATAATCTGAAGAGTATCTTGTCTATTCTCCTCTCTTCAAATAATATGAAGAGTAACTTGTCTATTCTCCTCTCTTCAATCAATCTGAAGAGTAACTTTTTTATTCTCCTCTCTTCAATCAATCTGAAGAGTAACTTGTCTATTCTCCTCTCTTCAATCAATCCGAAGAGTAACTTGTCTATTCTCCTCTCTTCAAATAATATGAAGAGTAACTTGTCTATTCTCCTCTCTTCAATCAATCTGAAGAGTAACTTGTCTATTCTCCTGTCTTCAAATAATATGAAGAGTAACTCGTCTATTCTCCTCTCTTCAATCAATCTGAAGAGTAACTTGTCTATTCTCCTCTCTTCAATCAATCTGAAGTGTAACTTGTCTATTCTCCTCTCGTCAATCAATCTGAAGAGTAACTTGTCTATTCTCCTCTCTTCAAATAATATGAAGAGTAACTCGTCTATGCTCCTCTCTTCAATCAATCTGAAGAGTAACTCGTCTATTCACCTCTCTTCAAACAATCTGAAGAGTAACTTGTCTATTCTCCTCTCTTCAATCAATCTGAAGAGTAACTTGTCTATTCCCCTCTCTTCAAATAATCTGAAGAGTATCTTGTCTATTCTCCTCTCTTCAAATAATATGAAGAGTAACTTGTCTATTCTCCTCTCTTCGAATAATATGAAGAGTAACTTGTCTATTCTCCTCTCTTCAATCTATCTGAAGAGTAACTTGTCTATTCTGCTCTCTTCAATCAATCTGAAGAGTAACTCGTCTATTCTCCTCTCTTCAAATAATATGAAGAGTAACTTGTCTATTCTCGTCTCTTCAAATAATATTAAGAGTAAATTGTCTATTCACCTCTCTTCAATAATATTAAGAGTATCTTGTCTATTCTCCTCTCTTCAAATAATATGAAGAGTAACTTGTCTATTCTCCTCTCTTCAATCAATCTGAAGAGTAACTTGTCTATTCTCCTCTCTTCAAACAATCTGAAGAGTAACTTGTCTATTCTCCTCTCTTCAATCAATCTTAAGAGTAACTTGTCTATTCTCCTCTCTTCAAATAATATGAAGAGTAACTTGTCTATTCTCCTCTCTTCAAATAATATGAAGAGTGACTTGTCTATTCTCCTCTCTTCAATCAATCTGAAGAGTAACTTGTCTATTCTCCTCTCTTCAAATAATATGAAGAGTAACTTGTCTATTCTCCTCTCTTCAATCTATCTGAAAAGTAAATTGTCTATTCTCCTCTCTTCAAACAATCTGAAGAGTAACTTGTCTATTCTCCTCTCTTCAATCAATCTGAAGAGTATCTTGTCTATTCTCCTCTCTTCAATCAATCTGAAGAGTAACTTGTCTATTCTCCTCTCTTCAATCAATCTGAAGAGTAACTTGTCTATTCTCCTCTCTTCAATCAATCTGAAGAGTAACTTGTCTATTCTCCTCTCTTCAAACAATCTGAAGAGTAACTTGTCTATTCTCCTCTCTTCAATCAATCTGAAGAGTAACTTGTCTATTCTCCTCTCTTCAATCAATCTGAAGAGTAACTTGTCTATTCTCCTCTCTTCAATCAATCTGAAGAGTAACTTGTCTATTCTCCTCTCTTCAATCAATCCGAAGTGTAACTTGTCTATTCTCCTCTCTTCAAATAATATGAAGAGTAACTTGTCTATTCTCCTCTCTTCAATCAATCTGAAGAGTAACTTGTCTATTCTCCTCTCTTCAAATAATATGAAGAGTAACTCGTCTATTCTCCTCTCTTCAATCTATCTGAAGAGTAACTTGTCTATTCTCCTCTCTTCAAACAATCTGAAGAGTAACTTGTCTATTCTCCTCTCTTCAAATAATATTAAGAGTATCCTGTCTATTCTCCTCTCTTCAAATAATATGAAGAGTAACTTGTCTATTCTCCTCTCTTCAATCAATCTGAAGAGAAACTTGTCTATTCTCCTCTCTTCAAACAATCTGAAGAGTAACTTGTCTATTCTCCTCTCTTCAATCAATCCGAAGAGTAACTTGTCTATTCTCCTCTCTTCAAATAATATGAAGAGTAACTTGTCTATTCTCCTCTCTTCAATCAATCTGAAGAGTAACTTGTCTATTCTCCTGTCTTCAAATAATATGAAGAGTAACTCGTCTATTCTCCTCTCTTCAATCAATCTGAAGAGTAACTTGTCTATTCTCCTCTCTTCAATCAATCTGAAGTGTAACTTGTCTATTCTCCTCTCGTCAATCAATCTGAAGAGTAACTTGTCTATTCTCCTCTCTTCAAATAATATGAAGAGTAACTCGTCTATGCTCCTCTCTTCAATCTATCTGAAGAGTAACTCGTCTATTCACCTCTCTTCAAACAATCTGAAGAGTAACTTGTCTATTCTCCTCTCTTCAATCAATCTGAAGAGTAACTTGTCTATTCCCCTCTCTTCAAATAATCTGAAGAGTATCTTGTCTATTCTCCTCTCTTCAAATAATATGAAGAGTAACTTGTCTATTCTCCTCTCTTCGAATAATATGAAGAGTAACTTGTCTATTCTCCTCTCTTCAATCTATCTGAAGAGTAACTTGTCTATTCTGCTCTCTTCAATCAATCTGAAGAGTAACTCGTCTATTCTCCTCTCTTCAAATAATATGAAGAGTAACTTGTCTATTCTCGTCTCTTCAAATAATATTAAGAGTAAATTGTCTATTCACCTCTCTTCAATAATATTAAGAGTATCTTGTCTATTCTCCTCTCTTCAAATAATATGAAGAGTAACTTGTCTATTCTCCTCTCTTCAATCAATCTGAAGAGTAACTTGTCTATTCTCCTCTCTTCAAACAATCTGAAGAGTAACTTGTCTATTCTCCTCTCTTCAATCAATCTTAAGAGTAACTTGTCTATTCTCCTCTCTTCAAATAATATGAAGAGTAACTTGTCTATTCTCCTCTCTTCAAATAATATGAAGAGTGACTTGTCTATTCTCCTCTCTTCAATCAATCTGAAGAGTAACTTGTCTATTCTCCTCTCTTCAAATAATATGAAGAGTAACTTGTCTATTCTCCTCTCTTCAATCTATCTGAAAAGTAAATTGTCTATTCTCCTCTCTTCAAACAATCTGAAGAGTAACTTGTCTATTCTCCTCTCTTCAATCAATCTGAAGAGTATCTTGTCTATTCTCCTCTCTTCAATCAATCTGAAGAGTAACTTGTCTATTCTCCTCTCTTCAATCAATCTGAAGAGTAACTTGTCTATTCTCCTCTCTTCAATCAATCTGAAGAGTAACTTGTCTATTCTCCTCTCTTCAAACAATCTGAAGAGTAACTTGTCTATTCTCCTCTCTTCAATCAATCTGAAGAGTAACTTGTCTATTCTCCTCTCTTCAATCAATCTGAAGAGTAACTTGTCTATTCTCCTCTCTTCAATCAATCTGAAGAGTAACTTGTCTATTCTCCTCTCTTCAATCAATCCGAAGTGTAACTTGTCTATTCTCCTCTCTTCAAATAATATGAAGAGTAACTTGTCTATTCTCCTCTCTTCAATCAATCTGAAGAGTAACTTGTCTATTCTCCTCTCTTCAAATAATATGAAGAGTAACTCGTCTATTCTCCTCTCTTCAATCTATCTGAAGAGTAACTTGTCTATTCTCCTCTCTTCAAACAATCTGAAGAGTAACTTGTCTATTCTCCTCTCTTCAAATAATATTAAGAGTATCCTGTCTATTCTCCTCTCTTCAAATAATATGAAGAGTAACTTGTCTATTCTCCTCTCTTCAATCAATCTGAAGAGAAACTTGTCTATTCTCCTCTCTTCAAACAATCTGAAGAGTAACTTGTCTATTCTCCTCTCTTCAATCAATCTGAAGAGTAACTTGTCTATTCTCCTCTCTTCAAACAATCTGAAGAGTAACTTGTCTATTCTCCTCTCTTCAAATAATCTGAAGAGTATCTTGTCTATTCTCCTCTCTTCAAATAATATGAAGAGTAACTTGTCTATTCTCCTCTCTTCAATCAATCTGAAGAGTAACTTGTCTATTCTCCTCTCTTCAATCAATCTGAAGAGTAACTTGTCTATTCTCCTCTCTTCAATCAATCCGAAGAGTAACTTGTCTATTCTCCTCTCTTCAAATAATATGAAGAGTAACTTGTCTATTCTCCTCTCTTCAATCAATCTGAAGAGTAACTTGTCTATTCTCCTGTCTTCAAATAATATGAAGAGTAACTCGTCTATTCTCCTCTCTTCAATCAATCTGAAGAGTAACTTGTCTATTCTCCTCTCTTCAATCAATCTGAAGTGTAACTTGTCTATTCTCCTCTCGTCAATCAATCTGAAGAGTAACTTGTCTATTCTCCTCTCTTCAAATAATATGAAGAGTAACTCGTCTATGCTCCTCTCTTCAATCAATCTGAAGAGTAACTCGTCTATTCACCTCTCTTCAAACAATCTGAAGAGTAACTTGTCTATTCTCCTCTCTTCAATCAATCTGAAGAGTAACTTGTCTATTCCCCTCTCTTCAAATAATCTGAAGAGTATCTTGTCTATTCTCCTCTCTTCAAATAATATGAAGAGTAACTTGTCTATTCTCCTCTCTTCAATCAATCTGAAGAGTAACTTGTCTATTCTCCTCTCTTCAATCAATCTGAAGAGTAACTTGTCTATTCTCCTCTCTTCAATCAATCCGAAGAGTAACTTGTCTATTCTCCTCTCTTCAAATAATATGAAGAGTAACTTGTCTATTCTCCTCTCTTCAATCAATCTGAAGAGTAACTTGTCTATTCTCCTCTCTTCAAATAATATGAAGAGTAACTCGTCTATTCTCCTCTCTTCAATCTATCTGAAGAGTAACTTGTCTATTCTCCTCTCTTCAAACAATCTGAAGAGTAACTTGTCTATTGTCCTCTCTTCAAATAATATGAAGAGTAACCCGTCTATTCTGCTCTCTTCAAATAATATGAAGAGTAACTTGTCTATTCTCCTCTCTTCGAATAATATGAAGAGTAACTTGTCTATTCTCCTCTCTTCAATCTATCTGAAGAGTAACTTGTCTATTCTCCTCTCTTCAATCAATCTGAAGAGTAACTCGTCTATTCTCCTCTCTTCAAATAATATGAAGAGTAACTTGTCTATTCTCGTCTCTTCAAATAATATTAAGAGTAACTTGTCTATTCTCCTCTCTTCAAATAATATTAAGAGTATCTTGTCTATTCTCCTCTCTTCAAATAATATGAAGAGTAACTTGTCTATTCTCCTCTCTTCAATCAATCTGAAGAGTAACTTGTCTATTCTCCTCTCTTCAAACAATCTGAAGAGTAACTTGTCTATTCTCCTCTCTTCAATCAATCTGAAGAGTAACTTGTCTATTCTCCTCTCTTCAAACAATCTGAAGAGTAACTTGTCTATTCTCCTCTCTTCAAATAATCTGAAGAGTATCTTGTCTATTCTCCTCTCTTCAAATAATATGAAGAGTAACTTGTCTATTCTCCTCTCTTCAATCAATCTGAAGAGAAACTTGTCTATTCTCCTCTCTTCAAACAATCTGAAGAGTAACTTGTCTATTCTCCTCTCTTCAATCAATCTGAAGGGTAACTTGTCTATTCTCCTCTCTTCAAACAATCTGAAGAGTAACTTGTCTATTCTCCTCTCTTCAAATAATCTGAAGAGTATCTTGTCTATTCTCCTCTCTTCAAATAATATGAAGAGTAACTTGTCTATTCTCCTCTCTTCAATCAATCTGAAGAGTAACTTGTCTATTCTCCTCTCTTCAATCAATCTGAAGAGTAACTTGTCTATTCTCCTCTCTTCAATCAATCCGAAGAGTAACTTGTCTATTCTCCTCTCTTCAAATAATATGAAGAGTAACTTGTCTATTCTCCTCTCTTCAATCAATCTGAAGAGTAACTTGTCTATTCTCCTGTCTTCAAATAATATGAAGAGTAACTCGTCTATTCTCCTCTCTTCAATCAATCTGAAGAGTAACTTGTCTATTCTCCTCTCTTCAATCAATCTGAAGTGTAACTTGTCTATTCTCCTCTCGTCAATCAATCTGAAGAGTAACTTGTCTATTCTCCTCTCTTCAAATAATATGAAGAGTAACTCGTCTATGCTCCTCTCTTCAATCAATCTGAAGAGTAACTCGTCTATTCACCTCTCTTCAAACAATCTGAAGAGTAACTTGTCTATTCTCCTCTCTTCAATCAATCTGAATAGTAACTTGTCTATTCCCCTCTCTTCAAATAATCTGAAGAGTATCTTGTCTATTCTCCTCTCTTCAAATAATATGAAGAGTAACTTGTCTATTCTCCTCTCTTCAATCAATCTGAAGAGTAACTCGTCTATTCTCCTCTCTTCAATCAATCCGAAGAGTAACTTGTCTATTCTCCTCTCTTCAAATAATATGAAGAGTAACTTGTCTATTCTCCTCTCTTCAATCAATCTGAAGAGTAACTTGTCTATTCTCCTCTCTTCAAATAATATGAAGAGTAACTCGTCTATTCTCCTCTCTTCAATCTATCTGAAGAGTAACTTGTCTATTCTCCTCTCTTCAAACAATCTGAAGAGTAACTTGTCTATTGTCCTCTCTTCAAATAATATGAAGAGTAACCCGTCTATTCTGCTCTCTTCAAATAATATGAAGAGTAACTTGTCTATTCTCCTCTCTTCGAATAATATGAAGAGTAACTTGTCTATTCTCCTCTCTTCAATCTATCTGAAGAGTAACTTGTCTATTCTCCTCTCTTCAATCAATCTGAAGAGTAACTCGTCTATTCTCCTCTCTTCAAATAATATGAAGAGTAACTTGTCTATTCTCGTCTCTTCAAATAATATTAAGAGTAACTTGTCTATTCTCCTCTCTTCAAATAATATTAAGAGTATCTTGTCTATTCTCCTCTCTTCAAATAATATGAAGAGTAACTTGTCTATTCTCCTCTCTTCAATCAATCTGAAGAGTAACTTGTCTATTCTCCTCTCTTCAAACAATCTGAAGAGTAACTTGTCTATTCTCCTCTCTTCAATCAATCTGAAGAGTAACTTGTCTATTCTCCTCTCTTCAAACAATCTGAAGAGTAACTTGTCTATTCTCCTCTCTTCAAATAATCTGAAGAGTATCTTGTCTATTCTCCTCTCTTCAAATAATATGAAGAGTAACTTGTCTATTCTCCTCTCTTCAATCAATCTGAAGAGTAACTTGTCTATTCTCCTCTCTTCAATCAATCTGAAGAGTAACTTGTCTATTCTCCTCTCTTCAATCAATCCGAAGAGTAACTTGTCTATTCTCCTCTCTTCAAATAATATGAAGAGTAACTTGTCTATTCTCCTCTCTTCAATCAATCTGAAGAGTAACTTGTCTATTCTCCTGTCTTCAAATAATATGAAGAGTAACTCGTCTATTCTCCTCTCTTCAATCAATCTGAAGAGTAACATGTCTATTCTCCTCTCTTCAATCAATCTGAAGTGTAACTTGTCTATTCTCCTCTCGTCAATCAATCTGAAGAGTAACTTGTCTATTCTCCTCTCTTCAAATAATATGAAGAGTAACTCGTCTATGCTCCTCTCTTCAATCAATCTGAAGAGTAACTCGTCTATTCACCTCTCTTCAAACAATCTGAAGAGTAACTTGTCTATTCTCCTCTCTTCAATCAATCTGAAGAGTAACTTGTCTATTCCCCTCTCTTCAAATAATCTGAAGAGTATCTTGTCTATTCTCCTCTCTTCAAATAATATGAAGAGTAACTTGTCTATTCTCCTCTCTTCAATCAATCTGAAGAGTAACTTGTCTATACTCCTCTCTTCAATCAATCTGAAGAGTAACTTGTCTATTCTCCTCTCTTCAATCAATCCGAAGAGTAACTTGTCTATTCTCCTCTCTTCAAATAATATGAAGAGTAACTTGTCTATTCTCCTCTCTTCAATCAATCTGAACAGTAACTTGTCTATTCTCCTGTCTTCAAATAATATGAAGAGTAACTCGTCTATTCTCCTCTCTTCAATCAATCTGAAAAGTAACTTGTCTATTCTCCTCTCTTCAATCAATCTGAAGTGTAACTTGTCTATTCTCCTCTCGTCAATCAATCTGAAGAGTAACTTGTCTATTCTCCTCTCTTCAAATAATATGAAGAGTAACTCGTCTATGCTCCTCTCTTCAATCAATCTGAAGAGTAACTCGTCTATTCACCTCTCTTCAAACAATCTGAAGAGTAACTTGTCTATTCTCCTCTCTTCAATCAATCTGAAGAGTAACTTGTCTATTCCCCTCTCTTCAAATAATCTGAAGAGTATCTTGTCTATTCTCCTCTCTTCAAATAATATGAAGAGTATCTTGTCTATTCTTCTCTCTTCAATCAATCTGAAGAGTAACTTGTCTATTCTCCTCTCTTCAATCAATCTGAAGAGTAACTTGTCTATTCTCCTCTCTTCAATCAATCTGAAGAGTAACTTGTCTATTCTCCTCTCTTCAATCAATCCGAAGAGTAACTTGTCTATTCTCCTCTCTTCAAATAATATGAAGAGTAACTTGTCTATTCTCCTCTCTTCAATCAATCTGAAGAGTAACTTGTCTATTCTCCTGTCTTCAAATAATATGAAGAGTAACTCGTCTATTCTCCTCTCTTCAATCAATCTGAAGAGTAACTTGTCTATTCTCCTCTCTTCAATCAATCTGAAGAGTAACTTGTCTATTCTCCTCTCGTCAATCAATCTGAAGAGTAACTTGTCTATTCTCCTCTCTTCAAATAATATGAAGAGTAACTCGTCTATGCTCCTCTCTTCAATCAATCTGAAGAGTAACTCGTCTATTCTCCTCTCTTCAAACAATCTGAAGAGTAACTTGTCTATTCTCCTCTCTTCAATCAATCTGAAGAGTAACTTGTCTATTCCCCTCTCTTCAAACAATCTGAAGAGTAACTTGTCTATTCACCACTCTTCGAACAATCTGAAGAGTAACTTGTCTATTCTCCTCTCTTCAATCAATCTGAAGAGTAACTTGTCTATTCTCCTCTCTACAAATAATATGAAGAGTAACTCGTCTATTCTCCTCTCTTCAATCAATCTGAAGAGTAACTTGTCTATTGTCCTCTCTTCAAATAATATGAAGAGTAACCCGTCTATTCTCCTCTATTCAAATAATATGAAGAGTAACTTGTCTATTCTCCTCTCTTCGAATAATATGAAGAGTAACTTGTCTATTCTCCTCTCTTCAATCTATCTGAAGAGTAACTTGTCTATTCTCCTCTCTTCAATCAATCTGAAGAGTAACTCGTCTATTCTCCTCTCTTCAAATAATATGAAGAGTAACTTGTCTATTCTCGTCTCTTCAAATAATATTAAGAGTAACTTGTCTATTCTCCTCTCTTCAAATAATATTAAGAGTAACTTGTCTATTCTCCTCTCTTCAAACAATCTGATGAGTAACTTGTCTATTCTCCTCTCTTCAATCAATCTGAAGAGTAACTCATCTATTCTCCTCTCTTCAAACTATCTGAAGAGTAACTTGTCTATTCTCCTCTCTTCAATCAATCTGAAGAGTACCTTGTCTATTCTCCTCTCTTCAAATAATATGAAGAGTAACTTGTCTATTCTCCTCTCTTCAATCAATCTGAAGAGTATCTTGTCTATTCTCCTCTCTTCAAACAATCTGAAGAGTAACTTGTCTATTCTCCTCTCTTCAATCAATCTGAAGAGTAACTTGTCTATTGTCCTCTCTTCAATCAATCTGAAGAGTAACTTGTCTATTCTCCTCTCTTCAAACAATCTGAAGAGTAACTTGTCTATTGTCCTCCCTTCAAATAATATGAAGAGTAACCCGTCTATTCTGCTCTCTTCAAATAATATGAAGAGTAACTTGTCTATTTTCCTCTCTTCGAATAATATGAAGAGTAACTTGTCTATTCTCCTCTCTTCAATCTATCTGAAGAGTAACTTGTCTATTCTCCTCTCTTCAATCAATCTGAAGAGTAACTCGTCTATTCACCTCTCTTCAAACAATCTGAAGAGTAACTTATCTATTCTCCTCTCTTCAATCAATCTGAAGAGTAACTTGTCTATTCCCCTCTCTTCAAATAATCTGAAGAGTATCTTGTCTATTCTCCTCTCTTCAAATAATATGAAGAGTATCTTGTCTATTCTCCTCTCTTCAAACAATCTGAAGAGTAACTTGTCTATTCTCCTCTCTTCAATCAATCTGAAGAGTAACTTGTCTATTCTCCTCTCTACAAATAATATGAAGAGTAACTCGTCTATTCTCCTCTCTTCAATCAATCTGAAGAGTAACTTGTCTATTGTCCTCTCTTCAAATAATATGAAGAGTAACCCGTCTATTCTCCTCTATTCAAATAATATGAAGAGTAACTTGTCTATTCTCCTCTCTTCGAATAATATGAAGAGTAACTTGTCTATTCTCCTCTCTTCAATCTATCTGAAGAGTAACTTGTCTATTCTCCTCTCTTCAATCAATCTGAAGAGTAACTCGTCTATTCTCCTCTCTTCAAATAATATGAAGAGTAACTTGTCTATTCTCGTCTCTTCAAATAATATTAAGAGTAACTTGTCTATTCTCCTCTCTTCAAATAATATTAAGAGTAACTTGTCTATTCTCCTCTCTTCAAACAATCTGATGAGTAACTTGTCTATTCTCCTCTCTTCAATCAATCTGAAGAGTAACTCATCTATTCTCCTCTCTTCAAACTATCTGAAGAGTAACTTGTCTATTCTCCTCTCTTCAATCAATCTGAAGAGTACCTTGTCTATTCTCCTCTCTTCAAATAATATGAAGAGTAACTTGTCTATTCTCCTCTCTTCAATCAATCTGAAGAGTATCCTGTCTATTCTCCTCTCTTCAAACAATCTGAAGAGTAACTTGTCTATTCTCCTCTCTTCAATCAATCTGAAGAGTAACTTGTCTATTGTCCTCTCTTCAATCAATCTGAAGAGTAACTTGTCTATTCTCCTCTCTTCAAACAATCTGAAGAGTAACTTGTCTATTGTCCTCCCTTCAAATAATATGAAGAGTAACCCGTCTATTCTGCTCTCTTCAAATAATATGAAGAGTAACTTGTCTATTCTCCTCTCTTCGAATAATATGAAGAGTAACTTGTCTATTCTCCTCTCTTCAATCTATCTGAAGAGTAACTTTTCTATTCTCCTCTCTTCAATCAATCTGAAGAGTAACTCGTCTATTCACCTCTCTTCAAACAATCTGAAGAGTAACTTATCTATTCTCCTCTCTTCAATCAATCTGAAGAGTAACTTGTCTATTCCCCTCTCTTCAAATAATCTGAAGAGTATCTTGTCTATTCTCCTCTCTTCAAATAATATGAAGAGTATCTTGTCTATTCTCCTCTCTTCAATCAATCTGAAGAGTAACTTGTCTATTGTCCTCTCTTCAAATAATATGAAGAGTAACCCGTCTATTCTCCTCTATTCAAATAATATGAAGAGTAACTTGTCTATTCTCCTCTCTTCGAATAATATGAAGAGTAACTTGTCTATTCTCCTCTCTTCAATCTATCTGAAGAGTAACTTGTCTATTCTCCTCTCTTCAATCAATCTGAAGAGTAACTCGTCTATTCTCCTCTCTTCAAATAATATGAAGAGTAACTTGTCTATTCTCGTCTCTTCAAATAATATTAAGAGTAACTTGTCTATTCTCCTCTCTTCAAATAATATTAAGAGTAACTTGTCTATTCTCCTCTCTTCAAACAATCTGATGAGTAACTTGTCTATTCTCCTCTCTTCAATCAATCTGAAGAGTAACTCATCTATTCTCCTCTCTTCAAACTATCTGAAGAGTAACTTGTCTATTCTCCTCTCTTCAATCAATCTGAAGAGTACCTTGTCTATTCTCCTCTCTTCAAATAATATGAAGAGTAACTTGTCTATTCTCCTCTCTTCAATCAATCTGAAGAGTATCTTGTCTATTCTCCTCTCTTCAAACAATCTGAAGAGTAACTTGTCTATTCTCCTCTCTTCAATCAATCTGAAGAGTAACTTGTCTATTGTCCTCTCTTCAATCAATCTGAAGAGTAACTTGTCTATTCTCCTCTCTTCAAACAATCTGAAGAGTAACTTGTCTATTGTCCTCCCTTCAAATAATATGAAGAGTAACCCGTCTATTCTGCTCTCTTCAAATAATATGAAGAGTAACTTGTCTATTCTCCTCTCTTCGAATAATATGAAGAGTAACTTGTCTATTCTCCTCTCTTCAATCTATCTGAAGAGTAACTTGTCTATTCTCCTCTCTTCAATCAATCTGAAGAGTAACTCGTCTATTCACCTCTCTTCAAACAATCTGAAGAGTAACTTATCTATTCTCCTCTCTTCAATCAATCTGAAGAGTAACTTGTCTATTCCCCTCTCTTCAAATAATCTGAAGAGTATCTTGTCTATTCTCCTCTCTTCAAATAATATGAAGAGTAACTTGTCTATTCTCCTCTCTTCAATCAATCTGAAGAGTAACTTGTCTATTCTCCTCTCTTCAATCAATCTGAAGAGTAACTTGTCTATTCTCCTCTCTTCAATCAATCCGAAGAGTAACTTGTCTATTCTCCTCTCTTCAAATAATATGAAGAGTAACTTGTCTATTCTCCTCTCTTCAATCAATCTGAAGAGTAACTTGTCTATTCTCCTCTCTTCAAATAATATGAAGAGTAACTCGTCTATTCTCCTCTCTTCAATCTATCTGAAGTGTAATTTTGTCTATTCTCCTCTCTTCAAACAATCTGAAGAGTAACTTGTCTATTGTCCTCTCTTCAAATAATATGAAGAGTAACCCGTCTATTCTGCTCTCTTCAAATAATATGAAGAGTAACTTGTCTATTCTCCTCTCTTCGAATAATATGAAGACTAACTTGTCTATTCTCCTCTCTTCAATCTATCTGAAGAGTAACTCGTCTATTCTCCTCTCTTCAAATAATATGAAGAGTAACTTGTCTATTCTCGTCTCTTCAAATAATATTAAGAGTAACTTGTCTATTCTCCTCTCTTCAAATAATATTAAGAGTATCTTGTCTATTCTCCTCTCTTCAAATAATATGAAGAGTAACTTGTCTATTCTCCTCTCTTCAATCAATCTGAAGAGTAACTTGTCTATTCTCCTCTCTTCAAACAATCTGAAGAGTAACTTGTCTATTCTCCTCTCTTCAATCAATCTGAAGAGTAACTTGTCTATTCTCCTCTCTTCAAACAATCTGAAGAGTAACTTGTCTATTCTCCTCTCTTCAAATAATCTGAAGAGTATCTTGTCTATTCTCCTCTCTTCAAATAATATGAAGAGTAACTTGTCTATTCTCCTCTCTTCAATCAATCTGAAGAGTAACTTGTCTATTCTCCTCTCTTCAATCAATCTGAAGAGTAACTTGTCTATTCTCCTCTCTTCAATCAATCCGAAGAGTAACTTGTCTATTCTCCTCTCTTCAAATAATATGAAGAGTAACTTGTCTATTCTCCTCTCTTCAATCAATCTGAAGAGTAACTTGTCTATTCTCCTGTCTTCAAATAATATGAAGAGTAACTCGTCTATTCTCCTCTCTTCAATCAATCTGAAGAGTAACTTGTCTATTCTCCTCTCTTCAATCAATCTGAAGTGTAACTTGTCTATTCTCCTCTCGTCAATCAATCTGAAGAGTAACTTGTCTATTCTCCTCTCTTCAAATAATATGAAGAGTAACTCGTCTATGCTCCTCTCTTCAATCAATCTGAAGAGTAACTCGTCTATTCACCTCTCTTCAAACAATCTGAAGAGTAACTTGTCTATTCTCCTCTCTTCAATCAATCTGAAGAGTAACTTGTCTATTCCCCTCTCTTCAAATAATCTGAAGAGTATCTTGTCTATTCTCCTCTCTTCAAATAATATGAAGAGTAACTTGTCTATTCTCCTCTCTTCAATCAATCTGAAGTGTAACTTGTCTATTCTCCTCTCTTCAATCAATCTGAAGAGTAACTTGTCTATTCTCCTCTCTTCAATCAATCCGAAGAGTAACTTGTCTATTCTCCTCTCTTCAAATAATATGAAGAGTAACTTGTCTATTCTCCTCTCCTCAATCAATCTGAAGAGTAACTTGTCTATTCTCCTGTCTTCAAATAATATGAAGAGTAACTCGTCTATTCTCCTCTCTTCAATCAATCTGAAGAGTAACTTGTCTATTCTCCTCTCTTCAATCAATCTGAAGTGTAACTTGTCTATTCTCCTCTCGTCAATCAATCTGAAGAGTAACTTGTCTATTCTCCTCTATTCAAATAATATGAAGAGTAACTTGTCTATTCTCCTCTCTTCGAATAATATGAAGAGTAATTTGTCTATTCTCCTCTCTTCAATCTATCTGAAGAGTAACTTGTCTATTCTCCTCTCTTCAATCAATCTGAAGAGTAACTCGTCTATTCTCCTCTCTTCAAATAATATGAAGAGTAACTTGTCTATTCTCGTCTCTTCAAATAATATTAAGAGTAACTTGTCTATTCTCCTCTCTTCAAATAATATTAAGAGTAACTTGTCTATTCTCCTCTCTTCAAACAATCTGATGAGTAACTTGTCTATTCTCCTCTCTTCAATCAATCTGAAGAGTAACTCATCTATTCTCCTCTCTTCAAACTATCTGAAGAGTAACTTGTCTATTCTCCTCTCTTCAATCAATCTGAAGAGTACCTTGTCTATTCTCCTCTCTTCAAATAATATGAAGAGTAACTTGTCTATTCTCCTCTCTTCAATCAATCTGAAGAGTATCTTGTCTATTCTCCTCTCTTCAAACAATCTGAAGAGTAACTTGTCTATTCTCCTCTCTTCAATCAATCTGAAGAGTAACTTGTCTATTCTCCTCTCTTCAATCAATCTGAAGAGTAACTTGTCTATTCTCCTCTCTTCAAACAATCTGAAGAGTAACTTGTCTATTGTCCTCCCTTCAAATAATATGAAGAGTAACCCGTCTATTCTGCTCTCTTCAAATAATATGAAGAGTAACTTGTCTATTCTCCTCTCTTCAAATAATATTAAGAGTAACTTGTCTATTCTCCTCTCTTCAAACAATCTGATGAGTAACTTGTCTATTCTCCTCTCTTCAATCAATCTGAAGAGTAACTTGTCTATTCTCCTCTCTTCAATCAATCTGAAGAGTAACTTGTCTATTCCCCTCTCTTCAAATAATCTGAAGAGTATCTTGTCTATTCTCCTCTCTTCAAATAATATGAAGAGTAACTTGTCTATTCTCCTCTCTTCAATCAATCTGAAGAGTAACTTGTCTATTCTCCTCTCTTCAATCAATCTGAAGAGTAACTTGTCTATTCTCCTCTCTTCAATCAATCCGAAGAGTAACTTGTCTATTCTCCTCTCTTCAAATAATATGAAGAGTAACTTGTCTATTCTCCTCTCTTCAATCAATCTGAAGAGTAACTTGTCTATTCTCCTCTCTTCAAATAATATGAAGAGTAACTCGTCTATGCTCCTCTCTTCAATCAATCTGAAGAGTAACTCGTCTATTCACCTCTCTTCAAACAATCTGAAGAGTAACTTGTCTATTCTCCTCTCTTCAATCAATCTGAAGAGTAACTTGTCTATTCCCCTCTCTTCAAATAATCTGAAGAGTATCTTGTCTATTCTCCTCTCTTCAAATAATATGAAGAGTAACTTGTCTATTCTCCTCTCTTCAATCAATCTGAAGTGTAACTTGTCTATTCTCCTCTCTTCAATCAATCTGAAGAGTAACTTGTCTATTCTCCTCTCTTCAATCAATCCGAAGAGTAACTTGTCTATTCTCCTCTCTTCAAATAATATGAAGAGTAACTTGTCTATTATCCTCTCCTCAATCAATCTGAAGAGTAACTTGTCTATTCTCCTGTCTTCAAATAATATGAAGAGTAACTCGTCTATTCTCCTCTCTTCAATCAATCTGAAGAGTAACTTGTCTATTCTCCTCTTTTCAATCAATCTGAAGTGTAACTTGTCTATTCTCCTCTCGTCAATCAATCTGAAGAGTAACTTGTCTATTCTCCTCTCTTCAAATAATATGAAGAGTAACTCGTCTATGCTCCTCTCTTCAATCAATCTGAAGAGTAACTCGTCTATTCACCTCTCTTCAAACAATCTGAAGAGTAACTTGTCTATTCTCCTCTCTTCAATCAATCTGAAGAGTAACTTGTCTATTCCCCTCTCTTCAAATAATCTGAAGAGTATCTTGTCTATTCTCCTCTCTTCAAATAATATGAAGAGTAACTTGTCTATTCTCCTCTCTTCAATCAATCTGAAGAGTAACTTGTCTATTCTCCTCTCTTCAATCAATCTGAAGAGTAACTTGTCTATTCTCCTCTCTTCAATCAATCCGAAGAGTAACTTGTCTATTCTCCTCTCTTCAAATAATATGAAGAGTAACTTGTCTATTCTCCTCTCTTCAATCAATCTGAAGAGTAACTTGTCTATTCTCCTGTCTTCAAATAATATGAAGAGTAACTCGTCTATTCTCCTCTCTTCAATCAATCTGAAGAGTAACTTGTCTATTCTCCTCTCTTCAATCAATCTGAAGAGTAACTTGTCTATTCTCCTCTCGTCAATCAATCTGAAGAGTAACTTGTCTATTCTCCTCTCTTCAAATAATATGAAGAGTAACTCGTCTATGCTCCTCTCTTCAATCAATCTGAAGAGTAACTCGTCTATTCTCCTCTCTTCAAACAATCTGAAGAGTAACTTGTCTATTCTCCTCTCTTCAATCAATCTGAAGAGTAACTTGTCTATTCCCCTCTCTTCAAATAATCTGAAGAGTATCTTGTCTATTCTCCTCTCTTCAAATAATATGAAGAGTATCTTGTCTATTCTCCTCTCTTCAATCAATCTGAAGAGTAACTTGTCTATTCTCCTCTCTTCAATCAATCTGAAGAGTAACTTGTCTATTCTCCTCTCTTCAATCAATCTGAAGAGTAACTTGTCTATTCTCCTCTCTTCAATCAATCCGAAGAGTAACTTGTCTATTCTCCTCTCTTCAAATAATATGAAGAGTAACTTGTCTATTCTCCTCTCTTCAATCAATCTGAAGAGTAACTTGTCTATTCTCCTGTCTTCAAATAATATGAAGAGTAACTCGTATATTCTCCTCTCTTCAATCAATCTGAAGAGTAACTTGTCTATTCTCCTCTCTTCAATCAATCTGAAGAGTAACTTGTCTATTCTCCTCTCGTCAATCAATCTGAAGAGTAACTTGTCTATTCTCCTCTCTTCAAATAATATGAAGAGTAACTCGTCTATGCTCCTCTCTTCAATCAATCTGAAGAGTAACTCGTCTATTCTCCTCTCTTCAAACAATCTGAAGAGTAACTTGTCTATTCTCCTCTCTTCAATCAATCTGAAGAGTAACTTGTCTATTCCCCTCTCTTCAAACAATCTGAAGAGTAACTTGTCTATTCACCACTCTTCAAACAATCTGAAGAGTAACTTGTCTATTCTCCTCTCTTCAATCAATCTGAAGAGTAACTTGTCTATTCTCCTCTCTACAAATAATATGAAGAGTAACTCGTCTATTCTCCTCTCTTCAATCAATCTGAAGAGTAACTTGTCTATTGTCCTCTCTTCAAATAATATGAAGAGTAACCCGTCTATTCTCCTCTCTTCAAATAATATGAAGAGTAACTTGTCTATTCTCCTCTCTTCGAATAATATGAAGAGTAACTTGTCTATTCTCCTCTCTTCAAATAATATTAAGAGTAACTTGTCTATTCTCCTCTCTTCAAACAATCTGATGAGTAACTTGTCTATTCTCCTCTCTTCAATCAATCTGAAGAGTAACTCATCTATTCTCCTCTCTTCAAACTATCTGAAGAGTAACTTGTCTATTCTCCTCTCTTCAATCAATCTGAAGAGTACGTTGTCTATTCTCCTCTCTTCAAATAATATGAAGAGTAACTTGTCTATTCTCCTCTCTTCAATCAATCTGAAGAGTATCTTGTCTATTCTCCTCTCTTCAAACAATCTGAAGAGTAACTTGTCTATTCTCCTCTCTTCAATCAATCTGAAGAGTAACTTGTCTATTCTCCTCTCTTCAATCAATCTGAAGAGTAACTTGTCTATTCTCCTCTCTTCAAACAATCTGAAGAGTAACTTGTCTATTGTCCTCCCTTCAAATAATATGAAGAGTAACCCGTCTATTCTGCTCTCTTCAAATAATATGAAGAGTAACTTATCTATTCTCCTCTCTTCGAATAATATGAAGAGTAACTTGTCTATTCTCCTCTCTTCAATCTATCTGAAGAGTAACTTGTCTATTCTCCTCTCTTCAATCAATCTGAAGAGTAACTCGTCTATTCACCTCTCTTCAAACAATCTGAAGAGTAACTTGTCTATTCTCCTCTCTTCAATCAATCTGAAGAGTAACTTGTCTATTCCCCTCTCTTCAAATAATCTGAAGAGTATCTTGTCTATTCTCCTCTCTTCAAATAATATGAAGAGTAACTTGTCTATTCTCCTCTCTTCAATCAATCTGAAGAGTAACTTGTCTATTCTCCTCTCTTCAATCAATCTGAAGAGTAACTTGTCTATTCTCCTCTCTTCAATCAATCCGAAGAGTAACTTGTCTATTCTCCTCTCTTCAAATAATATGAAGAGTAACTTGTCTATTCTCCTCTCTTCAATCAATCTGAAGAGTAACTTGTCTATTCTCCTCTCTTCAAATAATATGAAGAGTAACTCGTCTATTCTCCTCTCTTCAATCTATCTGAAGAGTAACTTGTCTATTCTCCTCTCTTCAAACAATCTGAAGAGTAACTTGTCTATTGTCCTCTCTTCAAATAATATGAAGAGTAACCCGTCTATTCTGCTCTCTTCAAATAATATGAAGAGTAACTTGTCTATTCTCCTCTCTTCGAATAATATGAAGAGTAACTTGTCTATTCTCCTCTCTTCAATCTATCTGAAGAGTAACTTGTCTATTCTCCTCTCTTCAATCAATCTGAAGAGTAACTCGTCTATTCTCCTCTCTTCAAATAATATTAAGAGTAACTTGTCTATTCTCCTCTCTTCAAATAATATTAAGAGTATCTTGTCTATTCTCCTCTCTTCAAATAATATGAAGAGTAACTTGTCTATTCTCCTCTCTTCAATCAATCTGAAGAGTAACTTGTCTATTCTCCTCTCTTCAAACAATCTGAAGAGTAACTTGTCTATTCTCCTCTCTTCAATCAATCTGAAGAGTAACTTGTCTATTCTCCTCTCTTCAAACAATCTGAAGAGTAACTTGTCTATTCTCCTCTCTTCAAATAATATGAAGAGTAACTTGTCTATTCTCCTCTCCTCAATCAATCTGAAGAGTAACTTGTCTATTCTCCTGTCTTCAAATAATATGAAGAGTAACTCGTCTATTCTCCTCTCTTCAATCAATCTGAAGAGTAACTTGTCTATTCTCCTCTCTTCAATCAATCTGAAGTGTAACTTGTCTATTCTCCTCTCGTCAATCAATCTGAAGAGTAACTTGTCTATTCTCCTCTATTCAAATAATATGAAGAGTAACTTGTCTATTCTCCTCTCTTCGAATAATATGAAGAGTAACTTGTCTATTCTCCTCTCTTCAATCTATCTGAAGAGTAACTTGTCTATTCTCCTCTCTTCAATCAATCTGAAGAGTAACTCGTCTATTCTCCTCTCTTCAAATAATATAAAGAGTAACTTGTCTATTCTCGTCTCTTCAAATAATATTAAGAGTAACTTGTCTATTCTCCTCTCTTCAAATAATATTAAGAGTAACTTGTCTATTCTCCTCTCTTCAAACAATCTGATGAGTAACTTGTCTATTCTCCTCTCTTCAATCAATCTGAAGAGTAACTCATCTATTCTCCTCTCTTCAAACTATCTGAAGAGTAACTTGTCTATTCTCCTCTCTTCAATCAATCTGAAGAGTACCTTGTCTATTCTCCTCTCTTCAAATAATATGAAGAGTAACTTGTCTATTCTCCTCTCTTCAATCAATCTGAAGAGTATCTTGTCTATTCTCCTCTCTTCAAACAATCTGAAGAGTAACTTGTCTATTCTCCTCTCTTCAATCAATCTGAAGAGTAACTTGTCTATTCTCCTCTCTTCAATCAATCTGAAGAGTAACTTGTCTATTCTCCTCTCTTCAAACAATCTGAAGAGTAACTTGTCTATTGTCCTCCCTTCAAATAATATGAAGAGTAACCCGTCTATTCTCCTCTCTTCAAATAATATGAAGAGTAACTTGTCTATTCTCCTCTCTTCGAATAATATGAAGAGTAACTTGTCTATTCTCCTCTCTTCAATCTATCTGAAGAGTAACTTGTCTATTCTCCTCTCTTCAATCAATCTGAAGAGTAACTCGTCTATTCACCTCTCTTCAAACAATCTGAAGAGTAACTTGTCTATTCTCCTCTCTTCAATCAATCTGAAGAGTAACTTGTCTATTCCCCTCTCTTCAAATAATCTGAAGAGTATCTTGTCTATTCTCCTCTCTTCAAATAATATGAAGAGTAACTTGTCTATTCTCCTCTCTTCAATCAATCTGAAGAGTAACTTGTCTATTCTCCTCTCTTCAATCAATCTGAAGAGTAACTTGTCTATTCTCCTCTCTTCAATCAATCTGAAGAGTAACTTGTCTATTCTCCTCTCTTCAAATAATATGAAGAGTAACTTGTCTATTCTCCTCTCTTCAATCAATCTGAAGAGTAACTTGTCTATTCTCCTCTCTTCAAATAATATGAAGAGTAACTCGTCTATTCTCCTCTCTTCAATCTATCTGAAGAGTAACTTGTCTATTCTCCTCTCTTCAAACAATCTGAAGAGTAACTTGTCTATTGTCCTCTCTTCAAATAATATGAAGAGTAACCCGTCTATTCTGCTCTCTTCAAATAATATGAAGAGTAACTTGTCTATTCTCCTCTCTTCGAATAATATGAAGAGTAACTTGTCTATTCTCCTCTCTTCAATCTATCTGAAGAGTAACTTGTCTATTCTCCTCTCTTCAATCAATCTGAAGAGTAACTCGTCTATTCTCCTCTCTTCAAATAATATGAAGAGTAACTTGTCTATTCTCGTCTCTTCAAATAATATTAAGAGTAACTTGTCTATTCTCCTCTCTTCAAATAATATTAAGAGTATCTTGTCTATTCTCCTCTCTTCAAATAATATGAAGAGTAACTTGTCTATTCTCCTCTCTTCAATCAATCTGAAGAGTAACTTGTCTATTCTCCTCTCTTCAAACAATCTGAAGAGTAACTTGTCTATTCTCCTCTCTTCAATCAATCTGAAGAGTAACTTGTCTATTCTCCTCTCTTCAAACAATCTGAAGAGTAACTTGTCTATTCTCCTCTCTTCAAATAATCTGAAGAGTATCTTGTCTATTCTCCTCTCTTCAAATAATATGAAGAGTAACTTGTCTATTCTCCTCTCTTCAATCAATCTGAAGAGTAACTTGTCTATTCTCCTCTCTTCAATCAATCTGAAGAGTAACTTGTCTATTCTCCTCTCTTCAATCAATCCGAAGAGTAACTTGTCTATTCTCCTCTCTTCAAATAATATGAAGAGTAACTTGTCTATTCTCCTCTCTTCAATCAATCTGAAGAGTAACTTGTCTATTCTCCTGTCTTCAAATAATATGAAGAGTAACTCGTCTATTCTCCTCTCTTCAATCAATCTGAAGAGTAACTTGTCTATTCTCCTCTCTTCAATCAATCTGAAGTGTAACTTGTCTATTCTCCTCTCGTCAATCAATCTGAAGAGTAACTTGTCTATTCTCCTCTCTTCAAATAATATGAAGAGTAACTCGTCTATGCTCCTCTCTTCAATCAATCTGAAGAGTAACTCGTCTATTCACCTCTCTTCAAACAATCTGAAGAGTAACTTGTCTATTCTCCTCTCTTCAATCAATCTGAAGAGTAACTTGTCTATTCCCCTCTCTTCAAATAATCTGAAGAGTATCTTGTCTATTCTCCTCTCTTCAAATAATATGAAGAGTAACTTGTCTATTCTCCTCTCTTCAATCAATCTGAAGTGTAACTTGTCTATTCTCCTCTCTTCAATCAATCTGAAGAGTAACTTGTCTATTCCCCTCTCTTCAATCAATCCGAAGAGTATCTTGTCTATTCTCCTCTCTTCAAATAATATGAAGAGTAACTTGTCTATTCTCCTCTCTTCAATAAATCTGAAGAGTAACTTGTCTATTCTCCTCTCTTCAATCAATCTGAAGAGTAACTTGTCTATTCTCCTCTCTTCAATCAATCCGAAGAGTAACTTGTCTATTCTCCTCTCTTCAAATAATATGAAGAGTAACTTGTCTATTCTCCTCTCTTCAATCAATCTGAAGAGTAACTTGTCTATTCTCCTGTCTTCAAATAATATGAAGAGTAACTCGTCTATTCTCCTCTCTTCAATCAATCTGAAGAGTAACTTGTCTATTCTCCTCTCTTCAATCAATCTGAAGAGTAACTTGTCTATTCTCCTCTCGTCAATCAATCTGAAGAGTAACTTGTCTATTCTCCTCTCTTCAAATAATATGAAGAGTAACTCGTCTATGCTCCTCTCTTCAATCAATCTGAAGAGTAACTCGTCTATTCTCCTCTCTTCAAACAATCTGAAGAGTAACTTGTCTATTCTCCTCTCTTCAATCAATCTGAAGAGTAACTTGTCTATTCCCCTCTCTTCAAACAATCTGAAGAGTAACTTGTCTATTCACCACTCTTCAAACAATCTGAAGAGTAACTTGTCTATTCTCCTCTCTTCAATCAATCTGAAGAGTAACTTGTCTATTCTCCTCTCTACAAATAATATGAAGAGTAACTCGTCTATTCTCCTCTCTTCAATCAATCTGAAGAGTAACTTGTCTATTGTCCTCTCTTCAAATAATATGAAGAGTAACCCGTCTATTCTCCTCTATTCAAATAATATGAAGAGTAACTTGTCTATTCTCCTCTCTTCGAATAATATGAAGAGTAACTTGTCTATTCTCCTCTCTTCAATCTATCTGAAGAGTAACTTGTCTATTCTCCTCTCTTCAATCAATCTGAAGAGTAACTCGTCTATTCTCCTCTCTTCAAATAATATGAAGAGTAACTTGTCTATTCTCGTCTCTTCAAATAATATTAAGAGTAACTTGTCTATTCTCCTCTCTTCAAATAATATTAAGAGTAACTTGTCTATTCTCCTCTCTTCAAACAATCTGATCAGTAACTTGTCTATTCTCCTCTCTTCAATCAATCTGAAGAGTAACTCATCTATTCTCCTCTCTTCAAACTATCTGAAGAGTAACTTGTCTATTCTCCTCTCTTCAATCAATCTGAAGAGTACCTTGTCTATTCTCCTCTCTTCAAATAATATGAAGAGTAACTTGTCTATTCTCCTCTCTTCAATCAATCTGAAGAGTATCTTGTCTATTCTCCTCTCTTCAAACAATCTGAAGAGTAACTTGTCTATTCTCCTCTCTTCAATCAATCTGAAGAGTAACTTGTCTATTCTCCTCTCTTCAATCAATCTGAAGAGTAACTTGTCTATTCTCCTGTCTTCAAATAATATGAAGTGTAACTCGTCTATTCTCCTCTCTTCAATCAATCTGAAGAGTAACTTGTCTATTCTCCTCTCTTCAATCAATCTGAAGTGTAACTTGTCTATTCTCCTCTCGTCAATCAATCTGAAGAGTAACTTGTCTATTCTCCTCTCTTCAAATAATATGAAGAGTAACTCGTCTATGCTCCTCTCTTCAATCAATCTGAAGAGTAACTCGTCTATTCACCTCTCTTCAAACAATCTGAAGAGTAACTTGTCTATTCTCCTCTCTTCAATCAATCTGAAGAGTAACTTGTCTATTCTCCTCTCTTCAATCAATCTGAAGAGTAACTTGTCTATTCTCCTCTCTTCAATCAATCTGAAGAGTAACTTGTCTATTCTCCTGTCTTCAAATAATATGAAGAGTAACTCGTCTATTCTCCTCTCTTCAATCAATCTGAAGAGTAACTTGTCTATTCTCCTCTCTTCAATCAATCTGAAGTGTAACTTGTCTATTCTCCTCTCGTCAATCAATCTGAAGAGTAACTTGTCTATTCTCCTCTCTTCAAATAATATGAAGAGTAACTCGTCTATGCTCCTCTCTTCAATCAATCTGAAGAGTAACTCGTCTATTCACCTCTCTTCAAACAATCTGAAGAGTAACTTGTCTATTCTCCTCTCTTCAATCAATCTGAAGAGTAACTTGTCTATTCCCCTCTCTTCAAATAATCTGAAGAGTATCTTGTCTATTCTCCTCTCTTCAAATAATATGAAGAGTAACTTGTCTATTCTCCTCTCTTCAATCAATCTGAAGTGTAACTTGTCTATTCTCCTCTCTTCAATCAATCTGAAGAGTAACTTGTCTATTCCCCTCTCTTCAATCAATCCGAAGAGTATCTTGTCTATTCTCCTCTCTTCAAATAATATGAAGAGTAACTTGTCTATTCTCCTCTCTTCAATCAATCTGAAGAGTAACTTGTCTATTCTCCTCTCTTCAATCAATCTGAAGAATAACTTGTCTATTCTCCTCTCTTCAATCAATCCGAAGAGTAACTTGTCTATTCTC
Organism: Acanthosepion esculentum; assembly: GCA_964036315.1. Taxonomy (NCBI): domain Eukaryota; kingdom Metazoa; phylum Mollusca; class Cephalopoda; order Sepiida; family Sepiidae; genus Acanthosepion; species Acanthosepion esculentum. The sequence goes on from OZ038478.1 coordinate 57,828,914, forward strand.
CTCTCTTCAAATAATATGAAGAGTAACTTGTCTATTCTCCTCTCTTCAATCAATCTGAAGAGTAACTTGTCTATTCTCCTGTCTTCAAATAATATGAAGAGTAACTCGTCTATTCTCCTCTCTTCAATCAATCTGAAGAGTAACTTGTCTATTCTCCTCTCTTCAATCAATCTGAAGAGTAACTTGTCTATTCTCCTCTCGTCAATCAATCTGAAGAGTAACTTGTCTATTCTCCTCTCTTCAAATAATATGAAGAGTAACTCGTCTATGCTCCTCTCTTCAATCAATCTGAAGAGTAACTCGTCTATTCTCCTCTCTTCAAACAATCTGAAGAGTAACTTGTCTATTCTCCTCTCTTCAATCAATCTGAAGAGTAACTTGTCTATTCCCCTCTCTTCAAACAATCTGAAGAGTAACTTGTCTATTCACCACTCTTCAAACAATCTGAAGAGTAACTTGTCTATTCTCCTCTCTTCAATCAATCTGAAGAGTAACTTGTCTATTCTCCTCTCTACAAATAATATGAAGAGTAACTCGTCTATTCTCCTCTCTTCAATCAATCTGAAGAGTAACTTGTCTATTGTCCTCTCTTCAAATAATATGAAGAGTAACCCGTCTATTCTCCTCTATTCAAATAATATGAAGAGTAACTTGTCTATTCTCCTCTCTTCGAATAATATGAAGAGTAACTTGTCTATTCTCCTCTCTTCAATCTATCTGAAGAGTAACTTGTCTATTCTCCTCTCTTCAATCAATCTGAAGAGTAACTCGTCTATTCTCCTCTCTTCAAATAATATGAAGAGTAACTTGTCTATTCTCGTCTCTTCAAATAATATTAAGAGTAACTTGTCTATTCTCCTCTCTTCAAATAATATTAAGAGTAACTTGTCTATTCTCCTCTCTTCAAACAATCTGATGAGTAACTTGTCTATTCTCCTCTCTTCAATCAATCTGAAGAGTAACTCATCTATTCTCCTCTCTTCAAACTATCTGAAGAGTAACTTGTCTATTCTCCTCTCTTCAATCAATCTGAAGAGTACCTTGTCTATTCTCCTCTCTTCAAATAATATGAAGAGTAACTTGTCTATTCTCCTCTCTTCAATCAATCTGAAGAGTATCTTGTCTATTCTCCTCTCTTCAAACAATCTGAAGAGTAACTTGTCTATTCTCCTCTCTTCAATCAATCTGAAGAGTAACTTGTCTATTCTCCTCTCTTCAATCAATCTGAAGAGTAACTTGTCTATTCTCCTCTCTTCAATCAATCTGAAGAGTAACTCGTCTATTCTCCTCTCTTCAATCAATCTGAAGAGTAACTTGTCTATTCTCCTCTCTTTCAATCAATCTTCTGCTGGTAAAGTTGAATTTTCCGCCCGTAAATTCGCCTTAAACTCTAATCGACTCATATGGAATAACCCTGCTTAACTTCCCACTAAGGACTGAGTCTCTTTTGAGTGATATGTATATAAATCCTTCCACAATTTCTGCTATCACCTCTAATATGGATCCCCATAAAGTATTTGGACCTGATGGTATCCCTGTAATAGTCCTTAAAAAGAGTGCTCCGAACTGGCTCCTGTTCTCTCTAAACTGTATAATAAATACCTCGTTGTCTCTTGTTTTCTGCCAGTTGGAAATCCTCATGTTTTACCAGTTTTTATGAACTCAGGTGAATCGTCTGAGCCTTCCAACTCTCGGCCTATTAGCCTTCTACCTCTTTTTGGTAAACTAATAGAGGGCCTAAATAATGCCGAATTGGTTGAGCATCTCACATCATAGGGCCTTCTTTCAGACAAGCAATATGCCTTTCGTTTCTCCTGGTCAACTGCTGATATACTGACGATAAAATCTCTAGATAAGAATGGTGACCGTCGCTTTGGACATCTCAAAAGCTTTCGATAAGGCTTAGCATACAGATCTTCTTCACCAGTTGAAAAGTTACGATGTCTCCGAAGAATCTTTTGAATTTCCAGTATTTCTTATCAAAAAATTAAATGGATGTTATCCTGAACGGCCACTGTTCTAGATCCTTTCATACTAAAGCAAGTGTCCAGATCTCTCCTTGGCCTTACTTCGTTTTTAATTCTCATTAAAGTACTTCTCGGTGGCATCAGCTCTCAGTTTGGTATCTATGCTGATGACACCACAATTTACTCCTTTCTCAATCGTAAGTTTGATCAGTCAAATTGGCAGCTGATGTCAAAACGGCGTTCAGTCTGTTGTTAATTGGGGCATGGGATGGCTTGTAAAATTTAGACGCCTCTAAAACTAAACTGTTCTCTATTAATCATCTAGTAGACCCCTTTCTGTCGTCCATCAGCATGGCTGATGCTAATCTCCAGGAGAGTAGCTTGTTGCGCCTTCTCGGGCTAAAGTTCTCGGTTGAGAGGCGGTGGAAAGACTATATTGAATCCATTGTTAGGTCAGCTGCTAAGAAAGTTGGTTCACAGTGTGGTGCTAGACAATTTTTCTCTACGGAATCTATCTTACATATCTATAAGTTTGCTATTCGTCCATGCTTAGAATATTGCTGCCACATATAGTGCGGTGCTCTGTTATATATCTAGAGATCCTTGATAAAATCCGATGAAAAATTAGCAATATTATTGGTTCTGATCTGGCGATTTACAGTTGAGGCGGCTAAATTTAACCATAAGTTCTATGCTAACAGTTTCTCGCACTTCTCGCTTGTGGAACACCCTTGCGAATCGATGCGTTCCAGACAACTTTAATCTTCAAAAATTTAAATGCCATGTCAATTGCTAACTAATATTTTCCTGATTACTCTTCTTTTATTCTCGCTCATTGGTAATAATTTTGTTTTCTAATTTTTTCCACACCCAGTAAACACTTGTGTCTTATTGGCTTTACTGCCTTGCTCGGGTTGAGCTCGATTAAAAAAAAAAAGACAAATTTTGATAAGGGCTAAATCATGCCGAAGGTACTCAGACATGAGAAAATATATTTTTTAAATATGAACATGAAATCAAGAAAATAAAAGATATCGAGAAAAAGAAATTAAAAAAGATTACATGCAACTTTCGTTGATATTTAAACAGCCACACCTATCGGCCCCGAGCAAGACGCTATATTTAATACACAGCTTTTAAAATAAAATGGTGCGTCTATTTAAAATACATGTATTCACCATAGATAATGTCGGAAGTAATAAAAATGTTGAATTAAATATATTAATTCTTTAGAAATTGCGTTGTTTACACTTTGGATATGAAACTGAGCAGACATGGGCTTTCTAAAATAATATGTACAAAGAAATGTGCTTTCCTTAAAAGGGAAAATGGAAAATCGCTGGGTTGATTGCTCTCTATGGCCGAGCGGTCTAAGGCATGCCGGATCAGACGATGGTTTCACCTACAAATGCGGACGCAGGTCCGAACCCTACCGGAGAACACATTTTCTTTATTAAGATTTCTCGAGTGCACAGGTCTATAAAAGTAATACACTTTTTTCGAAAAAAAAAAATCGAGGCGTCTATTTCAAATACGGGTATCCACGAAAAATATTTGAAGTAATGAATATATATATATATATATATATATTTAAAATTTGCTATTTTTACTGGAGAAAGAGGCTCATTATCGGAATAGTGTTTTTGTTGATTTGGATATTGTAGATATAGAAATCTACATTATATGTCAATATATACCAATAATACATGGTGACTGTCAGTTTCACACCTCAAGCGATCTTCAGTCTATCTGGCTGGTCTTAATATAGATGGAAGTGTGAAACTGACAGTCACCATGCAGTAGTGATTTATATATCCATAGAATCAATGTCTATAATTATATTGTTTAAAACTTGTCATATTTATGAGAGACGTGTGTCTCAATATCGTAGATATATGCAGTGTAGAAATTAAATCAGCACTGTACGGTGACAAGTAATTTCACGCCTGGAGCGATCGTCAGACCATTTATAACTCCTCTTTTTGTTGGCTCTATATATTGACTACTGGGGCCTTATAAAAAGCAGGGGAAGGAGAAACCGGTATTCAAAGTGTTCTCTTTAAAGCTAACATCTGTAGATTAATTATAATTCTTCTGACATTAGAGTTTATTTATTTTATTTTTATTATTTTATTTTCCTTCAGTCACTTTCCCTCCGCCGTGACGTAGCTTCTCTGTATCTTTTCTATAAATACTTTCATGGTACTTCTTCTGATGAGCTTTCCTCTATGCTATCCCCTCCCCCCATAGAGACTGAATTGTAAATATGGGGACTAGTTAGTATTTTCATAGAGACAGTGAGGAATTATGGTGGTTGTAGTAAGAAAGGTACGTATGAATGTGTTGTTTTGGTGTAAGGAATATTGTTCGTACGATTGGGTCAGTGTTTGTGGCTAGCTAAGTTATATTTAAGACAGAAGAAGACCGTCCTTTTTCCCCAATCCCCCCTTCGGTCTTGTGCCATATTTCTGTATTTTCGCAGAATAAATATCGCTTTCCTCTATGCTATAATTTATGAATTTAAGCGCAGTACTTTATCGGCGACAAAGTCTCATCATTTTACAGTTGAAATGGCTAGATGAAACCGTAAGTTCTATGCTAACAGTTTCTTCTGTCGTACTTCTCGCTTGTGGACCTCTCTTCGGTCTTCTTGCTTTCCAGTCAAGTTTGATTTTCAAAATTTAAATGCAATGTAAATCGTTATTCATTGTCTTCTTAATTCTTGTTCTTTTATTTCTTCTCGCTCGTTAGCAGTGTTCTTATTCTCCTCATATTCTCTCACTCAGTAACCCATTAAGTCTTAGCGAATTTATTGGCTTTTTTGGAGTGATTAAAAATGATTTATTTATTGTATACTTTCCTTGCTTCTAAAATTTAGTATATATCTTGACACTTTCAGTTAATTTTTTACACTTAAATGTATATCGATTCGCAGGTGAAAGCGCGCTAGTTAATAAGTGGCCACGGTATTTATTTATTTCCATACGATTATTTACATGAACATACTCATGCACACACTCACAGATTAGACGGATATTAGTTGAAAATACATCTATATTACAGAAAAACAATAACAAGCAAAACTTAAAAACCTTGAGGCCCTGTATATAAGAGGGTTAAAGCCCCAAATAAATAACGTCAACTATAAGTATAGCAACAAAGTCCTTAAATGCTTATGAATAAAAATATACGCATGAAAAAAAGAAAAAAAAGTTACTCCCCTTACACTGAAAACCCCCCAAACGAACACGCGAACTTTGAAATTCCAGAACGCTGTATCAGCAGTAAAAAAACGAACAGTTGAAATGTTTTAAATTCACAGAAACACATATACACACTGTATACACACAGACAGCTTAACCCCCTGAAGATGGTTTCAGATGAGATTGAAAGTACTTGGGAAAATAAAAACTATTCGAAAGGAAATTTTGGTATTTTTCTTACTCAATCTTATAAATCTACCAAAACATTAATCCGTGAACATGAATGAATTACAACGAAAACTAATCGACATGATATGATTAAAGCATTTAACCAAATCTCTCTCTCTCTCTCTCTCTATATATATATATATATATATGTATATATATATATACACACACACACACACACACACACACACACACACACATATATTTATATATAAAATAAAACAAAGTATTGCTAAAACCTGCGCTTGAGATTCTAGCAAAACAAAAACTACCAAATGAATAGATTAAAGTGACAAAAGAAAATCCAAATCCAAATCCTAAAAACAATAAAAAGAAACCAACAGAAAAACCGACAAAAAGGAAAATGAAATATAAACAGAAACAAAATAGACCAAAAAGGTAGACACCGACCTTATGCAATAATATACAGTGCTCAATGTCTAAAACACAATGACCAAAACAGAGTAATCATGTTAACCAGAACATATATATATATATAAAGGGAAATCAGAACAAATTTCAATTAGACAACACAATAACAAGCACACAAAAAACTTAACATAATGGTAATGGTAATATTAGCCGTTTCCTTTATAGGGAAACATTCGACATTCATTACCCGAGCAAACAGCACTACTCTCGAATGAGATTTATAAAATATTTATTTTAGGACAATTTTTCAGATAAAAATGTGTTTCACAAGTCCAGTAGCTGCTATTGCTATTTCAAATATTGATGGGGGTTGGCTTTCTAAACTTTTATTTGAAGTTGTGTGGAACGACAACATCTTGATAATGTCATTATTTTCTCTTCGAGTTACATGCAATATCCATTTTAGTTTATTGTTGCTGTTGGAAGTCCTCAAGTGATAAGACACTATTAAGAATACTAAAAATTCTCCATAAATCCAATTACACCCTCGCAAAAAACGACGAAAGATTATTGAAGCCATTTACATTGGACAAAAGCAACTATCCGTTACTGAAAATAGCTATAGTCTCAAACCTTTTATTCTCGAAGTCCTATGAAAATAAATTACACATCATTATATGTTGACGTTGCTGACATGTCTAAATGCATTCTAATGCATTAGATTTAGCTTCCAAACAAAAAAATAGAGGCACTTTTAAATAATGGGCTGCTTAAAATAGATTTGCTTTTCTTCTCTTTACTTCCACTTCTGACTATAAATCTAGTGAGTCGAAAGCTTGGACCAAATATAAATTTGGTCACTGTTTTACATCTGCAACAACCACAAATGCGAAAAGCTATTCGTATTTTATTAAAAACGATCAATGAATTTAATCTGCATAAGATGTTTATTCTTGGGTAGACGGAACCGTTCGGAAGCCGTCAATGGCTGTGCTAGCATGAGGTCTCAAGTCATTGTGACCAAGGGTTTGAGCATGATAACCTTATTCAAAAAATTGATCTCGCTAGATTATACGGTCTCTACCAGAAATGGTAACTAAGCTCCACTCAGTATATTTGCAATATAATCCAGAGTGGGTTGAGCGGGCGTCTGATCTCCACTCTGACAGACATGTGTGTTATGAAATGAGTAGCCATCTTTTATATATATATATATATATATATATATATATATATATATATATATATATATAGAGAGAGAGAGAGAGAGAGAGAGAGATAATATTAGTGGAAAATATACACATACACATGCAATCATATATCTAAAATATATAACTAAATATACATACATACACATACATACACATACACATGTGTATAAAAAACAATTCCAAGAGGATAGAATCCAGGTAGAACTAGGACAGAGTAAGGATATAATAAAAAGACTTAAACACTAATATTATGACCATGGAATATTAGGGTTTAAGTCTTTTTTATTATATATATATATATATATATATATATATGTGTGTGTGTGTGTGTGTGTGTGTGTCTATCTGTTCCTGTTTCTCTGTCTGTCTGTATGTATCTCTCTCTCTCTCTCCCTCTCTCTCTCTCTCTCTCTCTCTCTCTATATATATATATATATATATATATATATATATTGTTATATAGGAATAAAGTGTCGCTGCCGACACTGGAGTTTGAACACAAATTACTAGAGAGCAAACACAGGTGATCTTATTTTGAAGAAGTAGATCACGTGATGGTAAAGGAAATGTATATATGGGAATTAGCGTGGCGTCTAATTGATCACCATTTCTGCTCTATCCACTATTACTATTCAGATCACTATTTCTATTCTATTCTCTATTACTATACGAATCACTCCTTCTACACTATCCCCTATCTCTATACTATTTCTCTCTACTGATCACTATACGGATTACTATTCGGTGGTTTACTATTCGAGCGAGTGTTATCGAGCAATTAGTGCGAGTGATATTCGAAGATGTCTGACACCAGTATTGTTCAAAGGTGTTACTATAGTTGTATATGCAATTACAAAATTACAACGAGCATTACGAAAGTGATAACGAGTATTCGTTGACATCACTAATATATATAGTTAAGAAATTCAATGGATGAAAAACTAGTGAACATTAGCGAATGTCAAGTAGTTCCTATTAGTTATAAAATAATAAATTATTGAAATATATGTGAATTTCTTTTAATCAAATATATACTTATGTGGTTTTATTTATATTGCATCAAATTTTCTTGGCTAATAATGCATGATATTCCCCAAAACAGGTTATCAATATTTTAATCAGTATAAATATTATAAGGTGAAACTTGTATTATATATTACAAATATATATCTCCTCCAAAGATCTAGATGACCAGAACCTGGCAGCTGATCTCCCGTCTGAGCGACAGTTAACGGCTTAATATGTTAAAACTGACTCGTAACTTTCAATACCTCAAAAACCAAGCTAGTGACTTTTCATCATCATCATCGAGGCGACACAGAATTTTCACCAATCCCAATGAATGGTTGCGCTCTCAAAGAGGCTTTATGTTTTGAGCTTCTATTGGGATAAGATCACTCCAGACTTTAAGTTGAACTCAGATATAAGGTCCTTGCTAAAGCGACTGGAAAAAAAAGGTCGGCATCTGATATCGCTCCACAAAGTACTTGACTCCTTCTGCCATGATCTATCTTTACAAAGGTCAGATTAGACCAAAAATGGCTCAGACCAAAAATGGAGTGTTACTGTTATTATCTGGGCTGGACCTGCCCGGTCCTCTATTTCCACCTTCGACAGAGTTCTAAAGCGTTTATGTGACCTTGTTCGGGATAAATTATTTTCCATGCTTCTCCCACAGATGTAACATCGCTATTCTATTTCCATGGAAATAGCAATAGAATAGCGAGGGCTATAATAGAATAATATAATATAATAATATAATAGAATAGCGAGAGCAAATAATTTCTGATTAGCTAAATGTTCTAGTTCCACCAGTTCAGCTTTTACAGCTCAGATCCGCCATGACATGTACACAGGCGCGAGCCAACCTCATCCTCTTCGAGTTTGATTGGTAAGAAGGAAGTACCTTTTCTAGGTCTTCTTTCCAAGAACCGATGCTTTGTGAAACAGACTTCCGATTTTTCTCCGACCACTACAATTTTAACCACTTAACCATTATCAATCCTACATATCCTCATAATCTACAATTCTTATGTCCATAAACCAACCCCATTTGGTATCCCTCTACACTGAGTGGCTATTGCGCCCTGAATTGGGCAAACATTAGTGTCCAAAAAGTATATGCTCAAACTTACTGAAAGCGAGAGTAGTAGGGGAAAACAGCGAGTTGCTAAATGAATTTGCACGAAAGAATGTCATATAAAATGGACAAATAGAGATAGTATAGTGTCATAGGGTGCAATAAAACAAGAGGTTGGGGATTGCATGATCACCTATGTCTTGAAAGGATATAACTGTAGATGATATAAGCGCGCGCGCACACACACACACACACACACACACACACTAGGGGATACTGAAATTTATCGGTTCCATCCACATTCCATAATCTGAACAAACCGCAAATATTTTTGAGAAGTGTATTCTTAGCTAGTCCGAAAACCTTTCACCAATCTATCTATCTATCTATCTATCTATCTATCTATCTATCTATCTATCTATCTATCTATCTATCTATCTATCTGTGTGTGTGTGTATGTGTGTGTGTGTGTGTGTGTGTGTGTGTGAGTGAAAGAGAGTGAGGGAGAGCGTTTTTAATAAATGTATATATGTATGTATGTGTGTATATTTTGATCGTGTTTATGTATAGATAAATTTACTGGTATAAGGCAGATTCAGTTGTGAGCACGAGCGCTCGTAAATTTGTTATTTTGCAAGCAATGTTACATATCAAGAAACACAAAATAAAAAAAGGGGGATTGTGATAAAACTATAAAAATCTTATGTGAGGTGGGGACATGGGTGCATTAGATAGATAGATAGATAGATAGATAGATAATGAACGGAATGAAATGGATAGATATGTAAATAGAGAAATAGATAATGAACAGAATGAAATAGATAACGAATAGAATGAGATAGATCAACGGAATGAGAGAGATAAATAATTAATGAACAGAATGAAATAGATAATGAACAGAATGAGATAGATAGATAGATAGATAGGTAGGTAGACAGACAGACAGATAGACAGATAGATATGTATACAAGTATATAAAATAGGTATGGATAGAAAGGCCATTGTTATTATCTAAAAATTACAGCTGCTATTGGCGGCATCTTTGGGAATGTAAAGAATGGAATAAAGCCCTCGTAATAGCAAGAAAAGAAAAATAAAAGCATAAAAACTTTGAAAAACAGTACTCGTAAACAGCCAATGAAAAAACAGCGATTGGATTGAAAAAAAAAAAGAAGAAAAAACGCTTGGCACATAACATTTTCTTTTCAATCTTTTCTTCTTTTTGCCCGCCCACCGCTGAGACCAGAATCGGCTTTCGTCTCTTGAAGAAAGAAAATCTCTGCTAATTTAGCCGTTAAATAGATTTCCTTTTACTTTACAAATATCGAACCCCAAGCTCGTAACTGAACATAATCAACATGAGTAATATAACATTTAAATGATGCCCCTTCCGCCCTTTCGAGATAAAGAAAACATTCCATCATTGTTACTTTTTGTTTCTTTATATAATTATTTCATTAATGTCGGCTCATTGTGTATTTCTTTTTTTCCCTCATAACATCGGAGTCTGTTATTCAAACAATTGTTCGACTGTTTTTACTTTTTCGGTTTCATTTAAAGGACAGAACTACAAAGAATCGTTCACCAAGGGTAAAAAACAAACAAAATCCCCAAGAGTCATTAAAAAATGAAAACAATAAAAAATACAAACAACTGATGGCATATATATATATATATATATATATATATATATGTATATGTATATGTATATGTATATATATATATATATGTGTGTGTGTGTGTGTGTGTGTGTGTGTGTGTAGGTGCATCAATAAATCTGTAGCATATGATAAAAAATTTGTATGACAGATATTTATTTTTCAGCATAGTCTTCTTTCATGCTAATACCTCTAACGAATGTTTTTTTCAAAGTCGAACATTATACACTGAAAAATCCAGATCAAAAATCAGCCGATGATTGTGTCAGGCTATGGACATATTGATCCACACGAGACGCTTCGACGTGGTGTAATGGTCAGAAAGCTTGTCTCACTAGATCAATTACGACTGAGTTCGATCACGAGTTAGTAGTGAGTTCGAGCCTCACTGGGTGTTTCATACTTTCGGCCTTGTGACAAAAATTGCATTGATCAACAAACATATGTATATGCACAGACACACACATATATATTTAGGGATTAAATCCGGCATAATGATTAAATAAGGAATAAAAGGGAACCGTTTAGAAATTTAACAAGATTCCCTTTTATTTTATCTTCATCAATTTCCTCATAATTCATTTTTAAACAATTTCTGATGAAGCTAAAATAAAAATTAAATTTGATTTAAAATAAAAATTTAAATTTATAAATGTTTTCGTATTATTCGTTCATTATTTAATTATATATATATACAGTAACGGATTTATATATGCGATAATATAGGCTGCAGACCAGGGTCCTCAAGATTAGAGGGGTCCTTTTTTGGACCCACTAGTCTTGGATCCTGATAAAACTAAAAAAAATGAAAGATATAAGGACAGAAGAGATTTGGTTATTTTCAGATTTAATGGGGCTTCTTTGAACTAATTTGAAACAAATTAGAGTATTGGGGCCCCTAGAGTTGGTGTGAGTCTTTTAAATTCGATGAGGCCCCTTTCAAAGGACTTACTTTTTTATATACATATTGATTTTTGATAACACTTTTTTAGTTTTGCATAATTTTCTCTACTTTGCTCAAGTTTTGCTCAATTTTACAAATCAATGAAATGAAAAAGTTAATTTATTTTAGTCTAAAATTAATGTTTTCAACTATAACCGTGTATTTGATTTCTCATTTTGATACATTATCTTTCATTAAAATGGGATAGAAACCAAGAATCTGTTATTTTCCATCTAATCTTCCTGATTTTTAATTACTGGCTTGGCTATTTGAAGTTGACAATTTTAACAATAAATATAATTACATTTTTTTCAGCTGTGGTGATCTCGGATCATTATGATTTTCTTAAGGATGCTTTATTAGTGAATTTGAATACAAAGATTTCAGTTCCAAAATCATTAAAAAATTAGTTGAAGTTTTACAACAAAAAGCATCATCTAAAATATGTAGCCTATTTTTTACAAGACACGAGATGCGAACATACGTATTGCCTTGCTTGGGGTGAAATGCTTAAAAAATGTAAATATAAAAGTGGACACTGGGGTCAACACCAAGCGGTGACAGTCTTTTTTATTCCTAAACGCCATCTTCTGACCATGTGTCCTCCATAACTTACCTAAAATTTTCTAACCTGATGAATATATATATATATATATGAAGAAATATAGTCTTAAAGTGTGCTATATTTATGGGATAAAGTGCTCAATATCAGAGATAGAGCGTGTGTAATATATATATATATATATATATATATATATATATATATATATATATATATATGATATTGGTCAGCCAATACAAGTTACAAGAAAAACTCAAAGCAGCGTGTTATTGAATAACGTTGTTGTTGTAAGTGCATTTCATGGGGATATATAGGATAGATAACGATTAACCCTAGATATGAAGAGCTTATGATCGTAATGATTGTAGAAGTATCCGCTCGGGAGTTTGTTAAAAGCTAATATATATAATGGTTATTCTACAACAACGTTATCAAGACGACTCGCTCTACACATGGATTGAACATCTGCAGAAACATTCCTGTCCACATTCACAATTTAGAAGAATATTAGTCGACAATACCTGTGTATTTCACCAAGAACGAATTATCAAGGACTTATGTGGTGTCTAGCTCTAGAAGTTGATATTATGCAAAATAAACAGCCCACATCAAATAAGATATCATTTGCCACAGGAGATGGTATCTTAATTAATGTACGCACATATTATATTAGTATTATATAAAAAAGAAGATAATTAATAAATGAAATAAAATAAAATGAATAAATAAATAAATCGTAATCATTTTGCGCGGCCTTAATTCTAAAAGCCGTTACACATGAGATCACATTAGACCATTTCAAACCTCCAGCTTCCCAAAGAATAGTAATATATAGACAAAGGAATTCTAACTACCACACAGACACCACACCGATTTTTGATAATGACTGCGAAAGTCAAAAGTACTTGAATAAAAATACAAAATGTGAATTTCAGATAGGTTATCTACAATTTCGAACGCAATACTCAACACCTTATCCGAAAATTGGAAAAATATAATAAAAAATTAAACAGGCAGACCTTGTTGGTTCTTTTTAATTAAACTTGTTTGTATATATATATATATATATATATATATATATATATATATATATATATATATATATATATATAGGATGATTCTAAGATAAATTATAGCAACACATTGAATCGTATTGTTTCATTTCGTCAGAAATTTGATCTTGGTACTCACAACCTGAAGAACTGAAATGTAAAAGTAAATGTATATAAATATGTATATATATATATGCATAATTAGTAGAGAGCCTATGTTGCACTGATTTGTGCAAATTATTTAAAATTCGTGGGAATGGTTAGATTCTTTGCTAATGCATATATGATTATAAAGTTCTTTAGTAAAAGGCTTGTATATTCCCTTGGATAGGTCGAAAGTGGCGTCCAGAAAGTTAATCACTTTGGCATTGGTGTTAGTGGTGATATTTAGTCCATGGTCCTAGAAGTTTGGCAAAAGTTCTCTCAATTTAATCCACAAGCATTTCAACAATATTCCATTGCTAAACAAGATTTTCAAGAAGAACAACATTAAAATTAGCTGCAGTGGTACAAAAGACCTTGAGCAGTATCTAGCACAGCATAATAATTTAATGTTCAACAAATATTTAAGAATCTTCAATAGTAATAATAATTACGAAAAGGATTTAATTGTCGAAAATATACTACCTGTCCACTAAATTCTAAAAGGCGTTATTTACAAAGCTAGCATTTTATGGAAAATCCGCCATTACCATCATAAAATGACACTTACCAATAAACAATATACAAATACTATGACACTCTCTAAATTTTTCTGGGAAATTAAGACAGATAACTACACACCTGTAGCAAATTGGGATCTCATCACTAAAACCAAACCTTTTAGCCTAAACAAAGAAAAATTTACTATGTACCTCTTAGAAAAACGAACTATTCTCAAATACATTGATAATCATAATCTGCTGAACAAGCGTAATGAGATGATGTCAACATGTATTTATAGAAGGAGCTCCCTTCTCAAATATTTCGATGCTGGCTAAAGCAATTAACCTAACATCTGCTTTAATACCCCCAACTGACCTACCTCTAATATTTTTTTATATTCAGTTACCTCCCTTATACCATACTAGCGTTTAACCGTTATTATAAGCCTGCGTTCTTTTTTGTTTTTTTAATTTGTTTTAGTATTGTTTATAGTTTTTACTTTTCCTTACCTTATATTTTTTTTTTGCCTACCAACATTTTTTATTTGGTATCTACCAACTTTTTTTTTAGTTCGTATCTTATCCGTTGACTCAATATACATCAACGGATCAATATTCCTATTAAACTTACTATTAATAACTTAGTTTATTTTTCGATATCTACCTAGCAACATTCTATATTTTGAATTTATACCCAAATGCTCTATTGTATTTATAATAATATTGAACTTTGAATCCACATACAATGTAGCGTTGCTCCCACGAGAAATAAAAAAAAACCGTATTGAACAGTTCATTGAACTTTTTGTACCTGATGACTGTGAAAACCATGAAACTCCGAGCCGTACTGTAAACGTAGGTTTGTGTAATTATTAATATACTTTATAGCTCTGTGTAACTGCCTTGAGCGGTGTTTTGTCTACACCATTGATTAAATAAATTGTAATTTGCTCACCTATAGGTGTACGTAATCGCACACATATATTGTTGATCATATTTCTTTCTTTAGCTCATTTCTACATCTCTCTCTCTCTCTGCATATATATATATATATATATATATATATATATATATATATATATGAAGAAATATAGTCTTAAGGTGTGCTATATTTATGGATTAAGGTGCTCAATATCAGTGATAGAGCGTGTGTAAATATAAAAGTGAACAAAGAAATCAACACGATAGGCGATAGGCTGTTTCATGCTAGACGCAATCGTCAGGCCGAGTGTTGACTTCAATGTTCACTTATATATATATATATGTATATATATATATATATATATATATATATATATATATATATATATATATATATATATATATATATATATATGATAGAAGATATTAGGAGGATTTGATATAATCATAATTAAGTAATACATCAAGTCTAGAAGAAACCTATCCTCAAGCCGCCCCATCCAGAGCATTAGAAGCCGGTTCAAGCAAGGATATATAAGTGATAGAAATTATTAGGAGCATTTGAGATAATTAAATAATTCATCCAGAAAAAAACCTTAACAGAATGCAGAAAGCACTGAACGGCCGTTTCGTCCTATATTTGGGACTCATCAGCAGTGCGCATCCACTACCGAGAATTGAACCCGGACCAACTGTAACAACGGGCCTCGGTGACGAAGAAGATAACGAATTAGACTCGATATAGCGCCGCTATATTAACAAAACGATTATCTCAAATCCTCAAAATAAGTTCTATCACTTGTATATCTTTGCTTGAACCGGCTTCTAATGCTCTGGATGGAGCGACTTGGGGATAGTAGTCGTGGCTCGTAAATGAAACTCGGATGATTTACACCACGGAATTTGTGAACAGTGGCGCTATATCGAGTCTAATTCATTACATCTTCGTTACCGAGGCCTGTTGGTACAGTTGCGTCGTATCGTAACGATCTGTGTTCAATTCTCGGTAGTGGATGCGCCCTACTGATGAGTCCCAAATATAGGACGAAATGGTCGTTCTGTGCTTTCTGTTGAGGTTTCTTCTAGACTCGGTGAATTATATATATATATATATATATATATATATATATATATATATATATATATATATTATTAGGTGAATAAATGGGTAAAAAACATTGAAAGATTCTTCGTTCTGTCCGTCATATCTTGTTAGTAAATCTGCAGATCGCCATAGAAACATAGACAAAACATTTAAAAAAAAAATCAGACTGCGACCATCCTCATCTCTACACTATGTAACATACTTATAAAATGTCATCGTCCTTGAGAAATATAAATAGACATTACCGACACTGGAACAAAGAAACCTATTTGGTAAAGAGCTAGCGTAGTGAATTCGGCCGGAGAATGATTTCAACAAACTATATGAACACAATAAACTTAACAAGTGTGTTTTAAAATTCATTAACGGTTGCGTTTGAGTGTGCGTTTTGCGCATGCGTATGTTTGTGCAAAGGCGGTTTGTCATTTATGCCTCATAAATTGATTCGTCGACTATCACCATTAAACAGTCTCTTAAAAGGCTTTGCGATAATTTTACGAAGTATTTGTACATCTCACTGCAATCTTTCTTTTCAATCAGCCGGAAAACGCGATCAAACGTTAAAAAATTATTTACTGATGAAGTAAAAGATTAACTTAAAACTTTTTTTTATATGTTTTTAATGTAAAAAAAAAATCGTTTGTTAGTGATGCAATTTATTCCTTACAAACACTTACATTTAAACGAGTATGTATATATCTTTGATGTATTTCTAAAGATAACAGCTAAATAAAATAAATATAAGCTAATAAATTAAGCTTTGATCGAATCAAGTTTGTGTATGCGCAGAAACGCAATGTCTCCGCTAGAAGTGGGACTTAATGCGTATCACATTTATTGATATAAACTGAAGCAAGCAGAGGTGTAGTAATACCGGATAGTGTGAACTTTAGAATTTATTTTATGTCTTTGTGAATGTATGTGTGCCAGGAGGAAATAAAGTAAGGAAAGAAAGGAGAGAGGAAGAGAGCGAGTGTGTTTGTGTTTGTGTTTGTGTGTGTGTGAGAGACAGAGAGAGAAAGAGGGAAAGAAGGAATAGGAGAAAAGAAAATAAGAAACAAGAGAATTTTTTCTGCTTTTATGTTTGTTGATGAGATCTATCGTCAATTTGTCTTCACAAGTTTTAGTGTGTTATGCTTACAATGATTGGCTGAAATAAATCACTCTAAATCTTTATTTTAACATTTTCGTCTTGTATTCTTTGCATCACCATCTTGTTCCACACATTTTTATTTCGTTTTCTTTTTTCCCTGTTTTTTTTTTTATCTTTCAATATTTGGATCTTTTTCCTGTTTTATTTTAAATTTTATCTTCTTCTTTCCAAAGTATTTCTTTTTCCACCCGAATCTTTCTTCCTCTCTTCGTCCTTTCCTTCCTTCCTTCCTTCTTTCCTTCCTTTCTTCCTTGTCTCAGGTATTCATTTGGGGGGGGGGAGCTGGTGTTCTTTCGTTTTTTCTTATTTCATTCTTTTCTAGATTTTCTTTTGATGAATTACAACTTTTCACTTTTAAATTTAGTTTAAAATATTAATTATTTCTTCGGATTTATTTTCTTTTTAAACCAAAACCTAAATTTTTTTCCTTCTTATTTTTATTTCCTTTTTAATGAATAACCTAAGATATTCCTTCTTTCCCGTTCTTTTTGTTGCAAAATTTAAGATTTCGTTCTTACTTTGTTTCCTCGGTTATTTTGTTTATTTTAAAAACTATTTGAAAAGGTAATCTAAGATGTTTTTCTTTATCATTTTTTGTATTTGTTTTTATTTTTCTTGATTTTTTTTCCTGTTTCCTGCTAACTTTTATGATTCGTCTCAGTAGAATCAAAAGTTTTGGTGGGTGCCATTGCAGATTCAAAAACAGGAATTCTGCGGAAGAGAAAATGACTGTTGGAAAGAATTTCAAACAGGAGACGGGAAGTGAATGAGTAGCCAATCGTATTCCGTCATAGATAAGCGTTCTTTGACTGTACATTAATCACGTGATACAGCGATAAAAGTGATAGCGAAAAAAAATAAAAAGGAAGAACAAATGTTCAAACATTTTTCTAAATATTTTCCCTATTTGCGATTATTTTCAGAGATAAACATACACAGATATGAAATGCTTTGGCAAAAACAAAATAAAGAGAAGGACTTTAGTGACAGCAACTCACAAAAATGTTCCCAAAACATTGAAAAATAAAGCAGCAAAAATCTATAAAATAGCGTTTACTTTAACTAATCGTCAGAATATAGTAAAAGTAATGTCGAGAGTTAAAAAGTTATTTTAGTTCTTTTAAAAAGCCTTTGCCAATCACAGGCTTTAAGCCAATAAACTAGTATGTATCAGGGAAGGTAAATTTATTCATTTATTTATTAACTTAAGTACTAAGTTTTATCGATTTAGCATTAAGATGCATCAGTTATTTAATATTTAACTGATTATTGTCACCATTGGCAAGAATATTCATTATACGGCGGATGTACGAAAAGTAAGGTACAGACAATTAATCATCTAACATGTTTAACACTATGCAAAAAACAAAAAAACAAAAAAAAAACAAAAAACTTCAATCATATCATTGACGGACAAATAAAATTAATTTTAAAGAATTGAAGAAAAAAAACTGAACCGACTATCTTTAACTTATTATACCGTAAGAAGATGCACTCTAACAATAAACAACATCAAAGCGTCATTAAAATATAATTTATCGCTTCATACCATTTAACGATACTAAAAACCTTAAATCTATCATTTATAATAAAAATTGTAAATATCTAACATGGTTATTATTAATAAATGGAGGCCAACAAATAAGTTCTGAGCAAATATTTTCATATTCTTTGGTATATTTCATCTCCAATATATATATATATATATATATATATATATATATATATATATATATAATGCTCTTAGCAATGTTTGTATTTTTATCATTCCTTCCCTCCCTGTTGTGTCATCCATTTATACACGTTCGTTAGGTAGGCTACTCGTTGTCATCTTCTGTCTCTTATGCATTTAATATGCTCTGTGGGGGTCAAATTTTCTAGACCTTCTTTTCTCATTATGTACTCAAGAAATTAGAGCAATCCCTTTCTTTCCCTTAAAACTTCCTTGTTGCTAACTGTACAAATAATAATGTACAAAATCAGTTACTCTCATATATATAAAGCTTGCCTGCATTTGGTCCTTATTTCATTGTGTAATTTTCTGTATTCCGTGCCGTATCTTGGCAGGGTTTTCTCTCTCGTTTCCATCATGTCGAGAATCTCATCAGTCAACCAATCGTTTTTTCTTCTTCGTCCTGGGATGATATAGTTTGCTGATGTCACTAAAGCTTCTTTTAATGCGTCCATTTTTGAGTTTCCATTGTGTGCCTCGTATTTTGTCTTCACATTGTCCATATAGTTTTCTTTTAGGTTAGGATCGCTCATGAGTTTGTTGTATTGCAGTTTGGGTGCTGCATTAGGTTTCTTCAGTTTTTGCAGGTTCAATCTTAGTTTACTTATAAGAGGGCTATGGTCGCTTCCACAGTCGGCACTTGGGTTGATTTTGCAGTGAGTCATTGCATTCCTGAATCTTTTGTTGATGGTTATATAATTAATTTGTTTTTTAGTTTCTCCTCCTGGACTCCTCCATGTCCATAGTCGTCTCGGATGATCTTGGAACGATGTGTTGGCTATTACCTGGTCATTGGATTTGCACAATCGGATCCATTTTTTCTCGCGTCCGTTGCGGGTTCCTAGTCCGAATCTTCCTGCTATATCCCCTGCCTTTTCCCTGCTTACTTTGGCGTTTAGGTCTCCCATGATAATGATGATTTCCTGTGATTTGCATAGAGCCTTTGCACTGTCCATTATGGAGTAGAAAGATTCGATGTTCTCCTCCTAGCTTTGTGCCGTCGGTGCGTACACTACTATAATAGCCACGTTGAAGGGCTTCCCTTTCAGCTTCACTACCAGAATTCTTTCTGAAAGTTGGTGGTATCCTAGAACGCATTTCTTAAACGCACTATTTAGTATTAATCCTATTCCTTTGTCATTCTTCTCATCGCCTGCATAAAATATCCTGCATTTGTTGCTGACAAAGTCGCCGTTGTTTGGCCATCTGGTTTCACATACACCTAGAATGTTGATGTTAAGTCTCTTCATCACTTGTTTAATATTATCAAACTGGCCGCAGTTGTTCAATGTCCGGACGTTCCATGTCCAGAGAGTTATTTTGTATTTGATGCGAGCAGTCGAAGGATAACGATCGTGTGACACCTGTCTCTCATGTCGTTCCTTTCCGGACGAAGGATAGGTTCCGAGGAATTTTATCCCTTTTACGCCGTTTATGATAGCAGTCGCTGGATGACGATCAGGTGACACCTGTTGCACATGTCGGTCCTTACCGGGCGAGGAGCTAATTCCCATAGACTTCACGCCGTTAGGTTTCGTATAATCTGAGTTGTTAGCTATAATTTGTCTTGGGATTGTTAGTGGAGTTGTTTCCCGCCGCCTTCACCACTGTGGTTTATGGAGACACCACCGCTAGTTACCTGGCTGTTGACTCAGCGAGTTCCTCCGCCCTTTGTTAGGTTTTGCTTTTCGTCCTACTGGCTTGCTAACGAGCCTCTTCAGTCGTAACTTGGAGTGGGATAATCGGTTTAGTCGCCGACATTTCGACTGGAATACTTACTGAAAAGGGTGGGAGTTTTTTTCACTTAAGTTTTAACTTAGTATGAGTCCCATTGCACCTTACTGAAACAATATGCGATTACCCAGCATTGTGGAAAAAGCGCTTCTTTCTGTTTACACATGGGACCTCGTGTTCAATTCTTGCTATACTCAAATGAAATGGTCATTTAGTGAAATGTTGCGGATGACTTAAACAAGAAGCGTCTCTATTTTCAAAGACCGCCGAGCTGTGGTGGGGTGGGTTCAAATCAGACATATCATCCCCACCCCCGAACAGATGAGAATGACGATTTTGCATTTCAGTAAAATAAGACAAAGAAAGGGATAAATACAAAGCAAATATATTTCCTCACTTTTCCCTTCTTCTTCTGTCTAGCATAATAATAAAGCCTCACTAGTTGCCCCCCCCAACAAAAAAAAATCGAATAAGCTTCATTTACACGTCCTATGTATGTTTATGACAATTTTTATACTCACACAAACAAAAATTTACTAATCTTTCTCCCTCATCATCTACGCATTTTTCCGCAGTTTGTATTACAGTGTAACCCGGATATAAGAGAGTTGTCGGAACCGGAGAAGTCTCTTATATCCGGGTTTATCTTATATCCGGGTTTGGTCTATTTTGTTTTATTAACACAGGCTCTAATTTGGGACCAGAGAAAATCTCTCTTATATCCAGGTTTCTCTTATATCCGGGTCTCTTATATCCGGGTTACATTGTAATTTCTTTTAATAAGTGGCTTACCGGTTAAAACAGACTAAACGAGAATGGCATTTTCGATACTTTATATTAGTATTGTTGTTTCTGAAAGACTATTCGAAAAGTATATGAAGTTCTTCATCTATCGTTCTATATTCAGCCATACCTATATCCTTAGCCCCCAAACCACTGAAGTTCTTTTTCGATAAATAAGATGCGTCACCCGTGGCGAACATCATACGGTGTCTCTTGACGTCCGACTTGCACCAAGAAACACGTTAGAACTTCTCGAAGAAATAGTATAAGAAGAAACACTGTTCACTTTTCAGCTGTGATTGCATAGTGTTCAGTGATGAGTCTAGGTTCTGTCTTCACGCAAATGATGATCGTCTTTATTTGCGAAGTAGACCTAAAGAGCAACATCTTTCAGAGTTTATGCCCTCACAACACACAAGCCTCGATCCGTATAAAACGTATAACTCCAGTTCGCCTTTCGTGTTTATATATTTTTTTTTTTTAAGCGTATCACCCCAAGCAAGGCCGGTGGCCACTATCACGCATGGGGTTACAGAAGGGTTGGAGGAAGAGCAGATAGGAGTGGTAAAGGAAGGGATGTGGAGAAAGAGAAGGACGGAGGGTCGATCGAGGTAGGGGGGTTACGGGAGATATAGAGCGAGAGCAGATAGGAATGAAAGATGTCAGGAAGTGGATAGATCAAGGCAATTGAAGATGACGATTGACGCTACACTTAAACCGTTGGAGATTGTATTTGTCAGGGAAACAGTAATAGGGAAGGGAGTTCCATAGGCGAGATGTGCGAGACATGAAGCTATTGGAGTAGAAAAGACGTCTACACCTAACAGTTTCAACGGTGAAGGGGTGGGAACGGGATGCCAGCCTCGTAGGACGCTTAAATTCACGAGGCTTAGGGACAAGCGAAAGCAACTCCTCAGAGCAATTACCGTGGAAGTACTTGTAGAAAAGGCAGAGCGATGCAACATCGCGTCTGTGAGAGAGCGACTGCAGACGAGATGACAGATCAGGGCCAATCACATTGCATATCCGTCTCTGGATCTTATCAAGAACCCTCAGGCAACACGCAGGGGCCCCAGACCATAAAATGTGTAACTAGAACATTGTTCATGCAGTTATGCTGATATTTCTGCAACATGTAGTTGATGCGCTGTAGTAGCAGGATAATGCTTGCCCACATGATGTCTGAACTACTCAACATGCTTTGCAAGATGTTTGACAATTTCTTCTATTGGTACGAACACCAGAGACAGACTAATCCACTTAGGCTACCTTCAGTGCTTTCTGAATTACATTAACAGACGCAAAAGGCGTGGAATAAGGTTTGTGGCATGGTATTCGATATCTGTACGATCGTATGCATGCAATAATTCAGGCCTGTGTTAACCCCCAAGGAGGATATACAATGTATTAATATGGGAACCTCTTATTTTCAAACGTGTTGATTTAAATATCAGATCATTTACTGTCATCCAAGCTATACTATCTGTACGCTTAATCGAGTTAATTTTAACACATTCAGAAACTTGCAATTTTATTTTTTGTTAGTGTATATTTCACACACACACACCCTTACACACCCAAACACACACACACACACACACACACACACACCCAAACACACACACACACACACACCCACACACACCCAAACACACACACACACCCACACACACCCAAACACACACACACACCCACACACACCCAAACACACACCCAAACCCCCCCCAAAACACACACACACACACACACACACACACCCACCCAAACACACACACACACACACACACACACACACACACACACACCCACCCAAACACACACACACACACACACACACACACACACACACATATTACTTCAAACGTTATTATAGTGGATACGCGTATTTGAAATAGACGCCATATTTTTATCTTAAACAGTGTGTATTACATCCATCGGCCTGTACATTCGAGAAATCTTAATAAAGAAAATGTACTCTCCGGCATGGATCGAGCCTACGTCCCCCTTTGCAGGAGAAAGCTCCTTTTGATCCAACGTGATTTAGCACTGAAACTGAGCAGATACAGGATTCTCAAGAAAAAAATATTTGAATGAGGAAACGAGCTTTCCTTAAAAAGGAAAATAAAGCCTTGCTGAATTGTGGCGCTCTCTGTAGCCGAGCGGTAAATCATGTCGGATCGCAAGGTGGTTTCTTTTGTAAAGGGGGATGCAGTTTCGATCCACTTTTCAGCATCACTATGCTTACGATCACTATACACTAATTTTCGCCATATTTCTAGTATCAAAAGTCAACCTAATGTTCCTACTTAGAAATGTGCAATTTATCATTATTTTAATATTCCAGGTCTTTCATTGGTGAAATAGATTTACAAGGCCTTTTTCAACTCCAATCTACTTAAAACAGTAAATCTTGTGTTATACGAAAACGCAACAACATATTTTCCAATCCGGAAGTTCCACCGACACTACTGATAAAAAGCATACTGCTAAACAATCTTAACTTCTTAAGAAAATAAAAGTGTATAATCATGTAGTTGGCCCCAAAACCTTTGCACGTTAGTGGAGACTTGCCAAGGAAACAGTAAGTCTTTCTGCTTCGTGGTGGATAAACGCTAAAACTTCACATACAAATCAAGACATAACCAACTTCATTAGAGTAGTTTGGTTGGTTATATAGCTCCTACTGCCAAGAAATTCTATACTTTATGACGTGGATACTTTATAGTGTGATTAAAATTAACAATCAGGAAATATATAAATGTGTATAAATATGAGTATTTATTACTTAATATATCTTCATTTATAAATTAAACAGTATAATACACGTGATTTTATATTTTTTGTGCAATAAAATTTCGTAATCTCTATCTTATTTTGCTGTAAGTGGTTAAATATGATTTGCAGTAAACTATTCTTGTGAATAAATTCATCTAGCATTTATAACTGTCTTCACCTAAAAATAAGAATCAGCTACAACAATATTTAAAATTCTATTCGCCATAAACTTAAGGAATTAACACCCTGTTAATAATTGAACAGCAATATATATATATATATATATATATATATATATATATATATATATATATATATATATAGTGAATCAAATTGACCTTTTTTTACCCTTTCACCACCACAGGAGGCTTGAAACAAGAATGTGTACTTGCTTCTACGCTCTTCTCCATCTACTTGGCAGCAGTGCTTAAGGAGATTCAAGCCGACAAATCTGGCACCGATGGCAGCCTCTTCTCCATAGTTCACCTCCGGTTCAGGACTCGATCAACAAACGCATCACAGAGCTCCAATACGCCGATGAAAACCGCACCCTGGCCCATGAACTCGAAGACCTCCAGAACTCGGCGGACAACTTCTCCAGAGCATACATGCTCTATGGACTCATCAGCAATGTGGCAAAGACCATGCAACAAATTTTGCCGACAACGATGACAGGTGGTCGGTGGATAGAAACTCCCTATTTAAATCGTTCATACCTTTATAAATTATTGGTCGATTTTCATAAAAGATATTTTATTTTGAACAGTATACTGGTAGAAGTACATTACATTGTTAAAATTCGACATTTTGCATATTTTCTTGCAATTTGGATGTTGAAGGACGACCGCTTCCGTGGATATCTACCACTGATCCCGTGCTCATCAGTTTAGAATGACAATTTCTGATGGTTTTGGCATCTACTAAAGCACGAGGTCCATGATCACTAACCCACCATCTCTGCACGTGTATCACGGACTGACAGACTTCATAAAGGGATGCTAACTGCACACAATCATGCAGTGACAAGCCTTGTGTCAATCTGGGCTACACTTACATACATTTTGTTTAATGCAAATATTTATAAGTAACTTTCAATAGGGAGTTTCTTTCCACCTACACTGAATGTATTAATAAATGAAGAACCATTCCTAAAATATATATATAATTTTCTCTTCGTGCAATGAGGTAGCCAATTATTGGAGGTGTCTATTTCCTTAGAATTTCTATTATTTATTTTATTATTCTATTCATCAACATCATTATTGTTATCAGTTTGGAATGATATTATGAATCTCTCACAAATTGACTCCCTTACATAAATTTGAAATTGTTACCTCTAAATTCAAAGATGGTGGGAAGTTAAGATATCGAAGTTACCAGAAAATAGTAAAAATGTAAACTACAATCCTTCGTAGTGAGATTAGGAGTAAAGCTTCAGTTTACTCAGTTCATTTATATTGAGAGAATCCTTTTTTTTTTAAATGAACGGCAGATATATACAATCAGCTTAGACATCTGATTGGTTGAAGGAAATTCTAACAGAAAACCTACGACGATGGGATATTAATTCTAACGTTACACCTCGCTGATATGCAGTGGGTAAACCATGAGTTTAAAGGATGGAGTCGATAACATAGCTGGTGTTCTCCGTCAGAAAACATTCCAGCGAAGGCCTGAGATATATCCAATTTCTACCGGTAAGGAAATGAATGTGCAGTGAGTTCAATCCGCCTTGGGCTTTCTACTATTGTATCCCTAAGTCAGACTAAGCCATAGAAATTTATTAAAGTTTTTTTTCTCCGTATGTATGTTCTTATATATATATATATATATATATATATATATATATATATATATATATATATATATATATATATATATATATATATATATATACTTAAGTAAAGGTTACTTTATTTTGGTTTTATCGTATATACAAATACCTGCTGTATATTCGCTTGACATTCAAAACAATTTCAAAACAACGAAACAATGGTGGCTTTTCAATAAAACGATTTAAAAAAATATATATCTTTCTTTGCTTACCTTCCTTTGCTGCTTCCGCTCTTTTGCATACGAAGTTTTTGCTTATTGTCGTTCTAACACCTTTGACTTATTTTTCTTGTGTACAATATTGCGAGTTTGTAGACCGGTAGAAAGAGTAATGACAAGTGGGAAAAAACGAAAAGGAACAACAACGGACACACACACACACACACACACACGCACAGAGAGAGAGAGAGAGAGAGAGAGAGAGAGAGAGAGAGAGAGAGAGAGAGAGAGAGAGAGAGAGAGAGAGAGAGAGAGAGACGTAAACCTATTTTATCATGTAAAATAGAAATGAGGAGGAAAAGAAAGAGACATATTACACAAAGGAGAGATTGAACTTTTAAATAACGTGAATAGCAAGAACAAAATTTCAGAAACTAAAATGACTTAATTTGGAGATTAAAGTTTTGTTTTGTTTTGTTTGTTTTACGGCATATCAACCTATTGGGTCATTTAATACCGAGAAGAATGAAGTAAAAACAGGACGCAAGTAACAGCTTAAAACTTTCAGTAGTTACGCTAGGAATTCTATAAACTCAAATGCTACAAGTGAACAATGCTACGTGAAATTATTTTCGCGAGGTGAATTTGAATTCTGTATTACATTATGAAGAGATGTAATGATTGCATTATGTTCCTACTGTTCAGAAGTTCGGCATTTGACTATTAAATAACTTTTTATTTCATTTAATCGGAGTTATGTTGAATGAGTTCATGTGTAACAAGGCAGTTCATGGTAAAAAATTAATTCAGAAACAGAAACCTTAGATCAACTGGAGGCAAATGGGTAGACACTTGAGAATGGACATACGTCGGAGCATTCAGATGCGTGTGTCTATAATTTAGATAATCATACACACACATGCACACGCACACACTCACATAAACAGACACATGCATACATGATCGATACCACTTGAGTTATCCTCAAATATGGGGAGCACGGATGTGGATTTTAGCCTTGCTAAGGACTTACATTCTCTTATGCAGATGTAGCAATATTGGGTGTCTTTTGCAGTCGGTGTTATATTAATATTTTGCATACATACATAGATACATACATAGATATGCTATCCTATGTGTGAAATTTTCTTATTTTTCTTAATCAATTTTCAAAGGCTACCAAGAAATTAATCCGCGAACTTCAATGGATCACAACGAAAACTAATAGACATGATATGTCTAAATTATTTAACCAACTCTGTTTGAATATATATATATATATATATATATATATATATATATATTATTTGTGTGAAATGTGTGTGTATATAAATATAAATATAAATATATATGTGTAATATATTATATATATTATTATTTATATATTATATGCGCTGTACATATTAGAAAACGCCCAATATCAGAGATAGAGCTAACATATTTGGTTAGATGTGAGTTTGTGACCCTAGGTCTCACGCTTTTGCGATCGTCTGACGATCGCAAAACCGTGAATCCCTATATATATATATATATATATATATATATATATATATATATATATATATATATATATATATATATATATATATATATATATGTGTGTGTGTGTGTTTGTGCGATTTTCATTCTTTTTGCAGAAGAAGACCATCCCTTCACTTGGTAGTTTGTTTTTGTTTGTCATTTAGAATTTTATTATTTCCATCATTTTTAACCGAGTTAACACTCTGCTATGGACCCGTAAGTGATTTTTAAGGTCAGCCTCACTTTTACAATCTCCCTTGCACACATAGCAAGCATAAAGTTTTTTTTTTACCTATGTTCGAAACTTGTATGTTCCTGTGTACATTCATGTGATGTTTGAGTCCCACAAAAAATCATCTTCTCAAAATTGTTGCATTGTTCCAAAATGTTCCTATATCTATCTCCAGCAGCAATTTCCCAGTCCTCAACACGCTTCAGATGAATATAAAAGGGTGCTTAGGACAAGGGTGTTTCGTAGAAGCCGATCTTTATGATTAAGGAGATTCTACGATCAGACATACTCTATTTTCTCGCTTTCTGAATCCTTGTGGTAATTTACTGGTAAATTCCAGTGAGCCATCCCTAGAGAGGGCACTGCCTAAGTATACAAAACAGTCAGCTGCTTCCAGCATGGATCCGTTAGCGAAAATGTTATATATATATATATATATATATATATATATATATATATATATATATATATATGAATAGATTATGATAGCTAGCTAGCTAGACAGACAGGAAGATAGAAAACATTAATGTAGAAATGAAGTGATGTAGATATATCTGAAAAGATTAAGATATATATGAAAATATAGAGATATATTTGTAGATAGAGAGATAGATACAGATGAAAATAATAAGGTATACAAGGTCTGATCAAAAAGTATCGGGACTGTTGCTATGTTAACGGAACTAGAGTACGCAGACTAAAGCCTCTTGGTATAGCTTGACCTTGAAACCTGTCGCGCATGCGCATTAAGTTATAACTTTCTCTTCACTCCCGTTGATTATAGCAGTGCTTGGAAGGCAAGCCACAGAGGTTCTATCAGTGACCATAGGTTTTTGCAGTATTTTGGAGCCAAGGACAACATTACCCATGTCGGGAAACTATTATATACTTCAGATCTCGCTCCTTGCGACATATTTTTCTTCAAAAATCGAATCCCATTTGCAACAAGATTTCAATGCGTCGAGAAAATCCAAGAGAATTTGACGGGGCAGCCGCTTGCTATTCCTCCAAAAACGAATTCCTGAAATACTTCCATCATTGAAAACAACACCGGATAAAGTGCGTGGCTTCAGAAGGGACTACTTCGAAGGAAACTATTTACATTATTCGGACTATTGTCCTCATCTTTGTTACCATATTTATCACAACGTTTCGGCCGTTGTACGCTCCGGCCTTCTTCAGTTGGTTGGAATGTCGAATTGAACCCTTTATTTCACTCGTTGGGGCAGACTGTTCCAGTTCCACGTGCCATGTCTAATGGATGTCAGTTATCAGTTATCTCCTGTTAATTCACCTCTCCAAGTTATCCACCGCCCCAACCAGGTATCGAACTCACAACTCTTTGGGCCCTGTCACTGGATCTAACAAACGCCTTTATCCACTGTGTCATGTCTCCTTAAGGACACATGGCACAGTGATAAATATGGCAACAAAGATGAGGAAAATAGTCCGAATAATGTCATTCACTTACTAAATCGAAACGAAGGCAAAATCTGAACATAATTCTAAAAATGTATAGTTAAAAAACAAAACAAAATCTTATTAGAATTAGTCAAAATTACGTAATTTTAAAGGTTTGCTGTATTTCTGTTAATACAACAAACATTTAAAATGACCTCATTGCGCTTCCCGACAGGAATCGAACTAGTATATATGTTTCCATTAGAAAAACAACTCCCATAGCAGATGCTTACCCTTACCACATTTCGTACATTTTTCTTTGATAAGATTTCTCGATCTAGGCTTAGTGTTCTTAATTTCACTGTTTAAGAAAAAACAACATAAAAACAAAACAGAGATAAGAGCTCAAACACACATATGTACCCACGAAATTAACGTTTAGAGTAAGAAGAAATAATATCGGATTCATTCAACAATTTACTATATATATATATATATATATATATATGTGTGTGTGTGTGTGTGTTTGTGTGTGTGTGTATGTGTGTGTGTGTGTGTTTGTGTGCATGTGTGTGCGTGTTTGTAAAGTGTAGTGAATTAAAAAAGTATATAGTAAAGATAGTAAAATGATAGTAAAAATATTTAAAAACATAATAAACATTCAAACAGAATTAAGAATTTTATTCTGAAACGTAAAACAGTACTCGAAAGTGCGCTACTGTGTGCATAAAACTCAACGACTTCTAGAAATTATAAAGCAAGCATTTGCAAAGGCAAAATGCAAAGGGTAATGAAATAGAAAAATCGAAAAATGATAAAGAAAAATGTTTAAAATGTGACAAATATAAGAAAGAAAAGTGAATGAATAGTAAAGCAAATAAAAACAAAGCATGACTGAAATAAAGACTGATGTTTTTTTTTATTTGGGGCGGGGGTAACCCCTACCCCATCATTGAGTAGATCATTCCCTTCACCCTTTAGCAGCCGAACAAATTCTTTATTTGCAATCCAACAGTAGAAAGATCAAACGAGAACACATTACGAGCCAAGCATAAAAAACACATAAAAACAAACATAAAACAAATATTTTGCCATAGGCAAACCATATTGCGTAGAATTATCCACCAGTTCTCATACGTTAAATAACTCATTGATACATGCGCATGCGCATAAACATTCACGTAATATGCGCTTACGATAAGTTTCACAAATAATACTTTATCTTTACATATATTGGGTTGATGGATAAGTTTCTGGCGTTCTTGTAAGAAAATCATTTTATGAAATAACCTTTGTTAAATTATTTTATATTTGCTTTCTAGAATCTTTCGTCAAATTTCAGGTAAATTTTGTGCTCTATCATAAAACAACATGAAACAATAATATATTGTTTAGATGCAAAGATTTCGTGCATTTCTAACAAATCTCATGAATATAAATACATAGATGCATTATTCACATATTAAAGTAGTTACCTTCACTGATTCGCTAAAAAATTAGCATACCATGATGAAAATATACTCCAAACTTAATAATAACAGTTTTATCGCCAAAATCTTTATGCTATTATTTAAAGGAAAAATCAAAGGATTTTTTGATTATTAAATAATATTTTTAATCCGTTTTAGAACATTCAACATCTGTGTTAAAAATTTAGTTTTTCTTGTATCAGTCCGGGGGTGTGGGTGGGGTAATTGGATTAGTTTAGGAAATTTTTGCGGTGAAAAACACACTGATTTTGAAATTCTTGTAAAAATCAAATAAGCGTGGAGTTTTAATGAAACTTTCTGCACTTAATTACAAATAAATTAAACTATTTTAGAAATGTCTTTTTGAGAAGTTCGGACATTTTATCCCCAACTTCGAGCTAAAAACTGAACCCTTTATCCAAAAATTGTAAAAATACAATAAAAATGTAAACAGACAGAGCTTGTCGGTTCTTTTTAACCAAACGTGTTTGGATGAATACTTGCTGCCAACATATACCTTATATATATATATATATATATATATATATATATATATATATATATATATATATATATATATATATATATATATATATATATATATATAAGTTTTTTATGGTACAAAATGTAATGATAGTTAGGAATAAGTAAAATTTATATGGCATTTTAAAAAGCAAAAACACAACCAGTTTCGTCCCAGCCTTATCAAGTTTAATTCTGGGATATAAAAAAGCGTGTAAATTTAATTAATACTAATGATAAAAATGGAGGGAGAAAAAAGAAAAAGAAAAAAATAAATTTCAAGAAAGCTAGAGTCCAATAACATTCAGACCCAGTAAGCATTCCTTCTGTTTACAGAGGGAAGGCCCACGGGATCTGATATACAAGGACTCTAGAACCTTGAGGTGATATGAGGAGTTGGACCTAGATAAAATCGAAAACCGGTCACAACTAAAATCAAAAACACAATTCCTGCTAATTATTACATGCTCTCTCTCTCTCTCTCTCTCTCTCTCTCTCTCTCTCTCTATATATATATATATATATATATATATATATATATATATATATATATGCGCTGGTTTCACTGAAGATGACTGACAAAGCACTGCGATTAAGCGTTTTATTATAATATTATAAAACACTTAATCATAGTTCTTTGTCAGTCAAAAAAGATTAACCAAATACACAATATATATATATATATATATATATATATATATATATGTGTGTGTGTGTGTGTGTGATTTTTCTCTTCATTAAGTAGGAATATGGTAAATTTTTTAAAGTTGTTAGAAAAAACTTAATTTTGGTAATAGAGCAGTATTCATATAAATAATAAAAAGAAGTAGATTGTATGACTTCATATACAAGTATGTAAGGGTGAACGCTTTACGCCCTCATGTATGTTCACACCCACCCACGCATATACATCCCCCGATACACACACTCGCGCGCGCGCACACACACACACACACACACACAACACACGCGCGCTCACAATATTAGTTGTTTGTGTCGACAATGGCGAAATATCGAACTGATATTGTAAATCGATTGGAGAGAACTAGTGTCGAGGAAAATATCACAGTGCGCAGGATTCCTTTATCGATACAAAATATTTGTTCAGAATATGAAGAAAGTCAGTCGTTCGACACTGGATAATGTAGAAGGCCTTTCCATCTGAATTTCACCTTCGCTTCACTATTATATTATTATACAAGCCAATATTTTCCCAATAAAATGGGTATCAACCAAAAGATTTTGTTAACATTTCCAACATAATCTTATGTTTATATGAGCCTTATTAACCTAAAAACTCGATTTATGTTCTTAAATAGCATTATCAGATCTAGACTTTCATATGGATGTCATGCCTGGTGCCAAAAAATGTCTACGGGCGAATGAAGCCTGGTGGTCTTAGTGAGGACCATCCGTCTTCGAACCTTGTGGACTGGCGCTACAGTAAAAAATCCCCCAAAACAAAAATCTTTACCAAATAACAGAAACCACATCACATGCGGACTTTCAATAGCAGTAACAACTAAAATGAATAGCATATGTAACTGGAACAGAAAATATTGACATTATCAAGATATTGGCGTTCGACACTAATTCAGTGAAAAGGTTAGCCCCATAAATTATGGTTATAGCGATAACAGTTTTTGAAATTGCAAAATCTATTTTCCTGAAAATCTTTTTTCAGTGAAAGATTTTTTTTCAAGCGAAAATAGCACTGGCTGTTCGTTCAGTGAATGCTGTATGGTTCCTGATATAGAAACAGATAATATTACAATTACCATTATATTGTGTATATATTGTGTATACTTATATATAACCTTATTAAAATATTGATAATAACTCCTGTTTTATAAATAATTCCAAAAGGTATAGGCCACTGAAATATATATTTGATTAACACAATATCGGATATACCTGAATAAATATTACTATTTATGATATTAATATAAGCTTCTTGGCATTCTATAACATTCATAAGTGCTTCAACCATTGATCTTGTTAACTATTCAACTATTTCGACTTTAACATTACCTACAACGGTCTTTCTTGCTTTCTGGATATTTTCTTTACTTGAATATTATTTTCCATTTCCGTGTATATCTCTTTTAATGATAAACTTCACATTTTATATTTTTGTTAAAGTTGAGGGCCTTTCTATTAATTTGGTGTTGTGAAACTTTAAGATGGAAAATACTTAGCTATGAAGAACGGGAAGGAATAATGAATTGCATATGACTATATTATTTAGCTTAAAGGCTCTTCGTTGTAACATGTATTATTCCAAGAACTCACTATAATTATCAGCATTTGTCTTTACACCATTATAAGCTGTGAAGGCCCTTATGATTCTACTGCGTACAATATTAGCCCAAAACATTACACAATCACCACGTCCATTTTTTGATATTTGTTCATTTTTCAAAATCAATATAAACGCTATAAACTCGAAGATGCAAATATTTTAACATTATCTTACCAAATAATATATGCTATTAGCTTATTTGTATATGTATGACGGTTGTTCATTTCTTTCTCAGATCACAACGTTCACTGCAAAAGGGGAAATGCCAATAATAAGGACTATTCTCGGTTTCTGATCCCATATGCATCTTGCTCTCCCACTTTAGAATCGACCTTGTGCCATATTAAATTCTGAATAATTATGAATGAGCAATTATGATTATTTACGTCATTTACAGTCTATCTAATATCCGCATCATTGTTGTCATTATCATAACGTTTCGGTCGTTATACCTTTTAGCCTTCTTCCGGTGTCTGTCGATCCGGGTAACCTTTACAGAATCCTGAAATGAACTCTTTATTTCGTTGGCGTGGCATTACACGCACAGACTCAGTGTAAACTGGACTAAGTAGAACAAGAACAATCTACCCCGTAGATTAAATAAAGGGTTCAGTTTGAAATTCCCTGAAGAGTACCCAGACCCACAAACATATGAAGGATGTAGGGGGGTACAATGGCTGATATAGTGTGATAACAACGCAGATCAGAGCATTAGTTAGATTTTAAATAATGTCAATAAGAAGAATTCTGTTGAAATTATATGAATCTTATTGAGTATTGTTCTTATAACAAGGAAAATAAAGTTTTCAAATATATTACCTTGGAAAAAATGAATGACTAAATGTTCAAAACTTAAAATTTCAAAATCCAAACGTTTACGAAAGCTTCTGGAACAACACCAATAACAATAAAAAAAAAGAGTAATCTAACTTTCAAAGTACTTGGTTTATTACTGGCAACAAATAAATTTTGATGGGTCCTTAACACCTTGAATACGTAGGAATGTACATCATTCTGCATGCTTTACCAGACCTACTTATTCGTTTTAGTTTAATTTTATTACACGACAGAAAGACGGCAAAACCACACAAATCTTGCACGTTTCTTACATTACGAGCTGTGGATATCAATACAATAATCTGCTTCCAACGCAAGTAAAACAAAGCAGCAGGCTTTCAAAATACTCCAAAAATAGTCGCACAATAGATTTTCTTACCAGTTCTCTCCTGTTTGGTTCGTTGTATGTTTTGAAACGACTGTTCTCGGATCGATAGTGTTATAGGTTTAATATTGGCCGATCGGTATTTATCTGAAGCAGATTTACAATGTTAGGACCAAAGTGAGGTATCCGTACAAGCGAAAGAGTTGATTCAGATTCGGAAGATATTCAAGAGTCACATGATCGGCGGAAGTGACACTTTCCTGTGAACATGTCTTCCGCCTTCAATCTCATCAGCTTACCCAATGTCAGGTTTTCTTCCTGAAAGTCACCCGTACAAACATTTGCCAACAGCTGGTCTCTTGTTTTTCTGGAAAGATAACAGGAATTTCTTCCTGGTCGAACGTCATCACTTCGTAGGTTATTGAAAGAAGGTTTGTTTCTTCCGCAATATGGACCTTGTCCTTCCTCTCTAGATATTTACTAAACCTAGATTAGGGCGATGCAAGTATATATGAAAGAAAGTTGGAAGGTAGGAAGATTATGTGACGCCAGTCTTCTAATTGGGGAGCTTACTTTAAAAATCATTAATTTTATTTTTTCAGTTCGAACATTGATCTGTGTTGCCGATAAGAAATAAGAAATTATATCAATTACAAGGCAGACTACTCATATATATAGATACTTAACTCGTCGAATTATGAGACCAATGGCTTTAAGTTAATACGTTAAATAGGAACTATACAAGTGGTTCTTAAAATCTCACATCACATTCTTCCAGTTTTCCTAAATTCTTATTTTGAATGTCCATCTGGTAATTTTTCAACATTATACAGTGTAACCCGGATATAAGAGAGTTGTCGGGACCGGAGAAGAAGTCTCTTATATCAGGGTTTCTCTTATATCAAGGTTTGGTCTATTATATATACATTAACATAGGCTGTAATTTGGGACCAGAGAAAATCTCTCTTATATCCGGGTTGCTCTTATAGCCGAGTTTCTCTTATATCAGGGTCTCTTATATCCGGGTTACACTGGACTTTATACATAAGGCCGAACCATCTCCATTCCTTTCGTATTCCATTGGGAAGATGTAAATTCCATTCGGACAGCTTCTTTACAAGAGACGCTACTTCCTGGAACAAACTCTCGAGGTGAATGATCTCTTTAATATAGTGTCAAGCGTTACCAATTCTACATATCTTCACAATATTACTTCCTTCCTTCTCGTACGTCTATGCCACAACCTCATTTAATAACCCCCTACCTTAAGTGGCTCTTGGGTCTGGTATTGGGTGAACATTTAGTAAAAAATATTGGTAATTTTGCACGACTGAAATTCCTCCCCAATTCCACCATTGACTAAAATTTCTCTTCTTAGATAGGAAATTCCTCCCTAGGTGCCAAGCAGACTAGGTTTGAAAATTTCTATATTGTTTGAAGCAGAAATTTTAGCATAACTGTGAAATAAAATTATACCTATTATTTATTATACCTTTCATTTATTAAAGTTACTTTAGTTTTGTAGAAGATTACAGTGAGGATCGAACTCTTAAGCAGCACAAATCTGTTAATCACCGCTATATTTTAGGCTTCCTTTAATATCACATATATGTAATTTATCTTTGTTCAATAAAAGTTAATAAATAAAAAAGGGCTGTACTTTTACCGCACAAAACTAATTTTCAGTAATTTAAGACAAGTTATAAGTAATTTCACATAAAAACAACATGATTTATGATTAACAAACTATGTAACATGTTCAAAATGCTTACCCACATGTTCAATACAACGCTGAACTCTCAGCAATATTTTTATAAACCATTTGAAACATTTCTACGTTATTCTCAGGAAATCTAGCAGAATGTTTTTGTTTTAATTCATGAATTGTTTTCTATATGAGTTTGTAAACATGTTGTTTTCAGTACACCCATAAAAAAACAAAACTGGTGATGTTAGGTCTGGTGATCATGATGACCACTCATTTGCACCACGACCACTACAAATCGAAAAAAGGGCTTTTATTTTGCTTTATCCTGTATATACATAAGTACCTTCCATATATACCTCCCAGAAAAACTAATAATTGTCTGACATTAGCTAAATGGAGACACCATTGCCACTAATGTCTTACCATTATATGGTAGGTATTTCTGAGAGGTATATGTGGAAGGTATTTCTGCCCATCCCTGTATATGACAAGTAAATCTTATTCTTCGAATATACCTCGTATTATATTAAATAAATATATGCAAGTCATGGTAACGGTAATAATGAATAGACGTAGAATGGTTCAGCTATCGCCCGGTTCATAATCTTTCCCGGCCTTTTTGATAGGAGTAGAGGTTTATCTATTATTTTCCTGTTTAGGATTGGGTTACCGGTTCCTTCTAAAGTCATCTCATTCTATTTCACTCCCAGAAGCCCCTTGCATCTTAGTGGAATTATCGCCTTGCTTGGGGCGAATTGATAAAAACTAGCTGTTCCTTTATAAAAAAAAAACATTCGGCGTTCACTGACCAAACAGTCAGTGCTAGTGTTGGGTTAAATTTAGAAAAGCTTTTCTTCCTAACCTTTTATTTGAAGTAGAGTGGAACGTCAACATCTTGATCATGTCATTATTTTCTCTTCGTGTTACATGTGCTACCCATTTTAGTCGTTACTGCCATGATGTGATTTCTGTTATTTGGTACAGTTGTTTGTTTGTGATTCTGTAGCTTCAGTCCAGGTTTGAAGAAGGATTGTCCTCTATAAGATCTACAGGCTTCATTCGCTCGAAGCTATTTTTAACCATTGACTTGAAAAAGCTGTGAGTTTAGATATTTCTCAACCGTTTATACAATTTCATTAGGTAGGTTATTTACCACTTTCCTTTGACCCTCTTGCTTTCAATATGCCCTGTGAGTGTCAAATTCTCCGAGCCATCTTTCCTCATTATCCGCCCGAGTAATTTCATCTGTATTTTTCTGGTTATAAATATAAATGTCCATTTAGTTCCCATTTTCTCTAATACTTCATCATTGCTCACATGTTCTGTCCATGGTATTCTCATTATTGTTTTGTGGAACGCATTTCTCTTGCTTCAAATCTCTTCTTCTTAGGAGATTACCCAGAATTCATTGCCATTTAGGAGTACTGATATTATATAAAAGTTCAGTACGCTTGTCTTTGTTTCTAATGAAATTTTCCTTTTTCTTAATATTTTGCTTAACTTTTGAAAGGCATCTTTTCCTATTTCAACGCGTCTTTAGATTTCGGTGACACATTTTTTGTCCTCTGTTAAAACACTAGATATTTAAATTTTGTGCTTGCTTGAATTTTATGTCTCTAATTCGTAGTTCTCCTCATGGGTTGCTCTTTTATTGACAGCCATACGTGATCTCCTCTTAAAATTTATGTTTCGTCCTTCTCGCTTTCCTTTTCTATCTTCTGTAGGAGTTCCTGTAACTTCCTTTCTGTGTCTGCTATCAATACTGTGTCATCTGCATATCATATGTTTTTGAGATTGTAGCATCAATAATAAATCCTAATAGGGCTCCTAATTCTCTCAGGATCGCCCCACTGTAAAGGTTGAATAAATATTTCCGTTTTTGTGTATCTGTTGAATTAATTTTCTCTATGTATGCAGGCGGTTTGCTCTCAGTATACGTTTCTGGATTATTCCAATATTTGTATTCCAAAAGTTTGTATTGGCCAGTCAGTACTGGCACAACTTTTGGTTATATTTATAATGTGGAAATATGTGTCGTGTCAGTTTCAGTTTATGATATCTAATTTATTAAAAATATTGATAACATATTTTGGAGGTATCGGGTTTTATACAAGTAAAAATACGGCAAATTTCTATTTAGGTATATTATATTAAAAATATATTTGATTCAAATTCCTCAACAAAAAGATCTTCTCTGCTGAATTAAAAATATTAAACAAACCGTCATTAATAATGACTTTCTTAATTACATCGTTGATAAACAAATTAGACAAGGTATCCAAAATAATAACATAAATCAAAAGGAACATAATACATCCTTAAATGACTCTAAACATATCAAAGAACTATACCGTAATCAAATGCATTCTAACTATAAATAGGATGAAAAAATTCTAAAAGTCTCATAAACACTAATATATTACCCACTGATTCCAGTAAAAAATAAAATTAATTATGTACTATACTAAATTTAATACAACCAACTTAGTCATTCATCACAACTCTTCTCCGTCACCTGGCGTTTTACAAAAGACCAACATCGTATATCAATTTAAATGTCCTTTTGGAGATTGCATCTCTGACAAAAGTGTTAATAATATGCATGCTGGTTTTAACACAACGACCATGACGAGAAGGCTTACGTTTCACTTAAACGATCATAGTTCAGTCTCAGAGCATTTAAAGGACCATTCATTCCCACATTCACAGTTTAGACAGATATTAGTCGTAAATACAACAGTACTCCACCAAGATAATTATAAGCAAAAACTAAAAATTCTAGAATCTCTTTATATGAGAGAATTGCGGCCAAAAATAAAGTCAACTACGAGTATAGCAACAAAGATCTTAAATGTTTATAGCAGTTTTTAAAAATTCTAAATTAGAATTGTTAAAAATGACAATTTAAAAAATCTTTAGAACCCATAAAATATACCCCCGCCAAAAATTAAAAACAATCACATAAGTTACCTCCCTTGCATTACGGGTAAATACTTTGAATCTTACAGTGATCATGCACAAAAATATACTCCCCTCCCCAAATCACATAAGATATCTCCCTTGCATAATGAGTAAATATTTTGAGTTTTGCGGTGTTTATGCACATATATCCACAGACGAACAACCACGGAAGATAATCTCGGAAGAGATTGGTAGTACTTAGGTAATTGAAATTTATTTGAAAGAAGATTTTGGAATTTTTCTTGATCAATTTTATACAGCTATTAAGAAATTAATCCATGGACTTTAAAGGATTAAAATAAAATAAATAGACATAATATGTTCAAATTATTAAAAAAAAACATGCTTGAATATTATATATATATATATATATATATATATATATATATATATATATATATATATATATAAGCAAATATGTGGGTATAGATCCGACGGTATGATGAAAATGTGGAAAAGACAAAGCAAAATCCGAATATGTGAGTTTACTGTTTTTTATTTTGTTTTTTGTTTTTAATAAAAAACAGTAAACTCACATTTTCATCATATATATATATATATATATATATATATATATATATATATATATATATATATATATATATATATCATCAGTATCATTCTCGCTAATATGTAAACATAAAATCCACAGTATAATGTGTCATTCGTCCACAAGTTACTCTCAATGCCGTAACCTGTTGTCACACACACACACACACACACACACACACACACACACACACATATATATATAGGATTAATGTTAGTAAAATTGTCACTTAGCTGATTGACATTACTTCAGCATCCCCATTTATATATGTGTCATATATATATATATATATATATATATATATATATATATATATATATATATATATATAAAACGCATATAACGTATAAAATGCAATGTGTATCCAAATGTGACATTTTCAACAGAGCACACCGATACTCTAGTGATCCTAGATAGAATTATATGAGCGATACTTATTCTTGTCAGATCGCCTATATGCCGATTTCACAGTACGTTATTTTTTATGATTACCTTACTAAAATATAGTATATGAGTGTCTATGCTCCCTTTCTCTCTCTCTCTCTCTCTCTCTCTCTCTCTCTC
Organism: Acanthosepion esculentum; assembly: GCA_964036315.1. Classification (NCBI taxonomy): domain Eukaryota; kingdom Metazoa; phylum Mollusca; class Cephalopoda; order Sepiida; family Sepiidae; genus Acanthosepion; species Acanthosepion esculentum. The sequence continues at coordinate 57,869,421 of OZ038478.1, forward strand.
TCTCTCTATATATATATATATATATATATATAGAGAGAGAGAGAGAGATAGAGATAGATAGATAGATATTCAAATAGAGAGAGATTATTTGTATTAATTACATGCGGAATATTGTCATCATCTTTGTTGTTATTATCACAAAATTTCAGTCGTTGTGCCCTCCGGCCCTCATCAAGTGATTTCCGATGCATTACAGGATCAATCAAATCCTCTGTTAACATTTTCATGCAAATTAACACCAAGACCATTACGAATATCTTCCTTATCGCATGCTTTTCTACTGGATAAACGATGTACAACTGAGCATTCCCAGTCATTTTGCTTTTTAGATTTCTGTAGTATTATATATATATATATATATATATATATATATATATATATGAACGATATATAAGTGGATATTCCCAGTCATTTTGCTTGTTATGGTAATCTAACATCTAATATATATAAGTGTGGGTTTGTAAACAGTGACTATTACGGCTCATAATGCAAGACTCTTCGGTAAATCGAATCGAGTTCTCTCTGTCACTGTGTGTTTATCTAAAAATAAATACGCTTAAATTCTCCTTCATCCCTGCCGTGCGTCAACGGCTTAGTGGTAGAATCCTCGACTGACACTAATTCAGTTGGGTTTCGATCCTAGCTAGAGGCAAACGGACGTCTAACCACACTGATGAGCTGTGATACAGCGAAACAGTCTGTCTGTGGATGACAATATATATATATATATATACAGAAATATAGTCTTAAAGTGTGCTATATTTATGGGGTAAAGTGCTCAATATCAGAGATAGAGCGTGTGTAAATATAAAAGTGGACATGGAAGTCAGCACTTAGAGGCGACAGTCTGTTTCATGCTAGTGCAATCGTCAGGCGACTCTGACGATTGCACTAGCATGAAACAGACTGTCGCCTCTAAGTGCTGACTTCCATGTCCACTTTTATATTTATATATATATATATATATATATATATATATATATATATATATATATATATATATATATATATATATATATATATATATATATATATATTGTAATATGTAATACAAACATTTCTACTTGTAATATGTAATACAAATAATGACATGACATGATATGTTTGCCCGCTGAAATTCTTGTACTTTCAAACGTATACTTATCCACATATTTACGCTCTTAAATTCGTTAATAATTGCTTATATACAACAGCTTACGTATACAAAGAGAAATATATATTTACTGAAGCTGTATCGGCGTGCCTTCACATACACCAGGTGACATTCTTGATTTTTTTTTCTGTGTTGTAACAGATTTATCTTAATGTATTATGTATCTGTCATGGGCGTGTTTTAAGGAAAGTAATTCGCACAAAGAAACCTACCGCTCGTGAAGATCATTGAAATTACTTGCCTTTGTCTTGTTAGTATTTGTTTCTTTATAAAATACTACGTATCTCATGTGCAGTCAAATCGAAAGATGGGCGAAAATGTCAGTGACGCTAGAGATAAGGTTACGTGAAGAATGGAAATAAAAAACGATGTAAGAATTCTTACCACTTATGACAATAACAAGAGACAGTTGTATGTTAAGAAGATCATCGGTATCTGCCTACGTATTTGCGGTATATGAAATATATTCTGTGCTCATATGGTAGTACTGGCTACATAGAGAAAATATTAAAATACTCTTTCTGTTCAGAAATCATAATGTTCTTTATGTAATTCTACAATGGCATTGTTTATGTTTTCGGCATGCGTAATTTACAATTAAATCTATTTTTCCATGTAAGAAAAAAATCTACTTTTTAAATCATTAAAATGTATAATGAAAGAAACATGAAAAAATGAATTCGCAGCCTGCTTACAAATTAGATATTTTATATGTTAACAAAGGTATGTTTACATATTGGTTTCAAGTAATGCCCCCTGTTAATATAACAACGAAATATTAAATTCTTAGGAAGGAGACATCAAACTCTTGACCGATCATAAATATACTAATTTATATTGTGTTTGTGTATTATAGAATAGATATAAATCTTACCAAACAAGGAGAAAACAAGGTGATTGTACTATTAAAGTTTATTTAATAAAGATTCTGTTGTGGTAATAAAATACTATTGTGTATCTAAAACGCCAAATCAAACTTTCTACAAAATATGAATATAGTTGTCACACCCAATAAAAAGGCCGACTGTAGAGTAATCGTTTTTGCAGGACGCTGCACTTGGCCAAAAACTGCCGCACAAGGCATGGTCACTAATGGAACTTCTGTGGTACGGTGAGATGATCACACTCTATGCACTTTCCTTTTAGGCAATGCGATAAACAACGGAAGTGAGCAGGAACGTTATAACTTAGTGTGCATGCGCGACAGAGTTTAAAGTCAATCTGTGCCAAACGATTCCACTCTGCTTCACTCGATGTACTTTAGTTCCGTTAACATTTCAACAGTTCTGATACTTTTTGATCAACTCCCTATTTATTCTTAATTAGAATTGCATTTTTTAAGTCGAAATTATGGTCAGACTTATTACGATGAACGGCTAAGGCAATGGTTGTTTTGCTTTGTAAAATATACCTTTTGTTTTTATATAATCTTTTATATAAATTCTTCGATATTTTACCTATGTATTTCTTATGAAATTTCTCTTACAATTTAATTTTAATTTCGTGCTTCCGGTTTTAGGTTATTATTTTCTTTTATAGTAAATAAGTTTTTAAAGTATTTGTTACAAATTTTATATTAAGTTTAACTTAATTAAATTTTGTTCGCACTATATAAAACCATTATTAGTTTGAAGAAGTCCTTTTGAAAGATGAATCCAGCATTTATCTGATATATAGTATATCCCATCTTCCAAATAATTTATAATATAAATTTAAAATATTTTTATTTAGCGTATTAAGTTTAATTTCCATTCAAATCGTTTCAGCCAATTCATGCAATTAAGTTTATAGTAATGCGCTATCAACTCGGTACGCACTTACAGTCATATAGATTCTCATTGTAGCAATTTTTCGGTACCTTGTTTATTAAACCTGCTTTAAAAAAATAAAATTTCCTTGTGGCCTTGAAAAGCCTGGAATCAAAGGGCAATTGAAATACAATAGAAGACACCAGACCGGATTTTAGAAAACAAATGTGGCCGACAATATAATTTTAATCAGAATATACCACATCTCGTTTCTCACCTCAGCCGTCTTCTTGTCTGCTTGTAGTATGCGGTATCGCGTCTTCGGGCAAGACGTGGCAAAAATCGAGGCAAACCTGATTCATTGCACAAAGGAAGGACTGATGTATTCTACTGCCTTTCTGGTACTGGTCACCGAGACTGGTCAATTTTTGTCATGTAAGGCGAAAGAAGTGGACGTCTTACGTTAAATTGACTACGTGTTTCATCCTGTAATGAGGAAGTCAAATATTGCAATATATCTCAATTGATAAAGAAAGGCCAGCGAGTAAAAAAGTTGAAACGTTGTAACAAATGACAAACAACAAAGATGACGATAGGAAATGCAAAAAAAAAAAAAAAATTCTCAGAGAAAAACAAATTTTCTGCATATTAATAATTAAATTCAAATTTCAGAGAAAAACGACAATGTTTTAATTAAATTGATTCTTATTTCACTTTTCAAGAGATAAGTAACTTTCTTGTAGTCATAAATATAAATCCTTAAAATAGCTATTATTAAAAATAATGTTTGATAAATAAGAACCTAACAGACAATAGGCAAAATGAATGGAATAAGATAAAATAAAATAAAACATCCAGGAACGAAATGAGAATCTGCGTTTGGATGTAACTGTAAACTGACAGTTTGCCTTCTTGTGTGACTCCTTCGTCAGCTGTCAGCGGAGTCTTGGGTAAATAAAAGACAACATTGCATCAAAGATATCAGTCGGCACTAGGTGGAGGTATATTCGGATCGATGCATCAGTTGTCAACATACAAGACGCAATGTCAGACAAAGAACCAGAGATCGACAGAAATAGATATAAATAAGGAAGGTGGATAATGGAAAGAAGGAAAGAAAGAAATAGATTGTGGGGGTGACTGAGAGTGAGGGTAAGCGATGGGAACAAGAGGCGAGAGACCGGAATATTAGAGCATATGATTTCTTATGTCGAAATTATATACTCTGACCTCTCTGAGCTTTTATGCTGTTTACGTTCATTTACTTTTAAGGAACATCCCAAAAACAAACGCTCGCGCACGCACACACACACACACACACACACACACACACACACACATACATATGCATAATATAGATAAGTAAGCGCATACATGCTTATACACTCTGTCACGTGTTCTTGTCTTCTTATATGTTCCATGTCACTTCAGAAGGTGAGCTTTCATGGCTCTCCACAACTTCCTATACTTTGCGGTTTACGACAGTATCACGTTGAAGCACCGGTTCTGATACGATCCCTTAAGTAACATCGAGCCTGGTTAGTACCTAGATAAATAGCTGCTGGGAATACGAGGTGCTGTAAGCTTGGATGTGCGGGTGGTGTAATGGATAATAGCTCGCAACTGAAAATCGGGAACCGATTTCCTATTCGATCTGGGTTCGTTAAATTCACTTACGCGTAAATACTCTTTGGAAATGTATGAATCTACCTCTCCCCCCCACAGCTATGGTTAATTAGTACAACTTGTATCAGTAAATTATTATAATCTCAAAAAAATTGTTACAATGTAAATAGTATTTTCTGGCTTTAAATAATCTGCAAAGGGTTGATAAACCGTAAAAAACAAACAATTAATTCTTTGTAGCTCTTAGCAATGTTTGTCTATTTACTATCATTATAATTCACACTTTTGCTATCCATCTATACAAGCTATTTAGGTAGGTTACTCGTTGTTTCTCCGTGCCCCTCTTGCTTTTATATGCCGCATGAATGTAAATTTCCTAAAGACCACTTTCCTTACGTTGTGTTCCACGTGTCTTTTTCTGATCCTAAGCGTTATTTTTGTTCCCATTTCCTTAAAACCTCTTTGTTTCTCACATGTTCCATACTTCTGTAGAAATACATTTCTGTCGGCTTTTGTATTCTTTTCAGCGAAGGAATTGTCTATCATTCACTGCCATATCAGAGAATCGATAATACATAGCAGTTTATTACTCACCCATACAACGGTAAACGCATAGAATAAACACACTTAGCCGATTTTCTTCCCAGCTTTGATAGCTTCTACACCTCTAGATATTCTTGACAAAATCCAAAGAAGAATTTACAATACTCTCGGTCCTGATCTGGCATCTCGACATGAATCACTTCCCACCGCTGCAACGTAGCTTTCATGTGTCTTTGTCTTTTCTATAAAATCTTTTCATGGCAATTGTTCTGATGACCTCTCCTCGTTGGTAAATGGGCTTCAGGAATTTACGCGTAGTACGAGATTGGCAAATTAGATCTAATCATTTTTCTGTTCAAATTGCTAAGTGTAACCGTAACTTCTATTCTAATGGTGTTTTTTTTTCTTGCTCTTCTCCCTCGTGGAACTATCCCATTAACTACGATTTTAAAAAATGTAAACGCAACGTCAATCGTCATCTTCCACCTCCTTAAATTGTGTTCTTTTTATTACCTTTTCTTTTCGACAATTTTTTGTAGTTTCCTTCACTCTGAATAACTCATTGTGTCTTAGTGACTTTATCGCCTTGCTTGGCGCGAAATGATAAAAATAAATAAATAAACAAAATAACAAATCGCAGATTTTGGCTTCGTGAAACATTTCGAAATTCAAACGCAAGTATTTTAAGTAACGGCATATATTTTCCAGATAAAATAATTCATTGGACATTGATACAAATCATTAATAGACTAATGGTAGATATATCTTAATAATTATTATTTGTGCACAGACGGGAATGGATGGGTGGTGTAATGGATAGAAATTTGATAGACAAGTTCAAATTCCTGTTTGATTTTTTATATTCATTTATTCGAAAGTACTCTTGGATAAGGTATGATTCCATTCTAAAAAAATGTTAATGTAATATTCACCCCCACGAAAAAACATAATTATTCTTACACTTCAAAACATATCTCGGCTTTAAATAACTCAGAAAGGGATGATAAGCTGTAAAAAGCAATCAACTATACATACACGATGTCAGATTTTAATATTCAAGTCAATACCTTCACAATAAAATTGCCATTAACCAATTAATATTGGAAAGATTTTTTGTAATATATTATAAATATACCATGTAAATTTCAGCTAATAATATTTGGTTGACAATAACATTTACAATAACATATTTAGGATATGACTTCTTTCCAGACATATATAACTTTTACAGCGCGGCGATGTTGAGTGAACAAGAAGTCCTACCAGGATTTATTATTGGTGGTCACAACCTTAACAATATAACATATGCAGATGTCATAGTGTTGAGAGTACACGCAGGAAGAAAATTGCAAGAACTCCGAGAGAAAGTAGTAAAGGAAAGCGAAAAGGAAGGACTAACTACCAATTGTAAGAAGACTATATATAGTTTATAGTAAGAAAATTTCATAGGTAAAAACAGAGTGCTATGTAATATCAGTCCTCCTATATAGTAGTAAATGATAAATAATTTCCTCACAGATGAAGAAGAAATTTGAGGCAAGAGAAATATTGTTCTACAGAAGGATGCTAAGAATACCATAGATTGAACATGTGAGTAACTAAGGATATTTAAGGAAAATGGAAAGGAAAAAGACACTTATCAGAAAGAGACGGCTGAATTTTCCAGGAGACATAAGGAAGAAAGAGGGCTTAGAGAATTTGATAAATACAGGATATACTGAAGACAAGTGACACAGAGGAAAGCAGCGAGTAGCGTACCTAACAAACTTGTTTAAATCGATGACAGAACAGGAACATAGAGAGAAGGCGAAAAAAAAAATGAAAACGAAAATTAATAAGAACTACAAAAGATAAGAAATGGGGAGTCATAATCGACCAGGTATTGAAGAGTATATTGGTAATGTGAGATTTTAATATATCATTCGAAGGTTGGTCAGCATATTGAAAAGATAGTTAAGTATAGTTAGTAGCATTCCTTTTTTTAATTTTAGATATATTCAATAAATCTAGAATAATTCAAGCGACTCGCGTCGAAACGCTCATTAGGTCCAGATGATAGATAAATCTATTGAACTTAATGTTAGATTCCATATTTATACTCTTCGAAACGAACGAATGCTAATTCTGACTTACAAATTTCAAAGGTGAATTTATTAAAATGCTAGACTTTCGTTAGAAACGTCACATTTAAAATTAATTAATACAAAATATGTTGGACGAATTTCATTTGCGGTTTCTTGAGGAAGCACACCAGTTTTTACCAATTTCAGAAGTAATTTCTGAAATTTTACTTCACGAGAAGTGGTTCTGTCACAGGTGTCTGCTGATCCAAGCTTAGAGAATTTAGACGATGGGTTCCCCTTTGGGTCCAGCCCTTGCCAACATATTCGTCGGCTGTCACGAAGAAAGAATACGAAAGAATGCACTATGTCCGCAACTATATTGTCGGTACGTTGATGATACCTTTTGTTTATTCAACAATGATGACGAGACTGACCAGTTTCTTTCTGTTTTGAATAGTATCCATCCTGCACTGCAGTTCACCGTTGAGAAAGAGTCCGGCTGTCAATTGGCCTTCCTGGATGTATTGGTACATCGGACGCCAGAGGATTTTCTGACATCGGTTTACAGGAAACCAACTTTCGCAGGATTATACACACGTTGGGACTCCTTCTGTCCCACTAAACGCAAGTTAAACATAATAAGAACCCTCCTTCATAGAGCATTAAAGATATGCTCTGAGTCCTTTTTGGATGGGGAGGTCAATTTTGTCAGGAATACCCTTTGCAGTCTAGGTTACCCACCTGACGTTGTTCAGTCTGTTATCCGAGACAAAATTGAAAAGTTCAGAGGTGTAAAGATTTGCGGTGTTGGGAGGTGTCCGGTTTATCTAAGATTGCCTTGGATCGGAACCAAATGTGAAAGTTTTGTGAGACAAATTTCATCGAGTGTGCGTCGCTGCTTTTTCTCTGCTGAGGTTCGTGTAGTCTTTCAAACACGGCCTATGTTTCATTCAATGTGTAAAGACGTTCTTCCTCCTCACCAAATTAATTCCGTTATCTATGAATATGATTGCAGTTGCGGTGCCAACTACATAGAGAGGACAACACAACGACTGGACATGCGAATTTAGCAACACGTTCCCACAAAAATCAGGAACCATACACTGCCGTTTGATGGACTCGTCCCGAACGCCTACAGTTCAGCCATTTGTGAGCATCTATTAAAGAACAGAAGGTGTGCGGCTAAATTTAGTGTGGATTGGTTCACCGTGTTGTCCCGTTCACACTCTTCATTTCATCTAAAGGTGCTGGAGTCAATTTACATCGGGTCCCGCAGGCCCTCCCTGTGTAAACAGCGTGTCTGTTGGGGCTCGCTGTCGTTTGCCTCTAGCTCCAATTTTTCTTTCTCCCCCTCACACTCATTTCCCTTTTCATTGCATATTCTGTTTATTAATTACATTAAAATCTCCCGTAGAAGCCTGAAGAGCGGGAGCGAAACCGGTTTCTTCCCTTTTTATTCTTTGATTTAGTATTTTAATATGTCTAGTAATATTAAGCTTAACACCTTCATTTCAGTTATAAAATTCTGTACCTACAAAAATATCTTTATATATATATATATTCGACTCTCCCGTCGTATGAAGGTAAAACAGCTCAGGAACCGACAGCCAGACGCCAGTACATGTGATTTGATTATAGTGGTGAAGGTTTTGTGTAGAACCGACCACACTTTTTGAAGATCCGAATACAGAGACCTGGTGTAATACATGCCACAAGATCCCCAAACAACCCTCCGCAGGTTTTGAATTCAGAGTTGTCCTTCTCCTAGACCAGTTGCCGTCCAAGAGTATAGAACCCAGTCTGTTCTGCTATTTACCCATAGCTGGAGGGAGAAGAAGAGGATTCATATCTTTCCCAAGGGTGCACGTAAGTAAATAAAATGGATTCGATTGGAATTCGAACTCTCCAATTCCTCAATCCAAGCCGCTATCCATTACTCCACCGTGCCTCTCTCTCTCTCTCTTTCTCTCTCTCTCTCTCTCTCTCTCTCTCTCTCTCTCTATATATATATATATATATATATATATATATATATATATATATATATATTTAATTTACGAAAAACTAAGTAATCCGTATGGGTAGACCCAATGAGGATAAAATCCAGAGAGCTCAATGTAAATCAGAGCTAATAATTTAAATAAAAACAGACCACTTTAAGGTTCCATATAATAAATTATTTCACCACAGCCCTTGTGGTGAAATAATTTATTACATGGAACCTTAAAATGGTTTGTTTTTATTTTTATTTAAATATATATATATATAAGACAAATATTATATATATATTTAAATATATATATACAAGACAAATATTATATATATATATATATATATATATATATATATATATATTGTCTTGCTTCAGCGTGGCACTTTCATCTTCATTACATTCAGGCTCATTATACATTTCTTCATCGCTATCGTGTTGCAATCTAACTTGGTCTACATTGGGCTAATATCCTATTCCCATTTTTTCTCTTGTTGTGTTCTGTTCACTTTGTATTATGAATTTTTCTTCTTGTAAATAAGATTATTTTCTTTTTGAATCATAGTTGTTTGTTGGTAGAATAGGAAATGGTCAATTAGGTGGTCTAATTTATCTTCCTATGAGGACAGACTGTCTTTTCATCCTTCCAGCATGTGGCATTGTTCTATAACTTAACAACAATCTTGGAAGAAATGTTTCTATCTTTTGTTACCGTTGTACACATATTTTCAACTCATTTTTATAGTTTGCATCGTACGTTCTCTAATCCGTTTGGTTGCGGATGGCACGGTCGGGTTTTATATGGTTTGCATCCAATTTTGTTCAAACATTGGCATAGTTCCTCGTCAGAACTCTGGGGCATTGTTAGATACTAGCGTTTTCGGAAAATATGATCCTTAACACTTGTTTCACGGTCGAACTACTTTTGTTGGAGACATGCATTACTTCTGGCCAACCTGAATATGAATCTACCAGTATTAGTAATAATAATAATCCCGCTCAGTTAACATGGACATTTACATCTTTTTATGTATTCTTATACATCTGTAGAATAACCTGGCCGCCATGCCTCTAGCCTTTATCTCCTTTGCGCAGACGTTATTCCACAATGAACATCGTCATGCATACATTTTATAATTTTGCACCATTACGTTGCTGGCGAAACCACTACGTCTCCATTACAAATTACACCCTTTTCTACAGTTAATCTGTGTTTAACTTCTTTAAAACGCCTTTCTGCTTGTGAGCAATTATTCCACTTATTATTTCTTACCCTGAACAATATACTGTTCAATATGGAATCTCGCTTCGTATGCTCGACTAATTTGTCTATCGACAAAATATAGTTTCGACCCAGTGTAAGAAGATATCTTTATTTTGTATCGTCTCTACGTTTTTCTTTTTGGATTTACACACACATTTAAAATGATTTATTTTGAAACACTTTCCACATTTTTCGATATGCCGGACATTTTTGTTTTTCTCTTTGATGTTGATATCCACAAAAAGTAAACATTACTCTCCCTTTTTTCTTTATCGCCTGTGTGTCCATTTCCTCTATCAGATCTGTAACTTCTGTTCTATTAAATTTTCGAATTCTTGTTGCTGAAAAAATTCGACATACTGTTTTAGTGACAACTTTCTCAGTTGTAAATTCATTAGAGTCAATACTCTTCATTTTGATGGTCGTTTACTAATTCCATTTGGATCAAATCCTCTTCGATTGACTGGTTTTCCGACCCTAGTTTCTCAAATGTACAATATTTAGCGGCCTGTTTTAAACACAAAACATATTCAATAACTAGTTCATTCACTTTATGAGAAATAATTATAAACTTAACTGTCTCTGCATTTACTACGTTTTCTTGGGTGCTATACTTTTCACTATTAGTTGACTTATATCGTCAAATATTTCCTCCGCCTGTCTTGGGTGTGTAATTGCTGATCATTTTATAATGGCCTCACAACTAGCCATTGCCATGAAAAGATCAGTTATTTGGTTTTCTCCTCTAACTGATCTTAAATCCTTCAGCTTTTTCTTCTAGCTTTAGCTGCTAGTATCCTGAATCACGCTTGCGCGTATCAAGTGATAATTGTTCGTTCGGTTCTTTAGATATCGGCGACACCATTGTAGTGTAGTGTTACTGACTCACAGGAAGTAGCATGCACTCAACTGCTTCATGGGTAATAGCTGTAGCTATTTCTAGTCTCTGTGACTTGCTATGTAAATGAGTCACCTCAAAAAGAGTTTTGAGGAAGTTGGTATTGTGAATGCAAACAAAGAGAAAAGATTCCGAATATTAAGAACACTGGCTAAAGGCCCGAAAGCAACCAAAGTTTTCCGTAAAAAACACAAAGAGAAACGCATAGGTTGTTTGAAGAAGAACATGAAAACTGATTTCTCAAAAATAATTCTTAGTGATAAATTTAAATCTCGATTGGATGGAGCTGGTGTTTGAAAATATTCAATGACAGTAAGAAGAATATGGCATAAATAATTTCGTCAAGCAGTAAAGTTATGTTCTTGAAGAAGACATGTTTCAGTGGTACAGTTCACAGCCAAGAACCATTAAGCAAAATAGTATTTTAATGCAAGACAATGCTTATTCACATTCTGCAAAATCGACTATTACTCATATTGCGGATAATGTTTCAAAATACATTAAATTAATAGAATGACTCCAAACCTTTCCAGATTAATCCAATCCGGTGGTATTTTATTTCAAATCTCTTGCATCTGTTAGTGCAATAGAGCAAGAGTTTATTGAATGAGTCAGACATCGTCTCATCATATCACAAATATATTAAATGGGAGATAGGTTTTACCGTCCTGACAACCAGAGAAGTTGTTGAACATTTGAATCCTTGGCTGGGTCAGTTTATTTTTGGCTTACTACTACACATTCAACTCTTCCTTCTTCCTTTTCCGTTCTTTAACCTCTCTCCATCTCCTTTTATTTTTTAAAAAGAACCTGACCACCCGTCACTTTTCTTCCTCTCATTCTTTCTTCTCTTCTTTCTTGCTTTCATTTCCCCCTGTCAATCTAATACATCAGTCTCCATTTACTAAAATATTTCGGCCTGAAGAGATGAATATATAGGTATTCACGAAATAAATTATAACCGAAATGAATATTTAAGACTTTCTTCTTGATTATTATTATAATGCTCTGTAGTCTACATTGAGCTCTCCCTGGATTAATATCCTCATTGGAATTATCCCTACCAGTCACAAATTGATAATTTATGTATATATATTTATATATATGGTGGCTGTCGACTCGAAAAGCGAGTATGACCATCACTGACATGTCTAGTCCATCAGTTAAACTGCACCAACAACGCAGCATTCATTTGCTGTATGAACGACAGTGGCTCATAAAGACAGCCATCGATCTGCATTTCTTGTTACATATATTGCATGACAAATCATCTCCAATGTGTTTGTCAAGTCCGACCTGGACTTACACACTTTAGTGCAGGTCGGGAGTTCAAATCATTTCATTACGAAATCGTCATATGCAATAGACTGTTGGTGTTGGTGTGATTTCTGGTGATTGATCAGAATGACCTGGACAGACATATCCGATGACACTGGCACATGCTCAGGTTGGCACCTCATGGCAATTCAGGGAATCCTTATATATATATATATATATATATATATATATATATATATATATATATATATATATATAATATATATATGCGATATACTTACTCAGGAAGAATATATTTAATAATTTTATAAAGTCAACCGACGATATATACCTGATGAATACCAGGCAGATTTATGGAAACCAAACAGACATATTATTAGTTAAATTTAGAAAAGATTTATTGCATATATATATATATATATATATATATATATATATATATGTTGTATCAAACATACTTTTACTAACTTTGAGGGCATGTTCCTCACACTAAACAAGGAGAAAATCCATACATATGTCCTAAAATGTTTCGTTTTTGAGTTAATCATTTTAAAGTTTACGGTAGAGGCTGTTGAATATATAAGTCAAAATACAACCAAAAAATACATTTTTACCATAAATTGTGCCACAGATCCTGTCCCAGCAACGCAACGATAAACGGCAGCAAACGTTGAATGACCTGACTGCCTTCTGTCTGGAAATGCAATCTGATACAGCCGTGCAGCCTTGCGTCCAGTACCATTCGCACGGCCATATGTAAAACTCATATGTGCCTGCTAACAATATAAATATCCTTCCACCGTTAAACGGAACACTTCTAAGTAAACTGACTACTACACGCGTTAGACATTGAAGACTGACTGGTCACAGGTGTACACGAATGACAAATGTAACATGGTCTACACGGCAACACAGGGCCATCTACCGGAAACTTTTTTTAAAAACTTAATAAATAAAAAACGAAGAATTTGCGGACATATGTTTATATGGACTTTTTTCTTGTTTTAGTGTGAGGAACCCGTCCCGAAAGTTTGTAAAAGTGTTTTTGATACACCCTGTGTATATATATATATATATATATATATATATATATATATATATATATATATATATATATATATATATATGTGTGTGTATGTGTTTGTGTGTACATAAATATTTATAGAAGTAAATGTATGCATGTTTCACTTGGACTGACATCTTTAAACTTCTAAATGAGAATTGCGCCACTAAGGTTTCTTCTTGGCTCAAAGCCGTCA
>OZ038478.1:57888242-57915742 GCA_964036315.1 Acanthosepion esculentum
AATACTAATAACAATACTTTAAAACCAGAGGACCAGTCCTATCATAAACATGGCTGAAACATAGGAAAAGGAAAAGGGTGAAATAACTAAGTTAAAAATTGATAAATACCAGGTTTTTTGTCCTGGAGTTGGGAAAATGAGACCAGTGCTAATAATATCTGACACACTTGGAACAGTGCAAAACCTCTTAAAGTCCAGACAGGAGGAATTATGAATTCGAAGAAGGATTCCAAAAATGGTGACCATGGTGAAGTTGTGGTCTGCAAGGATAATGTGAACGAAATTGGAGACTTGGAGAAACTTGCTGTCTGTCGTTAACCACCAATCACATGGTGCGATCGTGCAAATAATAAGAGTAATATCATATATATACTTGTCATTTGCCTGATAGTAACCAGTTGATTATGTATCCTAGGAGCTGGTGCACTATGTTCATAAATGAGACTGGGAAGGATCATGGCCGAGTGTTGAGAGGATTACTTAAGATTGAAAGATTAGGCAGCCTAGTCAGCTCACCGATGATAATAATTATAATGTTGCTTATTCATTCTTTTGAACACATAAACCCAAAAATTATTTTAATTGAAAAAAATACGTTTCTTTCATTCAATTATTTTATGAAATCTCTTCTTTTTGTACTTCTACATAAAAATGAGTGGATTCTATTTGCAATAGCTTTCCCATAAAAATATATTCTCTTTTTTTACTCTTTAATTTTGCTCGAGGTTTAGTCTTTTTAGATACATTAAATGCATGCACCTGTAGTAGGGTTGCATCTATGACAATAATTGTAATTACATTTGTCAATATGACAATTTGAAAAAATTCCATTTTTCAGTAGGTCCATTTGTCAATATTTGCAATGGTCAAGTGACCCATTCGTCAAAAGGTCCATTTGTCAGTAAATCCATATTTCGAGATGTCCACTTGAGAAGAGGTACATTTGCTGTAGGTTCATTTGTCAATTGGCCCATTTTTCAAAAGGTCCATTTTTTTCAAAAGCCCGTTTGTCAGTAGGTCCATATGTCGACAGGTTCATTTCTCGTTAGGTCAAAGGTAAGGATAATAAAAAAAATCATTAAAAATATTGATAGAAAGCTTTTAATCTCGAGAAGCTGTTTAGATGTCGATTAATCACTTATCAAGCGTAAAAATGATCTGTTTTTTTCCAATATATTTCATACATGTGCACACTGCGTTGTGGTTATCAGCGCGAAAAATGGTATTGGCTTGCTGAGCTCAGGTTCAAGCATACATTGTTGCGTTCTCTTTTGCACAAATTCTCAAGGAAAGCTATGAACACATCTCATCTCCGCCCAACTAGGGGATAAATAGCAGGGCAGACTGGACGCTCTAGCTTTGACTGGCAGCCAGTCTAGGAGAAGATCAACTCCAAATTTAAAACCATTTCGACGTAGAACTGGCGACTCCGTCCCGTAAAACTAATTGCTGCGGAAACAACAGCAACACCAATCATGTTAAGGTTGTGACCTTATATTCCACAGGGTGTCTACAGGGTGTCACATATATGTGATTTTAAAACAATGAAATATTTATATTTTTAAAATAGCGATTTAGTTCATAGTGTCTTTTACGATCAACTATAAAGATTTGTTTTTGTTGTAGTTAACTATGGGAAATTTTCAAAATTCGGTCAGTTCTTTGGTTCAAGGGAAAAAGCTTTAAACTCGGTATATGTCTGTCCAATATCCAACCACTGAGCTATACTTCCCGTCAGGTCTTATTTTTTAAGTTCTGCCTCGTTTGAATCGTTAGTCGTTTTAGCGTGAAATACCTTAATTAGTTGATTTCGGATATCTCTATTCTCTTGAATAATTATTTGGTTCTTTATTTTATTTTGTCTTGATTTTCAGTTCCTCTTCCTAGCTTAATTTGTCGTTCATCTTAGGGGGATTTCATTAAAATTAAATAAGTTTTTCAGCGCTTTTTTTTTTTTAAATTGGATATAGCACAAAGCAAGAGCAGGTATCAGGAAGAGACAGGAAAGAGGCCTTCATGTTTTTTGACCCCTTCCCCTATTCTGCCATATTCTTCGAAATTAGATTTGTTTGAAATCTTTGAACATCAAATTAAGGAAGTTTCAAAGTTACAATATCCATTCGTAACATAGGTTCAGGCAGTGAAGTGAATAGAATCTCCCTAAGACAACATCTGTAATTTACTCTTCTTTATTTACAGATTTGCTTTTGCTTCAACAGCTTTGAAAGTTTAAAAAAAAAAAGTTTAGACTTAAAAACCAGCTAACATTTGAGTTTGAAGATTTAAGTAATTGACAAAAAACAAACAAGTATTAATATTAAGTATTATTTTTGTTTTATCCGGGTTGTTACGTTGATTATACGAAATCTGTTATGAATGTTATATTTGTAAATAAAAGCAAAATAAAAGATAAACTTAATGCAAAGTTCTGGTAAGTTGATGCACTCTTTTCCCCTTCAGCCGTTTGCAGTTTACTATTTGGTTCCATGTAAAAGGTTTATATCAGGTCGCTCTACGAGTAACCCAGTACTATCTGTCGCAGAGTCGGTTCCTCGGCGACTAAACCAGTTCTTCCACTAGGATTTTCTAGTGAAGTGGTCGGCTAGACACTCAGCAGGAATACAACAACACGGCATCATTGGATGGAGGGCTTTCTAGACTGAAGTCAACGGTGAGGGTAAAGGGTTCTCACTATTTGAATAAACGACCCGGTGTCCGTGACCAAGGCTGTGGTTTAACATAGAAAGGGATGATATATATATATATATATATATATATATAGGATGATAAATATTTACCTATTATTTAAACATAAAAATTGCCCAGTATTTAAAAATAACATAAAACATGACTTTTCATAAAAAATGTCAACATTCTTTTGTTTAATTGTTTATAGTTTAATTAAATATGGCGGCACAAACAAAACGTGGTCAAATTGTCACTTTGAACATGTCAGTTATGAAGAATTGTGAGGTGATAAGACAGTCGAATGTTTGTAGAAAAAAATGTTTAATGCGTGGAAAATTTTCAACAAGTGCAAACAACCTCATCAGTTAAATTCCAGAAAGATCCATTCAGTTCGTACCAGGAGAATCATTGAAGAGGACGGAGAGAAGTCTAACAAGAAATATAAAGAAGATGGCAAAAAGAGCCGGATATTTCGGATAGGTCAGTAAGGAGTGTCGCGAAAGAATTTACGGTTAAAACCAACGACAACAGCCTTCAAGAAAAAACGACTTGACAAAGGGAAGTAAATGTTGGAAGAGATGTAGCGTATCACAGATAAAGGTTTCGCTAGGTCGGACGAGAAGTCGTTCACTGGAGAGATTGTGGTCAACTAGAAAAATGATATGGTTTACAGCATGTCATCAAGAAATATTCCAGAAGTTTTCAGAATACATTTAAATCTACAGAAATCACCTAAAGCATCATGGTTTGGGCTGCTGTTGTTTGTGATGGTCTGAAAGCACCCTTGATGTTCATTGAAGGAAGAGTAAAAGGGAACAGCAGAGTTGACCAGCAAATGTTAGAGATATGTGTTTCCCTGGTCGTCAGACACAATTGGAAGTCTCTATGTCTTCACTCAAAACAGAACACCCACACGCACGGCTAATTTGACGCAGAACTAGTGCAAGAGACATTTTCGTGAATTTTTTGACTTTGGACTTTGCGACGTGGCCCATATTGGAGGGCGATATTTCACGAATCTCATACTCAAGTGTCTACAAGTTATTCTTCTCCTATATTGGTTTATTTAAGTTGGTTTACTTTCAATCAGAAGCTTCTCTTATAAATACATATACTTTATCGAGCTTCGAGTTAGCGGCAGGGAGGTGATAGCGACCGGAAACAGACAAAAATGAACAAATATTTTCATAAAAAAGAAACTGAACAAAAACTGGAAGAAATGGTTTGAAAATGTTATTTGATGATATAAATATTAAATTTATTTAAGAAAATGACTTTCGTCTTAATTCTTTTTCGATAATTTAGCAATTTAATTATCCGGAATTTTAAATTATCCGAGCATGTTTTTTCAAACCATGTCCCAAGGTGTCCAGATAATCATGGAATTACTGCGCCTTTTAATAATACAGTGTAACCCGGATATAAGAGAGTTGTCGGGACCGGAGAAGAAGTATCTTATATCCGAGTTTCTCTTATATCCGGGTTTATCTTATATCCGGGTTTGGTCTATTATATATACATTAACACAGGCTGTAATTTGGGACCAGATAAAATCTCTCTTATATCCGAGTTTCTCTTATATCCGGGTTACACTGTATATCATGTGCACTTAATACGTATTTAGAGGTCATGTAAGCTTTTTAAACTACCGAGAATTCTAGAATTCAAGTTTTGATGGCGAATGTCCCCGATTTAATACTGGAGATAAAATAAATAAAATCTGACAGTCGTTTTGTTCTACTGAAGAATGAGGAGTTGTCGAAGATTATGCGAGATTTTCCGAAATTTTGATTTATTCGATATAAAAATCAAGTGTATTGATTCAAAATTGATGTAACATCCTTGACTTTTCCCCTTTATAACGAATAGTGATATCTACATATTTTCATTTTTAATTTACGGTCACATACTATCCTTTATGCCCATAGTTCTTCATTACGCGCGCACACAATGTTGGATATATTTATATTAATAATAATAAAAAATAATATGACTTTTTTGTTTGGAGATTTTTTTTTTGTGTTTATGTTAGTGGGATGTCTCTATTAATATTATCCTCTCGCTCCTATGACTACAGGATAATGTTGTGGGCCAGAGACCTTTCTAGTAACAGAATTCACAAAAGTATTTCTATCGATGTTTTTAAGCAAAATATGCAGACAAAATGTGATCTTTGAAAATGTTTCCAGTCGCATTCATAACTACATTTCGTTCAGAAAATCTTATCACACGCAGTTCTCGTTCTGAACAAAAACTCTTTTTAGAACATTTTCTTTTCACAACAATCAGAATTTGGACTTTCCTCACTCTTAATCGAGGACCAGTGATCCGTAAATTTTTTTCCGACAACTCTTGTTATTAAATAAAGAAAATTATCTGACGTTTTTCTTTCTTTCTTTCTTTCTTTCTTTCTTTCTTTCTTTCTTTCTTTCTTTCTTTTAAACTCTTTATTTTTATTTTTCTCCTTGGTTTTCTGATTACACACGTTTCGTGTTTTTCCTTATCTTCTCTCTCTCTATGTTGTAGATATATTTAAATTTTTGACTATATTCATCTAACGCTTCTGTCTCGTTATTTGTCTTTTCATTTCAATAATTCTTTCTTTCAATTTTCTGTTACGTTTTTATTTACGTTTAACTCATTTTTCCATTCAGTCAAGTTATTTTCTTGGTGTTTTGTTTTCTGCAATTCGGATTCGCTTTTCTTTCTTTCTTTCTTTCTTTCTTTCTTTCTAATGCTCGCAAGTATTCAGATTTTTTCATATCTCTCATTTTTTCTTTTGTATCTCAAGTTTCACTGAATTCCAACATCATCTTCTTCTTTCTTTCTCTCTCTCTCTCTCTCTCTCTCTCTCTCTCTATATATATATATATATATATATGTCCATAATGGATCTGAAAAAGTTCTCGGCCTGATCAAGAGGACCATAACAAAACATTTGATTTTTATTCATTTGATCTGATCTTGGGAATTGGTTCAAGCCAAGAACATTTCAGCACATTCTTGCATGTGATTTTTTTTTTGAATTGTTCTTCTTTGCCTCGCAGGTTTCCGCTTTTCTCCGACTCTTTTTCTTTTCTCTTTTTCGACTTTCTTCACTGAAATATTGACATTTTTCTTGCTTTTTACTTCTTTCACTTTCTTACAGTTTTTGCTCCCACTGTTCTTTCTTCCTTTCTTTATACCTAGTCTGCGATTAACTCCTGATTTCCTTCTTCTCATCCTCTGCTCTGTTTTTCTCCTTTCTTTATTCGTCACGTTCTTATATTTGTCCTTTCCATTCGTTTCTGTTATTTCGGAATTCACCGGTAGTGCCCGAGGGTCATGCTCTGGCAAGCTGCTTGGCTACTGTCTCTGAACATTGATTCGCTGAAGTGATAGCTTACGCTGATTTACTAATTTTTAATTGGCTCCATCGGCGTGCCGGGATCGATATGGTGACACAGAGTCACGCTGCTCTGGAAAGAAAGGCTTGCAGACACCAAGCGACAGTTACGCCATATTGGATTCAGGTCGGTCTCATACCCGGGGCTAAACACAGGTCAAATGGATTCAGCACGGTACAAAGGAGAGAAAATAAAGAAAAACAACAAGGAAGAGAGAAGAATGAGAGAAAATTAGTAGAAAAAAAGAAGAAACAAATAATATAAAATAAACGCAGGAAGAACGAACATAATCATATAGCCATTCTTGCCGTTGCATAGAAAATTGGGAAATGGTAGAAAATGGAAATTTCAAAATATATAGAATAAAAAATGGTGGCAAGAAAGGAATGCCAAAAAGATTAATGTTAGCGACAAATAAATGAAAAGAAAAGCATTGAGAAAGAAAGTGATAGATAGATAGATAGAGAGAGAGAGAGAGACAGAGAGAGACAGAGAGAGAGACAGAGAGAGAGAGAGAGAGGATGTGTGTGTGAGAGAAAGAGAGAGAGTAGATAATACTAATATGGATATTGGGGAATAGAGAGAAAGGTTGAACGAAAGATGAAAGAGAAAATTGATAATTTGAAATATTAATAGTTTGAACGGTCATTGGTCAAAAAGAAAGAGACAGAGAGAGAGAGAGAGAGGAAAAGAGAGGGGCTTAGGGAAAAAATTCAAGTATAAAAATATATAAATCTACGAAAAATATAAATCTTTGTACAGACGTTGCTTGTTTAAGATTTATTACTGATAAAGTAATTGTGGCACAAGGCCGAAAAAGGGGAGAGACTGGTCAAGGTTGGTCATTATTAGCTATCTTATACCTAGCTAATCGGATTCACAACTCACACATTCATTAAAATATACTCATTCGCCATAAGAATTTATCCGTCACCATTCGCTCCTTCATACACCAAAATACCTCACACACACTGAACACCTACTGGGAAAAAACACACACCATGATTTAAAAATCACAATATATATATATATATATATATATATATATATATATATAATGTGTTAAATTTAACAGAAAAAGTTTCGTCTGTTTATTATTGTATTTTTCAAACTTTCGGATAAGCCTTTGAAATTTTGGGTGATCATTGTGGATAAACTGTTCAAAACTCACATTTTTTTTATTCTGTTCTTGTGCAACTTATACAAATATATGATACTTTCGACATATACTGTTTATAAAATAATTCCTGATTAAGCATATATATTGTGATAGATTAAAAGTTCTCGACTCGACCCACTTCTCCAAATATTCAGAAAGTTCAGATTTTATATTAATAGTTTGGTTTATTTTGGTAGGGCCAACAGCTTTTATTCACCCGCCCAAAGATATAAACCGACTGCGATAGATGGATACATCCAAGCTAATGCCACGAACTTCCTAAAAAACCGTAAAACGTATTTTAAATAATTTAAATGCCTACTTTGACTTTAAATTTAAGTTTTATTTGAAAGTTAATAGCCTAAAGCCAATCCAAATTAAAAGAAAAATACATTTCCATATATAAATATTGATGCATTTTTAAAACATTGGTACGTTCGCTCACCACTCATCGATTAATCGATCTACCATTATAGACTCTAAATATCAACAACAAATTTAAAATCTCTTAAAAATCCAATATTTGTCAGAAATGAGTTTTAAAGTCACTTAGTAAAGTTAAAGATTAATTAACTGAATCTCGTACGCATAATGATTTTTGTTTAAAACATTATGAAAATAACCTTTAGTTAGTCCGTGGGGTCAAAAGACAACAACTATAATTATCAAAAGTAATCTCTCCATTAAAAAGCGCGCGAAAAAAAAAATTTAAAAGTAATACGGAACTCCAGCAGTGCAAGAAATTGGTATTTAAGCTTGAAAAGAAATTATCCTTAACCTTATATAACCAAGTTTAAGAATATAATTTTTATACTATACGACTTTATGATTTTATGATATATGATTTTTATCCTATACGATTTTAGTAGAATGAATAATTTTACTTTTTATACTGCATTTGTTTTAGTTAAATGATACTTTTGTGTTTAATACATTGCTTTAATTTTCTTATTATTTTCTTACCTGTTTAATGTGATAAAATATCTAATTGCTCCCAACGTGTTTTTCTATTAATTATTCTGAATTTAAGAGTTATTGAATTATAACCATATATCATATTACTCTACTGATAACAAAAAGTAATCAAAGGTGGTAATTCAGAATTATTTCCTTTTTAAATATTCATACTGAAAGTAATGTAAAAGTTTCTAAAAATGAAAAAAAAATACAAATCTTGTAAAAGAAAAAATGGTTCACGCTCGAAAATTGCATTAAACTTTATATTTTTCGATTCTTCAAACATGTTTTTATTTAATAAAAAAACTCTCCTTACGAACAGGAACGGGATGAACTTCAAAATCACACTGAAAAATTATAAGTAATTTAAAAAATATTCAGTGTAGATTTTTTTCTGTCCAATCTGAAAGAAAATAACGTGATTTATTAAATCATGCAAGCACCAACTTTCAATTTTTTTCAGTTTTATTGAATTATTTATAAAATAGTAGATACTCTTGCTTTTCAAAAATAGCTTGTTTTGAAATAATTCAAAACCTTGAAACCATATTTCTATGAATGCCTCGCTATCGATGTTAATAAGTTAATTTCGAAACCTTTTACTACTGTAGTGAGTCTGACTCACCGTTGATGTTAGAAACTTCGTAAAAATCTTCATCAGAACCAAGTGAGGGTGTTTCGTAAAAATCCTAGAGCCTCGCTATAGAGTAATGATTTAACAAAGTATTCTAGCAGTTATTTACTACTGTACCGAGTTCGATCCTCGCTTGATGCTGCATAGCTGCAACTTTGTTATTGAGTATTCTGGAATATCAGTAAGTACGTAGCTTAACACAGTTATTGACTGAATTTCATCAGAAATGTATAATGTTTACTCTAGGTGATTAATATTTTTCACTAACTTAAGAGCATAGACAAAGAAAATCATATTGAAAGCATTTGTTGCGTAATGTATTTTTTCATTATTAGTCTGTGGATGTAATGATGTACATACGTAAGTTCAGTTTAACAGGTTGATTGCCAGAGACCAATGAAATCATGAGGGGGGATGATGGCCCCGGAAAAGAAGGAATGATATTAGTAGGACCCGTCCACCCGGAAAAAAAAGAATGACCGCTGTATTCTGTTTTCCAACAATATCAAGAGGCTCTCTCGCTAAGGGAAATGGAAAGGATAAAAAATTATAGTCATTAAAAAATTCAAGTCGAGATGAAAAGGGTGGGCCAAAACAAACTGGCGAGGTTGAGAATCTCGACTTGGATCATAATAAAAGAAGCCGGGTACAGATCGGGAACAGCATTTACTCACATTAACTAGGTACACTTGGAAGAGTCTATCTTAACCAAGGGAGGGTTTTTTGGGAAACCGCCTCGTTGTGAATTAGGGGAACATAAAAAAGAAAACCAAGGCTATCCCTGTTCAGGCAAATCAGGATCACCACAGATACCCACCTTTAGTTGAAATCTGTCGATACCAACTGCTTTCTATCAGTTCTAATCTTTATCCTGAGCTGATGCTCAAAGAATCTAATCAGATCCTGATGAGAATAGCGATTACACCGCAAGATTTCCTCTACTCACGTCACCCTTCGAGCCGTGGCCAGCAGCGCCAGAACCACCATCAGTTTAACCTGATTGTTATACGCGTATGCGCGAACAATGAGCACAAGCTTTTCGGGAGCGATACCAGTTGTCAGCTCGCCGATATAATCTCAAAGGGGGCGCATCCGTGGACAGTGGTAGAAGGCGTGCGAAGCCGTTTCCTCTAAGCCAAAGTCACATCGTTGACAGTCTGGCAAATTCGCCGAGTCCCATTTGAACGCTACGCCATTGAGATATAGTCGATTCCGAACCAATCACCAGGTAAGCGAAAACTCAGGGTTGATGAGATAATCCGCCGCTGGCGCCCAAGATCAGAACGTGCGGAACTCGGTCGCCGACAAACTGAACCGGCCGTAAAGTGGATCCTTCACGACCCCCTCCTGTAATTTCCGATACAAGACTCGTCAGAGCCGAGAAATATCACTGGACTGAGGAATGACCCTCAAAGCTGATCGGAACTCAATGACGAAATCGGACTGATCCTGGGGTCTACGATTGCACTCAGCTTTCGAAACTGGAGGATTGATGGTAAGGAGAGGGAATGCAGTCCTCACACTCCCCTTCAAGATTGAATCCTCTGACAACGCATGGCGTAGGAAAACCAACTACGAGGCGTGTCGGTGACTCGCCAAGTGTAGACTTCTCAGCCCCCCCCCTAACACTGACGTTGGGCACAGACATCTTTGTCGACGTGATGCTTGCGGCCACCCCACGTGAAGGAGGAGAGCAAGCGCTTACAGAGAAGTAGTACAACCAGCCGGTAAACGATGAGAGAAAAGACGTAAGTGGCACACGCCTCAGCCCTACCCCTCAAGGACAACCGCCTTCGACGCCAAATTTAGACCGACGCGTCGACTTTTGCCTGTACTTCTGACCAATTTTTCTCCAGTTGGAGTCGGGGCCCGAACCACACTCTGAGAATGCTGACGGGCTCGTCAGTCCAACCAAAGGGCCCTGGAAGATCGACCCCACTTCCAGACACTTAACTGCAAGCCGGGAGACTTGTGGCGGTTAATCTTGGTCCCATTGACCTTTTCGTACTTTCAAGCTCCCAGGAAAGGCAATCCTTAAGAGATTTAACCTTGTTAGCCTTATCTAATGCGAGTTGTTGCCTATATTCAGTGTTGAAAGACATAACCCTATCCTTAATTCTCTCCCAACCCCTCTTCTCAATAACCGCCCCCACCAGTTCTCGCTGCTCAACGCTAATCAATTGTTCCTGGAAATTCCGCCTGTTCAGCAAAAACGGATTGAATTTCCAGTATCCAGCCTAGAGTCTAACGCCATACAGGCACAGACAAGCCTGTGGTCCGAATAGCCTAACCAGTGCTACGTAGGACAATCTTACAGATCTACATCGGCCTTTCCCACTAACATTCTATCCAGTTAGTTAGATACCGGGGTAGACGACTAACTACGTGTCCACGTCCATATCCCCCACCTTGGGTGATCGACCTAGTAACTATCGACGAGACCAAATTCGCCGATCAGATCAACCTAGCTACAATCGCCCGACCTCCTGCTAGCTCCCTTCCCCCTGTCTAACTTTGGATCCAGGACGGCATCCCAGTCCCCGGCTAAGACGAGGCGTGGCAAATCCACCAGGAACGATTCAAGCTGACGAAAAAAAAAAGTCTCATAAAACACAACCATCCGGAACGAAACACTTTTCACTGCAATATCAGCCGCGATCAACCGGCCCTCGGTATCAATGTGGACAAGGTCCACCCTCAAATTCAGGTTACACATCACCAGCCAGAGACGCCACTGGCCAGTCGGTGCCAGTATGACTAGACGACAAAATCGTTAGACAACACACAAGCATCAATGTTGCAAACAAAGCGCGTCTCTTGGATCGCGGAGACATCTACACCAAACGACAAGAGTTCACGAAGCAGGCCATTCGCATTCAAACTGGTCATCTTGATAGGCATGATGTAATTCTGAAAAAGAGAAAAACAAAAGACCCTATTCTTATACTGGGTGGAAATCTGCTGGGGTAAGGACGCCGGCGGATTTTCGTAGGCTTTCCATGCCCATCTCGATGTCATCCGTCCATATAGGACAAAACGGCCAAGTTCCATGGGATAAGTTAGTTTTAAAACTCTATATAGAGAGGGATGGAGCATTACCGGGACTCTCTCTGTATAAAATCTCAAGAGTTGCTTTTAAGTTCCGGGGTTCTCATCTGGGCTGTGCGTAGATCTAGGAAGGCGTCCTTCGCCTCGAACAGGTAAATTCCCATTTTCCTTACGCAGGTTATCACACCTGGGGCTTTGAGGAAATTGTGGGGGTCCTCCGAGGGAGGCAATCTTAAATAGGGGGCCCAAGAGGGCCCTCTTCTGGGTGGATAGTGTCCACTTTACAGATTTCCTCTGCATTAAGAAACTGTTTCGTTTTCTTCTTTTTTTCAGAATCGACCAACCTTTCGACCCTTAAAACGCATGAGGATGGTTGCGTAAGAAAATTACTAACTTCCAGGTTTGGGGAATGAACAGAATGACAGGAGAGTTTCTATAAGATTTATACTAAGCTGTTTGATTAACTCCTCTTAGAAACTGACCAACTAACGGAAAATTCGTAGATGAACAAGATCACCGTCATAGTAAGCTCGTTTAAGCTCACTAGCGGTGTTACGTTCGTTTTGACGCGTTCATTAAGAGGACAGTCATTTTTTCATTACAAGTTCGGAATAGACTATATCTCAATAACTCAAATCGGGCTTAACGGATTTGCCTAACTGTCATCGGTGTGACCTTGACTTAGAGGAAACGGCTTCGCACGCATTCTACCATTGTCCTCAGGTGAGCCGTCTCTGGGACTATGTCGGTGATTTGACGAATCGTGTTGCTCCGAAAACCTTGTGCGCATTGGTCGCGCATACGTGTGTGACAATCTGTCCCCATATTCCGGAGTGAAACGGATGGTGTTTCTGGTGCTGCTAGCCACGAGTAGAATGGTGATTTGGACGAATCAGATGGAGGAAATCTTGCGATGTGATTGCTATTCTCATGAGGATCTGATCAGATTCTTTCAGCATCAGCTCAGGATGAAGATTAAAACTGATAGAAAACGTTTGTTATTGACAAATTTCAGCGAAAGGTCGGTAACTATAGCGTGCCTGGTTCACGTGAAGGGGGCTAACCTTGATTTTCTCTTTTAAGTGCTCTCTGTGGATCCCTCTTCTGGTTAAGATAGACTCTTCTTGTGCACCTACTTAATGTAAGTGTCCTTTCCTGGCCTGTCACCGGCTTCTCCCAATGTTTCAAGTTGAGATTCCCAACCATTCCAGTTTGTTTTGGCCTGCATTTTTCATCTCGACTCGATTCTTATGGTGAATGAGTAAATTCTAACGAATGAATTGGTCTTGAATCTGATTAGCTAGGTATAGGATAGTGTCGACCAGCCTTGACCCAGCTCTCACTTTTATCGACCTTGTGCCACAATTACTGTATTCAGTCAGTAATACATCGTAGACAAGCAACGTTTGTACAAACTCTTTTGTAGATTTATATATTTTGATACTTGAAATGTTTTTAAAATATAACTTGAATAAGACAGACATTTTGTTGAAATATTTTTCAACATTGTCAAACATTGTGTTTTCTTTTTCGTTATTGTAAATCGCGCTCTTCTCTGAACAGGTACAACAACAGCAACAATAATAATAATAATAATAATAATAATAATAATAATAATAATGATGATGATGATGATAATAATAATAATGATGATGATAATAATAATGATGATGATAATAATAATGATGATGATAATAATAATGATGATAATAATAATGATGATAATGATGATAATAATAATGATGATAATAATAATGATGATAATAATAATAATAATGATGATAATAATAATGATGATAATGATGATAATAATAATAATAATAATAATAATAATGATAATAATAATAATAATAATAATAATAATAATACACACTGACAGAACAATCAAAGCCAACCGCCCAGACATTGTTATTAAAGACCACAAACAAAATAAGTGCCTCCTTATTGATATGGAAGTCCCTGCAGACTGCAATGTGTCTTTGAAGATATTCGAAAAACTGTCAAAATACAAGGACCTTGAAATCGAAATCTCAAAAATGTGGCACATGGGAACATCAACAATTCCTGTTGTAGTTGGAGCCCTTGGACTGGTTGGAAAAGATTCCAGTAGGCTGATTGAAGGGATCCCTGGAAGTCCATGCCTCAAAGAGATACAAAAAATTGTTCTGACAAGTACAGCCCACACTTTACGAAGGGCTTTATCTATGTAATTATTATTATTTTTTTTTTTTGCAGTGGAAAGTGTCATGATGCCATTTCTAACCTTAGGTCCCTGGGCGGGACCCGGAAAGAAATGTGTAAACGCCAGATATCAAAGGAAATAAAAATAATAATAATAATAATAATAATAATAATAATTCGAAATTTCAAAAGTGTGGAACATGGGAACATCAACAATCCCTGTTGTAGTTGGAGCCTTCGGATTGGTTGGAAAAGATTCCAGCATACTCACTGAAGGGATTCCTGAAAGCCCATGCCTTAAAGAAATACAAAAGATTGTTCTCACGAATACAGCCTTTACAGGGCTTTATCTATGTAAGATATATGTGTTTTTTTAAATGGTCAGTGGAAAATGTCATGATGCCATTTCTGACCTTAGGTACACACCAGAAATTAAATTAAATGAAATAATAATAATAATGATGATAATAATAATAATAATGCTATATTCTACGATACCGAACACAAATGGCAAAACTAAAAAAATAACCTTCCAGTAATACCCTGTAAATAGTTTTGGGCTCCAAATAATCTTAGATAGATAACAAAAACCAAACTGAAATTAATATGAACCGACTGAATGATATCTTTCATTAAGAGATAGATATGAACAATATAAGCTTTCTTTAATAGGATATTCACTCGGCACAACTAAGTAGAGATAACAACAAAGCAGTTATCAATGTACGACAATTCCTCTATTGAGTAAATACTTAAAGAATCATTTTTAACCACATCGCCACAATATAACACTCAGTCGACTATAAAATTACATTATTTTCTTTTTCTTTTACTCATTTGCATTTACGAATTTTCCTGTATTAGTTTTTCAACATGCTAATTGTTCTTGGAATCTCAATTGAAGTCGCGAACCACATTAGTCAGCCATGAATACTCTTGATCGAATAATTATATTTTCGATTCTCCTTTTTGCCGATCATGTTGGCTTGTAACGGAGCATCTTATTGCGTCCAGTTTCTGAATATTTTACCATAATTGCAGAATGGAATGATAGTTTCAACCCTTTGCCATAATTTTTCAGTGGGATTAATGTTTGGCCACTGCAGAAAATTCAATGTTACTGACTTAAATGTAGGCTCCGATTAGTCTGGTGGCGTGTCAAAAACCCGTGAACAGCTATCATTTCATAATCTTATACATTACTTTTAGATAAAATTTAATATTCATAATTTTCTTAATTCAGTACAATGAACCAAATTCATTAATTGAGAACCAACAACACACTGTGACATTCTAATTTCGGTATTTGACCAATGTTCGCGTGTGTTGTATTCTTACTCTTCTTCGACTATCAAAATCAAAGATGTTAAATTTCGAGTCTGTCTATATTTCTGAGATGAGGTATTATGTACAGTATTTACATTAGTCGGACTATTGTCCTCATCTTTGTCGCCATATTTGTCACAACGTTTCGGCCGTTGTACGCTCCGGCCTTTCTTCAGGTGAACCGGTTCAGGCAGTGGAGAAATTTCAGAGGGGGAAATTACCAGGAGATAACTGATAACTGACATCCATCAAACATGGCTCGTGGAACTAGAACAGTCTACCCCAGTGATCGAAATAAAGGGTTCGGTTCGAAATTCCAACCACCTGAAGAAGGCCGGAGCGTACAACGGCCGAAACGTTGTGACAAATATGGCGACAAAGATGAGGACAATAGTCCGACTAATGTAAATACTGTTAAATTTCGATTTGTCATTTTCTATCACTTTCGACGACTCTTCCAAGCTCCAAACCTTACGCTCTTTGGCGAAATGGGCATGTATTTGATTTTTCTTTATGGAAACGTATGTTTTTTTAAGGGCCACGAGTACTAAGAGCCACATTTTCTTGAAGCGATTTAAAAAAAAATTATAATCACATGTAATAATATTTTTATGGTAATCTAATCTATCTTTCAATTATATTCTGACCAAAATCGTTTCTTATATCGAAGGTCACTTATTTTCTTAATGCTCATTGAATATCCCAAACCACGTATTGACTAATTATAGTTTTTATTAACAATTCATTGACAGCCTTGTAAATTCATAATATAAAACTAGACCCACCTTCAGCGTCTGTCTATATTTCTGAGATAAGGTATTGGAACTATTTACACTATTTACATTGTTCCTCATCTTTATTGTCATATTCTATAGTAAAGAAGGACCCAAAAATGAAAACAGAAAGAAAACTGTCTCAGGTCCTAATCAAGAACAAGGAACACTTCCCACCTAAGACACACAGGCAGTTGTCACAACGTTATAGTAAGCAATTATTTATCGGATCATTTTTGGTGTTTCGCTGTCTGCCTAATTATCGATGCAAGTGATATTTAGTGAGCGTAGTACAGTACAAGTGTAATGACAAATGGAATGAGAAGGAGTGTGCTGCGTCGATATGACCTCATTCAGATTGCCTGTCTTGAAAATCAGCATGTAATTTCTTTAAACGTTTACTTATGCTCAAGAATGACCACTGGCCTCGGAAGAAATACTGTTTCAAATTTGGGGAAGGCTCCCTTTTTATACCTTTAATATAATCTAAACGTAAACTTAAAAAAACAAAACAAAAAAAACAACAACAAAGACAAAATATTCTTTATAAGAGAAACATTTCTACTTATTTTCGAAATTTCGTAAGGGGTAAAAACGATTGTTTTATTTCTGGCATAAAAGACAAACAAAAGTAATCTGGGATAATTTTTCGTCAGTTTCCACTGAAAGCTAACTTTCCTAATTTTAAAGCATGGAAGCCACAAAAAGAAAAAGAAATTGCATTTTCGTTTTTTTTCGCCGACTAGAAGCTGAATTCGCGATGATAATTTAGGGTCAAATTTTAACAGGAATTTCATCTTGGATAAACAAAATGTTTCAACTTCCGAACGGTCAGTATTGTGTATTTTTGTTGTCAGTTTGACAAGTTGTCAAATTTTTGTAGTTTTGCCTAACGAAGAGGCTAATGTTATTAAAAAAAAAGAAAAAGAAAAAAGAACAAGCAATATATAACATATAATTCTAGGTCTTCCGTTAACCCCTACCAGACCAAAACTTTTCATAAGCAGTAGGAGTTGACACGCTAAGTTTATTTATTTAGTCCACACCAGTTCCAGGGGCTACGAGTTAAGTTAGGTTTGTGTGGTAAGATAGCCCGATTATCTCCTCTGTCTTATGATTTATATAAATAAGTCACACCGTCTTAGCCAAAACGGCAAGACATTTCAGTTACATTCAATAAAGGCTCATTAAACCGAACTAGTCTCCGAGTTTTCATTACAATTTATTGAACGTAATTATGGACAAATACTTTAAATCAGAACGTCTCGACTTGGACACTGCAGATCCATCTCCTACTGACGCTTGGCAATATCAAACGATTATTCGAAGGATTCTTGCTTGCAGTGGAAAACAGTTCATCCACTCCTATTACTGATACAGATAGACTTAACCTGCTAATGACCATGTTTCAATATCCGTATATACCAATATTTCTCACTGCAAAACTTACCAGAGTGCCATGAACGTTTTGGATGGAACTTTTGTGAAGAGACGAAACATAATCTTTGCCCGGCATCTATTAGCAACTACGCGCCAATCACCCGAGGAGAGGTTAGAACAGTATCTTCAGCGCTTAAAAAAGTCGAGACTGCGACTTTCAAGCGATGAGAGCAGATCAGGTAAAGGACGAATTTATCAGAGACTCCTTTATACATGGATTAGAATCGCACTATATCCGTTAAAGACTGCTGGAAAATAAACAACTAATTTACCTACTGCTCGCGAGCAAGCACTTACAGTTGTCAGAAAAGCAATCTTGTTCATACCTACAAATAAGTGTTGCAGAGTTTGCACTAAGTACTCACATTCCTAGTAGTCTACCAGTTCAGACGACCCAAACAGGGAAAAAAGACAGTCCTCTACGACAGACTTCCTCATTCTACCATCCTTCGCCAGTTCAAAATCTTCTCTCTCTGGAAGACACTGCATACACTGCTAGTGCTGAGAATTTTTGTTCAATATCTGAAACAAAAATATTTTTTAAAGATATGTAAATGCTTCATTTTATTTCAGTCGAACTTTTACACTCGAAAGTTATCGTTTGTGATCCGCTATCCGTGATTAAATCGAGGCAAAACGGAATTTCAAATATCAAATTTATAACCTTAGATTTAATGAAGAAATTTAGAAAACATGATCTTTCTTGACCTATAAAATATATACATGACATTGATCGGAAATGATCTGTCATATACCTAAATAATTTAAACTCTTTCTGTTCTTACTGATACAAGAACATTATTAAAATAGACAATTCTACATCAAAAAATAAAAATATAACATAAACGTTTTTAATTATTTCATCATTAAAAAACGACTGTATCAGTAACCTTTCCGAATTTTTCTTGAATGGTGTAACCATTTATATTATATACAGTGCTGTTCGATAAAAGTGACTCACCTTATCCTTTGAATTTAGCTCAACTTTCGTTTCATCGGAGAAGAGAACATTCTTCCAGTCTTCTACGGTGAAACGTTTGTAATAGTGAGCCCATTCAAGTCTCTCGGCTTTGTTGGCTTTGCTTATTAGCGGCTTAAACCTTCGTGTACAAGATTTGTAGCCTTATTCTAACAGCCACCGACGGACTGTTGAAGAGGTAAGACTAACACCTTGCTCTTCGCTTAGACTGGCTGCAATTTCTTGGCTAGTTATAGTCCTATTCTTCGCAACTTCTCTCTTGATTACCATGCCAATTCTATTATCAATCTTTTTCCTTCGTCCCCTTGTTCCATTCCCTGGAGAAGGAGTGGCATCATTATGTGCCCTAAGCACTCGAGAGACAGTTGATTGTGAGGTTATAGCAATTTCTGCAATTTCTCTCATAGGCTTGCTTTTGAGAGGGTAATAATAGATGCCTTAAGTGGTTCTAACCCTTTCATCTGGTTAGTGACTGATACTGTATGAGGCTTTCTGGAATATTCTGGAATACTCTAGATTTAATTTAAGCTGTTCTATAATTCTCTAGAATATTGTTCTGAGTGTATTGTAAAATAGTTTTCAATATTTTGTCAAAAGATCTATAAATTTAACAGTTTAATCATAAAAATGCAATATCTGAGTCACTTTTTTGCGCAGAATTTTTTCCTGAATCTCATTTATATCCAAATTTATAATTATCAATAGAATACCTTAGGGTGAATAAACCCTTTTCCTAGGTGGTCGGGAAGGGGTCTTTATATTAGTAAGATTAAAAATTATTTTAACCCAAATAGCAATATACAAAAATATTTCGCTTGAGGATGAAACAGGGCTTGATACCTAATTCAATTTAATTTTAATAATTATTTTGAGGGTTTCGACTCTCGTTTTTGAAACATGAGAACTCTTATGTAGCGAAGGAATTATATATTTTTTTAAAATAAGTATAATTATATATATATATATATATATATATATATATATATATATATATATATATATATATATATATATATGTGTGTGTGTGTGTGTGTGTGAGAGAGAGAAAATCTATTTAGAAAAGTTTATGACCTCATCAAGAAGTTATTCGCCCTCATATTTTATAGTTTGGTCATTTGTAAAATGAATCAGACAAAGATCTATCTATCTATCTATCTATCTATCTATCTATCTATCTATTTAACTGCGCGCAAAAGCTTCCATAGAAAAATCAGTTTTCATATGTTTATTCATTCTCTTTCAAAAACAGCGCTGAGAACTAATATATATTAGTTAAACAAAAACATTCATGCATTTTCTTCCTTCCATGGAAGAAAAAAGATAATACAAACAATTCTTGTAGAAGATCCGTTTCTCATTATCAGTAAATAATCGATTAAAAAGGGTAATTCTTTTGAAGTAAAAGAAATAACAACCATCTTGCGATCTGTTGCTCTTTCTAGAATTAATTTATCTATTGTGTATTATTTATTTATTCGATAGGTTCAGCCGTACAAACATAATGCTTGATGAAACTGATAGATTTGTTGTGGATTCGATCCAACACAAGTTTTCAGTTTGTCAGCATCGATGTTTACTGCTTATTGTTTATGAGATACATCTTTGTGTTATTCATTTCCAATTGAAAACATCTTGAATCACTTTTAAGCAGTATAGTTCCTGACTTCGCTAAACATTGTTCCGATTAGGCGGACAGCTTCTTAAGTTTTTGTTTCAAATTTAAATATATACAGTGGCCAAGCTCTCACAATGACCAGCAGGATGTAAATGTTTATTCCACTCGTTACTATTGTATGTATACTTAGTGACGGTGGTGATGATGTATCTAGTATTCGTGATGTCATTTGACTTGTTTATATCTTAAAGCTGAGAGTATAAAAAAATGCAAGATCTTTACTGTTCACTTTTATGTCACACTCTCACTCTCTCTCTCTCACGACACACACACACACACACCTATATATATATATATATATATATATATATATATATATATATATATATATATATATAGTATAGGTAATAAATCCCTTGGTATATATCCCAAGTGGATCATAATAATATAAAATATTAAAACTGATTCACAAAAAGAGCTCAATGTATTTATTATAACAGCATATTTGAGTTGAATAAAGCTAACGCATTGACGTTAGTTGAAATAGTCTATACTCATGAGGTAATTCTGGATTTCTCTGTTATGTAATATATAAGATCATATTTTTACTATTTAAGAGCATAACTTGAGTTGTTTGGTTATTATTTTGTTTATTTAACAGCTTTAGGTGTTGGACACACACACACACACACACACACACACATATATATATATATATATATATATATATATATGTATATATGTATGTATGTATATGTGTGTGTGTGTGAGTGTGTATCCATCATCAAAAGCTGCTAAATAAACAAAATAATAACCAAAGAACTCAAGTTATGCTCTTAAATAGTTTCGACAGATGGAGACATTCGTATGGATTCCACGCATGGTACAAAATTAGTTCAGAAACATCTAAACTGTCGGGTCTATACAACTGCTTTCTCAGACGGCTTCGAACAGGCGAAGAGCCTAGGCCTCAGCGAGAACCATCCTTCATCCAACTTTGTGGACTGGTGTTACAGAATCACAAGAACTGCACGAGGTAACAGAAACTACATCACTTGGGGACTTCCAATAGCAGCAACAAGTAAAATGGGTTTGCACATGTAATTCGAGAGACTAACGACATAATCAGAATGCTGACATTTCACACCACTCCAAACAAAAGGCAAGGAAGACCCCCATCAATATTGGAAAAGCAAAGAACAGCTACAGGGTTTGACAAATTTATTTTCCTGAAAAATTGTTTTAATGGAAATATTTTATGCATTTCAAACGACAGCAATGCTAACTACTCGGTCAATGAATGTTGAATGTTTCCTCATAAGCAAACGGCTAATTGGAAAGACTATATTGAACGATTTGCTAGGTAAACTGCTAAGAAATTTGGTTCACTAGACAACTTTTCTCTCCAGAATCTATCTTACATATCTGTAAGTCTACCATTCGTCCATGCTTAGAATATTGCTGCCACATATGGTCCGGTGCTCTTGCTATATACTTAAAGATTCTTGATAAAATCCACAGAAGAATTAGCAATATTACTGGTCTTGATCAGGAGTCCCGGCTTCAGTCACTTTTCAACCACCATCTTAGTTGCCTCCCTGTACTTTTTCTATAAATACTTTCATGGTAATTGTTCGGATGAGCTCTTCGCTATTTTGTTTATTTTCTTGTAAATAGTTTTGTGTCATATTTGTAAATATTCATTGGTGTTTAGATTTTAAAATTGTTATTTTATTCCCCCCCACCACACAAACATGAATTGTACATATGGGGACTAGTTAGGATTTTCATAGAGACATTGAGGCATTATAGTGGATGATGTAAGAATGGCAAGTAAGAATGCGTTGTTTTGGTGTAAGGAATATTGTGGTATGTTTGGGTCAGTGATTGTGGCTAGCCAAGTTTAATGCTAAGACGGAAGAAGACCGTCCTTTTTCACCATTCCCCATTTTGGCCTTGTGTCACATGTCTGTACATAAGCGGCATAAATATCGCGCTTCGCTATAGTACCTAGACTTTATTCATTTAAGTGCAGTACTAGACTGGCGACGGAGTTTCATCAATTTACAGTTGAGTTGGTTAGATGTAACCAACAGTTCTATGCCAACAGTTTTATTTTCTCGCGCTTCTCGTTGGTGGCATTCTCATCGGGCTCCATGCTTGCCAGTCAACTTTAATCATCAAAAATTTAAATGCATTGTCGATTGCTATCTACTTTTTTCCTGATTATACTTCTTTTGTTCTCGCTACTTAGTAATGTTTCTGTTTTCTAATTCTTCCACATCAAGTAACCATTTGTGTCTTAGTGGCTTTACTACATTGCTTGAGGTAAACTCGATTTTTAAAAAAATGTATGTTAAGTGTTCAGTTAAAAAAGTTTTGTTAAATGGAATAGACAAACTATATTTGCTATAGATTAAAATATTTTTCTAACTGACAGATCAATTTCCGTATATTAGGCATGAATGAAGGGACTGTCCTATCTCAATTTTAATGGTAATTTTTTTTAAAGCTTTGAATGTATTAGATGCTACGTGAACGGGATGTTATTTTTGAATTCAAATATTTGTAATGTCATGTGAATATGGTGCCATTCGGATTCCGAGAATTTAATCATACGAGCAGTATCCGTGAATATCACACAGCTTTTGTATTTGAATTTTCTAATGAATTGTAATTCTCAATTTAGTGATTGAATAGTGTTCTTGCGATTTCATTGGGTATAAAATACCCGTGGAAATTCCCCTATTGCACTGTTAAATAGTTGGGTATAAGAACATTAAGTAAATATAGCAATAACAACTTTAATTATTACTGCAAGCCACTATTTATGCAAATAACCCTGTACAAATGAAATTAATAAACATTTAAAACTTTTTCCAGTTCTCTGAACCGGACGTTAAACGTATGATAATGTTATCACTTCTTCAATTTTGTATTTGTTTGTTTGTTTGTTTGTTTGTTTGTTTGTTTGTTTGTTTGTTTGTTTGTTTCTTTCTTTCTTTCTTTCTTTCTTTCTTTATTTTTCTCACTGAAAACCAAACCGTGTTTCTGATATGTATTTACTGTCTTTCCTTATTATCAAAACGTAATAGTCAAATATTTGATGTCTGGGCAAGTCGTAACCTGCGTAACTAACTAATTTAGAAATGAAGGAACAAGCGGAATTGTAATATGATTTTGGATCGCGACTTTCTGTACATATCCCTATAAAGAAAAGTAAGCATCGCTAAAGAGGCTGGAAAAATGGTCGGTTCCCCGTACCGCTCTAGTAAGTTATCCCCTACCTTTACAAGAGCCAGATCAGTTCGAAAATGGAGTACTGCTGCCATATATAGGCAGGAGATGCTCAGTTTTCACTATACAATTTCAAAAGAGTTAAAAAGCGCCTGTGCGTCCTTATGATTGAAAAATTATTTTCTTCCTTACAACACCTTTCTCATATAGGAAACGTTGCGAGCCTCTCGCTGCTCTATTGCAATTTCCATGGAAAGTGTCCAGACGAACTGCATTCCTTAATTCCATCAGTTCTTATCTTCACGGCTAAGACCCGCCATGCCATGCACATTCTAGCGAACCATCCTCATTCCCTTTGTATTGCATTAGTAATATGTTGGTTTCATTTGAGTAGCTTCTTCTCACGAACCGCTGCTCTGTGGAACCGACTCCCAAGAGGATGCTTCCCCGATCGCTATAATCTTAACTTGTTTGTCTAGCATTAACCGTTATCTTCCCTACATATAAAAATAAAATATTCTTTCTTACTCTGTAACCTTCTATCTCGAGTGAATGCCGGGCCTTGTACAGAGTGAACATCATTGTAAAAAAAAAAATCATTGGAAAAATGTTTTAAAAAGTTACCTTTGTAGGCAAATATTTTCTGGAAACTAAATTCATCTGCTTTATGTAATAAATTTTTACCAGGTTTAAGATTTTACCTTCATTTATTTAATACATATAGCTTAGTCTGGCAAAATCCATAAGTTTAGTGCACCCAATGAGGATCGACCTCGTTATAGTTGCATTGAGACTCCTGGATGAAAATGTATCCATAATTTATTTTTTTAATTACTTCTTATCATTTCTTTGCAGTATGATGATTTAAAAAAATATTAAGTAAAAAAAAAAATCTATCTATTAATTTTAAAATAGAAATTTATCCATGTTTTTAAAAGAATCGGTTTCAAATTTCATAAAATGCAAAATTAAACTGAAAATAGAACAACAATAGGTGCATATCGGATAATAAAACAAAACAAAAAAAACTTCTTGATTCTTATTCTTTTATTTTTCTGACTCATTCATAATCTTTTTTCTTTTACACTCAGTAACCCCTTGTGTCTTAGTGGCTTTACTTGGGACGAAATGATAAAAAGAACGAAAGATGAAATGCAAAAAAAAGAAAGAAAATGTGACAAAAGAAAAAGCAAAATTAAAAAAAAAAGATGGGTGAAAGCTTTATTTAAAAAGAATATTGAAATAGAAGGAGAAATTGAAGCAGTTGTAAAAAGAAAGCAATAATGAACAAACCGGTGGACTGACTCATGGCTAAAATTTTCACCCGTTTCCCACACTTGTTACAAAGATAGGCAGATTATTGGGGTATGCAAGCCTTCCACATCTTGCTGACTACTCTTAATACAATATCTTTTCCCTCCCCAATCAGGCATAAGCTTTGTAAATATCAATAAATAATCAAGGGTGGGAAAAAAAGAGACAAAGCAAAAAAGATAAATGAGTAAAGAAAGACAAGACTCAAATATACGATTGCCTAGATCGAACTCACAACGCAGGAAAAGCGGCTTACTTGTTAATCATGAATCAACAGAAAGTTGTTCACATGAAATGTTGTCTTTTACTAAATTTAGCGTAGTTTGTCATCTGCCACAACCACACGAACCAAGTGGGAATCGAAATCTGGATTAACATACAGCTAAACTAGCATAGGCTATAGTAATTGGGGAGCCTGTCAGGATAGAACTCCATTAGTGAATTGTCCTGTTTGCTAACCGGTAAGTGATTGTAAGATGCTCAAAGTGAAATTAGAAATGACACCGAAAGGAGGAAATTGGAATAATATAAAAGGATAGAAAAATAGACATATTAAAAGAAAAGAAAAAAAAAAGAGATATGAAGAAAAAAGAAAAAAGAATCCCGTTTATTTCCTCGTTTAAACAAATTATATCTTTCTTGTCCCTAAAAGATTTACTCAAACAAGACAGGACCCCCCATAAACCCCATATATATATATATATATATATATATATATATATATATATATATATATATATATATATATATATATATATATATATATGTGTGTGTATGTGTGTGTGTATAACTGCAAGTTTTTAAAGACTCTAATGCATCTTATTGAGGTAGATATGTTATGAACACCATTAGCTTTTTGTACTGTGGAAAGCTAGTGGCGATTACCGAATTCCACACAAAGAAATTACTTTTCTTAGCAGTCACTCTTATTTATAAAATACGCAATAGTCAGTCACAGTATCCGTGATAACATACACCCAGGATTCTGCGGCGTTTACCTCCCTTAGCTCACGGGATTCTTTCTTTTGCTGAGTAGAAAGTTGTGTTAGCAGAAGTCCAAGGAAATATACGTAAAACTAGCATTGTAGCCATTTAATTGCTAATGTTATCATGTATGTATTTTGCATATATATATATATATATATATATATATATATATATATATATATATATATATATATATATATATATATGTGTGTGTGTGTGTTCGCGCGTGTGTGCTTGTGTGCGTGCACACGGATTTATGAAATACAATTTTATGGAAAAGTGAGAAGAAAAATGGTTGTGTAAGAAGACATTTTAAATCATGAAATGAATTTTCCATGCGTTTTTTATTTCCCTCACAATCTTTCGAAATTCTATCTATCTATCTATCTATCTATCTATCTATCTATCTATCTATCTATCTATCTATCTATCTATCTATCTATCTATCTATCTATCTATCTATCTATCAACATAAAAATATATATTTGTGTGTGTGTATGTGTGTGTGTGTTTATGCAATTAATGTAGACTATATTAAGTATATGCAATTATATGCGAATTAATGAGCATTACTCCACCTTCAAATTAAGGGCATTGATACAAAAGGAAATTAAATTGAAAAAATAAATATTTATGTAAAATAAATTCTGATTTGTCTAAAGATTTATTCATACTTATTTTTCTGCCTGTCTGTGTTTCTTTCATTATTTCTTTCTCACTATGTATGCATGTATGTATGTATGTATGTTATATATATATATATATATATATATATATATATATATATATATATATATATATATATATATAAATACTATAAATTAACTGATTTAAAATATGTTTTTTTCGCTAGACAGTAATAACCATGTTTAAAAAATGGAAGCTAAAAACTTTAAATTTAATTATATAATTAAATTAAACGCATTAATTCCATTTCATCTTCAAGCGAATATTAGAATAACTTATAAGTTATTCAATAATTCGCTTGAAGATGAAACGGAACTAATGCTTTTAATTTAATTATATAATTAAATTTAAATATTTTAGCTTCCATTTTTGAAACATGGTTATTATTGTGTAGTGAAAAACATATCTTAAATCATTTAATTTATAATATTTATTCTCTGTAAATTTACATTGAGCTTGTTTTGTAAAAATAATAATAAAAAATATCAATAAGAACACCGGAGACTATATCTTACTGTTCTTTATATATATATATATATATATATATATATATATATATATATATATACATATATATATTCCTATCTTTCTTTCTTTCTTTCTT
The DNA here is from genome assembly GCA_964036315.1 of Acanthosepion esculentum. NCBI lineage: Eukaryota > Metazoa > Mollusca > Cephalopoda > Sepiida > Sepiidae > Acanthosepion > Acanthosepion esculentum. Next base: position 57,915,258 of record OZ038478.1, read on the forward strand.
TTTTATATTTATATATATATATATGCATATCTATATCTATATATATATATATATGTGTGTGATAATAGCATGTAGAGTATTATCTAAATAAAAGTGATGAGAAAATGTATTAAAAATTGTTATTAAAAAAGCTATTACACTTTTCACAATATATATATATGTGTGTGTGTGTGTGTGTGTGTATGTATGTTTAATATTTATAATAACGGTGTGATTAAAAATGCTTATTATTTCATTTTAAATAATGTAGATCTTCTTTTTCTTCCTTTTCTTCTGTTTCTTCTAAATAATAATAATAATAATAATAATAATAATAATAATAATAATAATAATATTGAGTGAGTGAGAAGTCCGTAGACATAGTGGCGATGGGATACAAATATACGAAACCAATATACCCATCACGATATTCATAATGACACCCATCCTGATAAAGTTGTTGTTATTATTATTATTTATTATTTTTTTTTTTCTCTTTTATACAC
>OZ038478.1:57920742-57935742 GCA_964036315.1 Acanthosepion esculentum
TGTTCATGAGTTCCTTTCTTTATCAGACCTTTATCTCTTGCCTTTCAAAGATAGCTTGTTTTGAAATAATTCAAAACTTTGAAGTCATATTTCTATGAGTGCCTCGCTATCGACGTTAATAAGTTAATTTCGCTATCGGGGTTAATAAGTTAATTTCGAAACCTTTTACTATTGTAGTGAGTCTGACTCTACCTTGACGCTCGAAACTTCGTAAAAATCTTTATAAAACCAAGTGATGGTGTTTCGTAAAAATCCCAGAGCCTTGCTATAGAGTAATGATTAAAAAAAAAGTATTCTAGCAGTTATTTACTACTGTACTGAGTTCGATTCTCGCATGATGCTTCATAGCTGCAACTTTGTTATTGAGTATTCTGGAATATCAGTAAGTCTGTAGCTTAACACAGTTATTGGCTGAATTTCATCAGAAATGTTCACTGTATAATGTTTACTCTATGTGATTAATATTTATCACTAACTTAAGAGCGTACACAAAGAAGATCATATTGAAAACATGTACTGTGTAATGTATTGTTTCATTATTAGTCTGCGGATGTGTTGATGTACCTACGTAAGTTCAGTTTAACAGGTTGATTGCCATAGATCAGTTACGAAATTTGACTTCAAACAGTAACATTCTAATAGCCAACTTAAGCAATAAAACATTTATCAGTTGATTTATTGCTTCAACTGAAGTCTAAACATTGTTTAAATGTAAAATGTATCAATGCGAATAAACTCGTTGTTGGTGTCTGCAGATGACAATGCATCACAAAATGCCAAGCACGATTTATCTCATAGCCGGCTCGCGATAATTCATAGTCTGTGTCATAAACGGCCAACCACAAGTTAATCAGTGTTTAATTCATATATTACTTGTGAGTTCAGTCCTCAATATTCCTTCGTTTTTGACTTGTAATAGAGAGAATATCTATCTATCGATTTTTCTATCCACTGTATTCATATCTATCTATCTATCTATCTATCTATCCACTGTATTCATATCTATCTATCTATCTATCTATCTATCTATCTATCTATCTATCTATCTATCTATCTGGCTTAAAATGCTCGTACAACAGTTCAACAGTATTTTCCAGACATTCTTTACAGTTAAAACAATTGACAAAAATCAGATTTTTGAGGGTTGCATAACGTTTTGTAAGCAAAACAGTGATCATGTTCTTTTTAGATCTTAGTTATTTTACTGAAAAATGTTATGCTAATGAAAATTCAATATTGGATGTCAGCATCACCTATCCTATTATCTTTTTCTCCCATTTAACTCCATGTATCATATCAGGTTACTTCCAGAAATGAAATGTTTTGGTTACTATACATAGCATAAATGTCACAAATTAATTCTACCTCTTTTTACCTCCAATGACCTTCTGTAACACCGAAAGTTGAATTTGACATTATGCACTGTACCAATTGTGAAGACCCAAATATTTTGGTATAACAACCCAATCTTGCAGATCAATTTTACTAGAAAATGTGTAATTTCGCTTGGAACGATATGTTGGATATTTAATATCTAGTGACATCCCAATGACCTTCGATTATAACCTCATGTAATCTGTTATTGCATACTGTTATCCATGTTATCCATCTGGGAGACTGCATCTCCAACGATAAAAAAATAATATCTATGTTGGACACACGACAACAGCGTTTTCACGTAGGCTAAGTCTTCACCTGAATAATACTTCCAATATTTCTAAACACTTACAACAACATACCTGTCCACAATCGCAATTCAGAAAAATCCTCGTCGAAAATACCTCCATAATTTCCACGAAAAGAATAAACGCAAATTAAAAATTCTTGAAGCTATTTATATGAAAAAATTGAAACCAAATCTCAATAAAATTAATTACGAATACTCCACAAACATTTTAAAATGCGTACAATAGATAGTCTTTAAATGTTAGCTCTTGTCATTAATGGTTTTCCCCTTATCTAGCAAGTACTCAAGCTCGGATCTTTTCTACAGAATACCTTGTTACCTCCCCTTAATAGGTGTCTGTCAAGCAGCCATGACACAGCGTTGATGACAAAATGGTAATCTCTGGATGACCACAAAAAATGTTGTCCTTCACAATCATGAACACTAAATACTTACTCTATATTTAACAATATCCAGATGATGACATTATGCTATGTCGAAAGTACTCGGAATAAATACAATATGAACCAACTCTGTGTTTTCCTCACGTCTTTAAACTACCTCACAAAAATGCTTGTTCGCAAATATGAAAGGATCTTATCGAAAATAACTATATAGAACTTGCTTCAATTATTTAACGAAACCTGTCTGAATGAAAACATGCTGCCGAAATACACGCATTTCATATAGATATAACGATTTTTCTATATATTTACACACACACATACACACACACAAATATATATATATATATATATATATATATATATATATATATATATATATATATATAAAGAGTGAGTGAGAGAGAGAACTAGGCGTCTATTTCAAACACGGATAAATAATGTTTGAATCAATTAAAATGTCAGATTAAAAATTTAGTTTGTGAAAAAGAATCATTCTTAATATGGATGTAAAGATGTCAATGTTACACAATTCACAGGCTGTAAAAAGTAATATAATACTCATAAAAGGCCATTATGAGTATTATATTACTTTATACCACCTGAGGACAAAGTGACGTATTGTGGACCCAATTGAAATGACGAATGCATCATTCTAACTAGGCGTTCCTTAAATATATTATAACAGGTGATTAAAAATGGGTTACACACGAAAATGTTCAGTGTCAAAAGCAATGGATAAGGATACATTTCCATAACCGATCTCAAAAACTGAGCTCCATGAAAGGAAGGTAATTTTGTCCTTTTGGTGCTATCGTCGGGGTATTATTCATTTAGAGTTCTTAAAGCGCAATGAAACACTCAATGTACATTTATACGTGCAATAGCTACAACGTGTCCATAAAGGTTTCATCGAAAAGCGCCCTACACCCGTCAATAAAAAAATGTTGTCCTCCACCATGCCAATAGAAGGCTGCATACGGCAAAAACAACGCAGGAAAAAATATCGAACTCGGTTCGTTTGTTATGCTTCGCCCACCATATTAACTTGACTTTGTACTAACCGATTATTCTTTTTTTTTCATTCGCTGCAAAAACACCTTGATGGGTTAATTCTCTCATGAAAACTAGATTCAGGAGTTCGTCGGAAACTTTTTCGCGTCAAAAACTGCGGAATTTTTCTCAATAGGTATGGAAGTGAAGCCATTATTTTCAATAAGTCATTGTAAATAATGGTGAATGTATAATTGAATAAAATGTAATTCTATTTTAGTATTTGAAGAATAAAGTTCATAAAAACGAAAATTATTCATGACTCAACCTAATGTAATGCAAGTCGTGGGTGAGAAGGTTTTTTCTTCATGATTCGTGATAAGAGGGACTTTTTTTTATTAAGCAAAGGATAATTCTTGGACAAGAAACTTTTAATTCAAAATATAGTCTTAGTTATAGAGGACGAGTATATTTTTTCTATTTCAGTTCTAGGCTTAACGTCTTAGACGAGTAAGCAATGGTCCTTTGGGATATTTAGTAGCATATTTGACAGCAATCATGCGTGAAATGAGTTTCGATTATTGTACATAACACCCAGTAAATTCTGACTTAAAGTAGAGTATACATTCGTATTTTTATATAATCTGAATGATGCTCCTGACAGGAGTCCCGAAAGGAAATTTGGTTGAGAAAGTTAAACAAAAGACTGATATCTAAAATTGCCGGTACATGGGATTGGTCTGTTTATTAAGTTTGATCAAGGCTTTTTCACTCTCGTTTCTTTGCTTTCTTTGTTTGGGTTCCTGATCTTTCTTTGTTTGGACAAAGTCTCTTTTTCTTATATTTTTTCAGTCTACTATTTCTAGAAAACAAAAAAACACATTTATTTTAAAGTTCTTGTGTGTTTTTTTTATGGTACTTAATCTATAATTCCCTTTTGGCTTATTATTTTTAAACATTATTAAATCTTTTTTTTTACTAGTACCGTAGTTTTTCAGTGTAGAAGACGCATATTTTTACCCCAAAGTTTGATGTCAAAATCAACTTATATCCTAACGTCTCCTCGTTTGGGATTTCTTTAAGATCTCATAAAAAGCGATACCTAAGGTTTAAAATGATTTTTTTAAAATTGGAAAATCTTTCCAGAAGTTTTTATTTCAAGCTAATAGATTAAATCTAATATTTCCAATAAGCAAAATACTTTGCTGTATTTCAAAACGAATTTAAGTTGACTGGAAGGATTTTTTATCAGTAAAAATCCATGATTTTAGCACCGTTTTTTTTTATTTAAAATCTTTCAAAAATATACTTTTCTGAAACTTTATTTGATGAATATTAAGCTGAGTTAAAGTTTAATTAATCTGATTTGAAACAAATATTACTTACTTTTTGTTTAAAATGTTGTAGAAATGCATTTTAACAGGGAGTTAGGTGTTTATTTAATGCGTTGACAGATCGACAGTTTGACTGATAGCCGGAAATTTATCTAATTTTTTCTACGGGTGACATATCTGCAAAAATTATTTGAAGAATATAACGTGAGCGCCTTTTTTATATAATTTTTAACTACCAAGTAATCTCAAAATTTTAAGAAAATATTCTCCGTAATCTAAGTTTTATTGAATTTGTATAGTTTACTATAGTTATCGTTTTTATTTTTTGATAATGTCGTGTATGGACGTCGGTATTTAAAAAATCGGCACGTTTATAAACACACACATAAATATTACAAATTCTTTTTCAAATATTTGGTGTCGATGAATTGTAGTAAGCTTTTCCATTTATAATTAGCAATTATAATTTTGACTTAATAACAATATCACCTAACCGGCACAAATTAATACAGGAATTTTAAAAGATTTAAAACACTATAATTTACTCTAATTAAAATTAAATAAAATGAAAACAATTCTCATAACAATTCATTATTCATCGGGTTTTTTCACTTGAGATAATAATGTCTATACTATATCTAATTCATAAAAGCAATTAAAAGCTTTTCTAATTAAATAATGCCTTTTTTATCATATTTTGTATTTTACTACTCAGTGTAGATTTTCGGTAACTGAGGGTTCTGTTTTATAAAAAAAAGAAGAAAAAAAGAAATGATGATTTAAATTCTCCACGGAGCTCTTCGTATGGCTAATATAAACATGAAACGGTACAAAAATTAATTTATCAAAATTTCATAAAATTAAATACGTGCGAGGGTAACGGATGTCAATAATATTTTTACCAAGATTTTCTAAAAAAGAAAGATTTCTAAAAAAATAATTCTTTTATTATAAGTTCTGAAAGTTTCATTAAAATAAGACAATTTTTGCAAGTATTTTCCAAATCAGTGTGCTTTTCACCACAAAAAAGACGCTAAAATTTCCTACAGTAATCTTTGCCCCCCCCCCCATTGTTGACGCAGGAAAAATAAGATATTTAACCAAAAAATCGAACGTTCTAAAATGGAATAAAAATTTGATTTAATAATTAAACAATTCTTTGGTTTTTCCTCTTAATAATAACATAAAAATTTTGTTGATAAAACTTTGAGGCAATTTTTCATCATGATATGCTCATTATTTAGCGAATATGTGGAGGTACTTAGTTAAAAGCACAACTAGCTGATACACCTTGCAGTTTAATAAGTCAACTTAAAATATTCGATGTTTCTATTAACAAACCGTTTTAGGCTTTATTGAGGGAGGAATGGGACAACTGGTTGCAGTAGAAAGATTTTGCTCCGACTCTAATTGCATGAAAGATAAAAGCAGCGATTTCTCAAGTGTACACGTTGGTAAAGAATTTGTGGGAAAAATAATAAGTGATATAGGGATTAAATCATTTAAGAAATGCGACATCAGTAACACAAAGGATGAGACTGGGAATGGCATTCTCTTTGATCATAATATTGAATCCAATGATGAAATGTCTAATTCTTTTCCAAGCAATAGTGAAAGCAATGATTATTTTGTAGGCCTTGCACACAACAAAAAATTGTAAACCCTTTTTATTTTAATTTATGGTATTTTCTTATTTCGATGTTTAAGCTGTTTTGCGTGTAGAACAATATGTACTATTTTTTAAAGTATCAGTTTGAGTTTTGTTCCGTAAAATATTTCAAATACTGCTGTAGCTTTTTTTCCCAAATTTTCATCTTCAAAATAAAGGGGCATCTTATACACTGACGCGTTTATATTCCGAAATATCTATTTCATCTTAATTTCAGTTACTTTCCAACCACTGAGAGTGTCGATTGCTTCAGAGTAGGAAAATGATCGGCGAACTAGTCTGGTTGAACGTTAACACTGATCAGTGAGTTCGGTCCTCATTAGATGCTCCATATTTGTAGCCTTATACCAAACTAAGATAATAACTATTCAGCGCGCCATTCTACGGCCATAAGTAAATAGCGTGGATCGGAAATTAAGTACAGGCTCTCGACAAGACTCGACCTCGCGTCCTTGGGATACTGATCTTACTGTAAAAGCTGCTTCTTGTCAAACAATGATAGTTGACAATGCTTTATTAAATAATAAAAAAAAAGTTATATTATCATTCTTACGTCTGTATAAAATATATTTTTCTTGTTTTATTTTCTTTTTGGTTTTATTTTCTCCCAATTTTTGATTACTATTTGTCTTCTTTATTTTCAATCTTTCTCTTTTATTATTTTAACATAGTATTTTCCCTATTTTCTCTTTTTCACTTGTTCTCAATCACCAATAATCCTATTAAAAAAGGTCTTTTCCTTAACAAATACAGGTCAACGCAGGTTGCAATCAATTCAACAACCCGCTTTGGTAACTCCCTTCCTTAATGTCGATCAAGCGAAGTTTCTCTTAACTTTACTCCTTTTTGTTCTTTTCCTTCTTTTACAATTCTTTCTTTGCCGTTTCCAACTCTTGAGTAACGCGTTGCGTTTGCTGCCATTGCAGCCTGTATTTCAGGAAACGGAGGCAAGTGCTGTAAAACGCACCATTAAATGCTTAGTAACCCCGAGGCAAAGGTTCTACGTCTCTTCCCCTTCGCCGCATTTCACTTACGTGTTTTTGTCAGATCCCTACGAACCAGTCTGATACAAAACCCTAATCAAAGTCTTAAACGGATACCAACCCTGGAGCGTGCGACGACCAATGCTTTTAATCTAACGCCTTTTTCAGCGGGTAAATGCGTTCTCTCAATGGCCGGGACGGAAATTTATGCTGCTGCACTGTTTTCAAAGATGAAGGACAGTCGAAGAATGCACGATGCAATTTTCATATTGTTTGTAATAAAGTTTCGCCGGAGTGTGAACGTTGCCACTGGCTCAGGTCCGTTTCTTTGAAAAACTCACACACGCATATAGACACGAAGTGGATAGGTTCGCTTACACGCCTACACACCGCACGAGAGTGAAACAACCAGTCTATCTATATTCACAATATACATTTCTAATATATTTATAATATTGTAACTCTATCCTTATCGCTGATTATCCATCTTGAATTTATTTACTACATATTTAATATGCGCATATCGAACTATTAGTTTCACTAACAGATTGTATCTGTTTTATTCTGCTTTTTGTGAAGCGTCTATATCATTGTATTTCTAGACCCTAATCAATCGATCTAATTTTTTTTATGTGTAATATATTCACGTCGATAATTCTCAATCTTTCCATATCTACATATCTACACTACACTAAGTCTGACGCGTATGTATGTGTGTGCGCATGCGTGTGTTTGCGTGCGCACTTATAATTTGGATATGATACTTTACAATAATCCCGGAGTATGCATCAGTACATTGTACTTTGAAACAATTGTTTCCATCTTAATTCCATTATAATGATTTCTATTGAGGGCTTAAAGTCAGTATATATGCATTTCTCTTTCTCTTTACACTTCATTTATACATTAATTGGCTTCAAACCATTTAACTCTAACCTTATACAACATTTCTGCCACCAGGTAAAATTGTCTGCTTGTTTTGGTTTCTCGATGTAAAACTCTCAGAAATTGAACAAATTTTCCAGTAATTTTACGTCGATCTTTTTTCTCTTCCTTTAGACATGGTGAAGGGATTGTTTTCTTTTCTAAAAGAAAGGAAAATCAATGACAGTTATAACAATTACGAGGGAAATGAAGATATGATTGCTTGTGTGAAAGGAGCAGCAACGATTGTTTAGTGTCAGGAAAAAGGGGGGATATTTCAAGACGAAAAGTAAAGTTTTGCTAAGAAAAACCTAAGGGTGCCGGTAAAAAACAAAGACAAATAAAAGAAAAAGAAAAAAAATAACTTAATTTTTAAATTATATATCGAAATAATTAGAGTAATTTTTCTTGTTTTTGTTCAGGTTTTGCTGAAGGGAAACTATTTCAGTGGAAGAGAAAAATAATTGCCCAATATACAATGCATAGACATATAATTTAAAGATATTTTTCGAATAAAGTTTTCCCTCGTTTTTCCAAAGTTTAGTTTACAACACTTTACAAAAGTTTAAATGCACGAGTAGTATAAACGGAATTAGAAATCGGCGATCTGAGTTCGAATACCGGTCGAATTTGTTACATTCACTAATTTGACAAATATCCATGGCGAAGGTAAGAATCTAAATTTTCTCCCACAAGATTCAGGTGGCAACTAGTATAAGAGAAGGGAAACTCCGAATTCAGGTTATCTCTCCCACGACATCCATGCTGCTATTGCAATTGTACATGTGGTGCCCCTAACGTTCCTAACGGGTTAAAAATAACCCTCTTTCGAATGGATGCTTGCAGATTCAATTATAAGCCAAACCAGTGTTTACCTATAGACTCAAGCCACTCACATCTCTAGCCTATATAGAAAACATATTAAATAACCCATTAAGAATTTATATCGCCCAACTGAACTCAATCCTTACTCCGTATCCTATAATTATAGTCCTAACCACAGTAACGTAAGCTAAGAATATTTTAGGGCACGTTTGTCATATGGTGATTGTTCCCAAATCTGTAACGCAGCCAATTACTGGACATTCTATTGATGTGGTACTGTAAATGATTACAGTATAAATGAGCGGCTAACGGTATATATGAGTGGATTGTGAGGCGTTAATTTTCCAAGTAGGAAGGGGTTGTTTGCTTTGAAGTCCATAAATCAGCATGAGAAATCCTGGTTTCCAGACTCTAGTACAGATTTAGAATACGTAACCAATTAATTCACAAAGCTTGAATGGAACTACTTTTTGGACACGGAGCCATCGTAGTTGAACCTGTGGTGAGTGTCAACTAAATTTTTAAATTGTTCTGTCTGCAAGACGAGGTTGGTAATCATTGCGCTATGGTGGGCACAAGTTTGTTCAGTTTAATTAGAGAATCCTATTGTCTCTGGACAAAATTTTTTGTTGTCATTTGTAAAAGCCCTGAAAATTCTATTGATTCTTGTTTCCTTTTGCTCTTAACAATATCTAATTTTCTCAATAAACATTTCCTTGGCTTGTTTTCTCATCTTTATGCTTAAATCTATGATTTATTTGTATCAAAAGATATGCCCCACATCAAAAGATAATGTGTCAGATCAAGTACAATTTAGTGTTAGTAATATACAACGGTACGCAACAAACACACACTTACAGAAAATAGAAAGTAAACCAACATAAGTATTCCTATGTATATTTGTATCTGCTTGATTTATCTGCAAGGAATTATATATTTCGATATATTGAAAAAATATGCATTATAAAACTCTTAAAACCTTCTTGGAGAGAATCCCAAAATAAAATACGTGGTTGAATGTGCCAATATATTATTAACCAAATTTTTGGTTGCTTATCTACTAAGGAATGAAAATTACGAACTTAGGAGGGATTTTTTTTTCAATATTTAAAGCAAGAAAAGGGCTGGAAGTAATTTTTAAAAGTATGGACGAAATCGAACGAACGAATGCGTACGGAGTAAACCTATATATATATATATATATATATATATATATATATATATATATATATATAAATTGAAAATGTATATCTATCTCTTTCTCTCTATCCCACTCTCTCTCTCTCTGTCTCTCTCTCTCTCTACATATATATGTAAAAGTGAACATAGAAGTCAACACTTAGAGGCGACAGCCTGTTTCATGCTAGTGCAATCGTCAGGCAAATACTTATATTTACACACGCTCTATCTCTGATATTGAGCACTTTATCCCATAAATATAGCACACTTTAAAACTATATTTCTTCATATATATATATATATATATATATATATATATATTCGCGATTCGAATTGATATCGTCCAAAGTTTATATATATATATATATATATATATATATATATGTTTATATATATATATATATATATGTTTATATATATATGTATATATATATATGTATATATATATATATATATATGTATATATATATGTATGTATATATATATGTATATATATATATGTATATATATATATATGTATATATATATATGTATATATATATATATATGTATATATATATATGTATATATATATGTATATATATATGTATATATATATATATATGTATATATATATGTATATATATATGTATATGTATGTATATATGTATGTATATATATATATATATGTATATATATATATATATGTATATATATATGTATATATATATGTATATGTATGTATATATGTATGTATATATATATATATATATACATACATATATACATATAAATACATATAAATACTACATCTCAAACCAGACCTAAAAAAACTATTTAAGGAACCCGGCCTTCTAGCATATCGTCGACCTAAGAACCTAAAAGAAATCATAGGTAGTAACCGCATTTTAGGGGACAAAGTAATCCGTGATAAACTAACAACAAAAACAACAGGATTTTCCCAACCATGTAAAAACAAAAGAAGTTTATGTTGCAATCACGTCACACACACGAATTCATTCACTAGCTCAGTCACTAAATCTACTTACAAAATCTATCACGACTCTAACTGTAGAAGTCATAACGTAATTTACCTCCTAGAATGCACACTATGCCAGAAACAATATGTAGGAAAATCTGAATGGCCCTTTCACTACAGAATCAATAATTACCGCAATCGAATTAAGTCGACTCCCCATGAAAAATTATTACCTGTAGAACAACATTTCCGCATAGAAAAACACAATTTCAAAACCCATGCCAAATTCACCATAATTGAGAGAATAGAAAAGCCCAAAGCAGATAACACTAGAAGAATTTTAGAGTTCCATGAAAATAAGTGGATACGACGTCTACAAACCCTGTTTCCAGCCGGGTTAAATCATAAATTAAACAATATAGATAGTAGCAACACATAACCCTACAAATCAAAACCTACCCACATTCCATACCCATAGAAAAAAGACAGGCTTACGGAGGTGTTGAGGCCTCACACCTATACACACACCCACACACAACATACTCACTCACTTTCCTAATGAGCCAAATGATAACACACACCCACAGCAATATACAAGCTAACACATATACTCACTCACTCCCTTAAAAACCAAATAACACACACACACACACTTACCAGAGACTAAACAACTAAATAACACACACACTAAACTAAATAACACAAACACACACACACAAACACACACACACAAACACACTTACCATCCCCTCCCCAAACACAAATAAACTACTGAACTGACCAAAAAAAAGGGAATATAGCTCTTATCTCAAATGACAACTTAAAAGAGACTATTTGACCAACACAAGGAATGTTAAAAAGATAAAAAAATAAACAATAAAAAAACAAATGAAAACTACAGACAAACGTTCGTTTTCTTCAACAAGACATTCATTTCTGTAGTTTACTGCTATAGCAAGCAGAGACATTTTTTTCTCTCCCGATGATGGCCATGTTGGTCGAAACTAGTCGAGGAATATAAATGAAATAATAATAATAAAAGCATAAGAATATTAATCTACAACCCAGTGTGTCTGAAGATTTTAATTGATTTTTCTAATAATTTTTATCGTTCAAAATATAATCATGAGTAACAGACACGGGACTGAAGCGAAAGCCGAGGACATAACTCCAACAGAACCAATAAACACCGAATTATTGGCAATCCGCATGAACAGAGCAACAAATAAATTAGCCAGGTATGAATCACACCAAGAATACATTAGGATATGCCTGAAGGAGCAACTGGTACCAACTAATTTCAGGGTTGATTTGGTACCATCAATAGGTAACCATAATGATGCATTTCTAGCATCATGGTACCGTAAATTAGAAGACTTTTCCAGGGAACTCATGCAGGATACAATACTGTTCTGCCAGGAAAGCATAACGGCAACAACCATGGAAATAAACCTGCTCGATGAACAAATAAAGAAAGAAACAGAACCAGAGAAATACACCAACATAAAGAGTATCGTAAAAGCTCACACAGACCAAACAGTGAGGGAACTACAAAAAACGAAAGCGGAAAAACAAAGAAAATTAAAATGGAACATTTCCTCCAGACAGAAGAACAAAAGTGAAGCCAAACCGAACTCAGACAAAAATGAACGCCCGTCCCACGAAAGACGACCAAAAAACACCACACAACCAATGCAAACACTAAACAGACCAAACAAATACACCAACAGACAACCACCAGCACCACAATCAACAATAACAACACCGCCACCATCAACGATAGCTAGAATCTCAAAACAAACATACACACAAAACAAACCACTGACTTACGCGGACATCCTTAGGGTGCCGCACAAGCATACACACACCAAAACACAGCAGCCCTTCTACAGAACGCATAACACCATTAGACATCCCAGACCACCCAGATTAGCCCCCAGTAGACAATCGACAGCAAACACACCCAACCTTCAAAAAAACGGAATAAGCCCCCAACCAGGACGCCTGGACGGGGGTATAGCATCCGTAATAGGAGACATAATGCAAGCTTTCGAGCTTTTACGAAAGAACTTCGTCATGCTTGCAAATTCAAACTTGACCCATACGGGCGGGTTATAAATTTAAGTAATAACAAATTCTCACTTAATACCTTCAAGTTACTAAATAAAGGACTAAGCTTTTGCCTTAGCCCCCCAAGGTTTGATAAAGACACCTTGGCAAAGGACCTGAAATCCTTCTTCAGAAGAATACGGCTAAAAGCCCACTACGGGAACAATGATCAAACACCTTCCATACTTGATACATTAAAAGAGAAGAACACTAAATACACCCCACAAAACACAGACACTACTATACAAACATTTGAAATAGCCGTTACAAATGACATAAAGAAAACAATAACACGTAAGCTGCCACGTAATAATATTTCTGAAGGGGAACGTATAGCCCTCGACAGGCTGATACATAGAGATGACCTAGTCATAACACAGGCCGACAAAGGGGGTGCCACAGTGATCTGGGGGATCAAAGAATACATTAAAGAAGCAAACAAACAACTAGCCGACAAAGAAACCTATAAAAGCTTACATACAGATCCCCTCCCCGAATACCAAAAAGAATTAACCAGCTCACTAAAAATAATGCTTCGCAACAACCTAATCGACAAAGAAACATGCACAATACTTACACCCACAAACATTACACCTGCTCGTTTCTATCTCCTCCCTAAAATACACAAAAACAACAACCCAGGAAGGCCCGTCATTTCATCATTCAACTGCCACACGACCAAAATTTCAAAATATGTAGACCATTACATACAACCCCTAGCTAAGGAAGTAAAATCCTACATCAGAGACACAACAGATCTACTAAACAAAATTAACCACATACAGACAGTTCCAGAGAATGCTATTCTAGTGACTATGGACGTAAGGTCACTCTATTCAAACATTAAACACTTCGAAGGGCTAACCGCCCTTCAGGAAGCACTGGCTAAAAGAGGAAAACAAGAACCTTCCACAGAAGTTATCATAAAACTCATGGAGCATATTCTCACATTTAACACTTTTAATTTCAATGGAGCACACTACCTTCAAATAAGAGGTTGTGCCATGGGCACCATTGCAGCTCCTTCATATGCTACAATATTCATGGGAAAATTTGAGGAGACCCATATCTACCCCCTCATTGGTAACGACTGCGTATTCTACGCAAGATATATCGATGACATATTCTTTATATACACGGGCAGTAATGACAAACTCACCCAATTTCTCTTGACCCTAAACACGGTACACGACTCAATTAAATTTGACTACGAAAAATCCAAAACATCAGTAACATTTTTAGACACTCACATTTACATAGATGAAAACAGGAAACTGCAAACGACACTACACACTAAAATCACCGACACCCACAACTATCTACACTTTAAGTCTACCCACCCTAAACACCTCAAAGAGAACCTTCCCTATTCACAAGCACTTAGACTCAGAAGGATATGTTCCCACAATGAAGAATTAAACAAACACATTGAAAATCTGGAGCATCAATTCACAACACGTGGCTATAAACAACACCTAATCAGGGAACAAATAAATAAAGCAATTTCCACACCTAGAGAAAACACCCTAATATACAAGATTAAAACTAAATCTAGCCGCATTCCTCTAGTAACCACTTTCAACCCCACTCTGCCTCCACTATCCCAAATAATCAAAAGTCGCTGGGAAATACTACATCTCAAACCAGACCTAAAAAAACTATTTAAGGAACCCGGCCTTCTAGCATATCGTCGACCTAAGAACCTAAAAGAAATCATAGGTAGTAACCGCATTTTAGGGGACAAAGTAATCCGTGATAAACTAACAACAAAAACAACAGGATTTTCCCAACCATGTAAAAACAAAAGAAGTTTATGTTGCAATCACGTCACACACACGAATTCATTCACTAGCTCAGTCACTAAATCTACTTACAAAATCTATCACGACTCTAACTGTAGAAGTCATAACGTAATTTACCTCCTAGAATGCACACTATGCCAGAAACAATATGTAG
>OZ038478.1:57940742-58023242 GCA_964036315.1 Acanthosepion esculentum
ATTAACAAATCGGAGACTTCAGAAAGCCATGGTAGTATTTTATTTGATAATTCGATTTCGCTTCGTCAGACCAGGCGGTTTCAAAACAATCTTGCTCTGTTTATTACATTGAGCTCTCGGGATTTATATCCTCCCCGGAATTATCCATATGGATTACCAATTAACTTTATCATATTATATATATATATATATATTATATATATATATATATATATATATAAACTATTCTTTACCAATGCGTTTCGTCTTTACATTTGCCTTACGCGTTGGTAAAGAATAGTTTTCCTTGTCTTTATTCATATATATATATATATATATATATATATATATATATATATATATATATATATATATATATATATATATGTGTGTGTGTGTGTGGGGGGGTGTTAATTCCATTGGTAACACAATCATGAAATATGATGTCGTTTGGAGTCGACGTAGTTTTATTGAATTCTGTAGTAAGTATATAAGGCTCGCGCCCGACTAGCTCTGCTGACCATGCTCGACGTCAGTATATATGTTATTTGGACGAGACCAAGTCAGATCTTGGAGAGGTCTGTTCTTTAATTGTTCCTTTTTCCAACATGGGTCCACTTCCAACGTTTCAGTAGAATTACGTTTTCGCTTACCCTGGCGTTGCATTGTAATATTAATTTTAGAAATAGATACTTCAAAGATGAAATTAAATTGTACTGGTTGCTTATTCTGTGCATTTCTAGACCTCAATTGTTTTATATGTCTATGTGGAAATCGTCCACCTTAGACAATATACATTATACTCCCAAGTTTTTGAATAATTTTTCCTTCCTCCCAATATTCATTTCCAGCCTTGAAGCATTTAAAGAGACTTTATCGGCGATCTTAAATCATCTTGTCGTTTCTAATTGTCGAATTTTCTTTTTATTCCCTGGAAGTAATTTGTCAAAAATGGATCTAAGTTTCCTAGCAAACACTAGCCCTACAGGTGACATTTTCGGTGACGTTTGTATTTGACGTCATTCAATATACACTGAAAAATTCTTGTAGCGCCGTTTCTTCAGCTTCTAAGGCTATAGCTTTTCTTAATGCCCTTTTGAAGGTGTCAAGAAACCGCTCAGCCTGACCATTAGATCTAGCATGATAAATCGGCGTTGTCAAATGTTCAACCGCGTAGTTTTTGCAGAAATTTTAAAACTTACTAAAAGTTCGATTAACGGATACCACACTGTTAGGTACTGCAAACCTTGCAATAAATTCGTGTAAGAATTTAATCGTTATTGCTGTAGTAGGTCGTTTACACTTTAATATCTCGGGCCATTTTGTGAAACTGTCTACCACTATTAAGTAGTGTGAACCGTTTAATGATCCATATGTGCTCGGCCATGCCTGATAATTTATAGGTGGAGATTTTGCTGCTGAATTGCAACCATTACATTTTCTAACTGTATTTTGAATATCTTTGTCCAACTTTGGCCAATAAACGTAGCTTCTCATCAGGGACATCATCCTCATTATCCCCGGATGTACTATGTGGAATTGTTTTAAAATCCTTTTTTGTAATGATAACGGAATTACTACACTTTCCGAGTACAAAAGTTCTCCATCACTAATAGAAAATGCTGTATTATTGTTACCAGGTTTAATTTTAGTCTTACCCCATTCGTCATTCATATTTTTTTTCCATAAACGTATCCATTTTAGAAATAATTTTGAAATTGTCTATTGTGACCAGCAATTTTTTAATTGTGTTATACAGCAGGCTTTTAATTTCGCTTTCGGATTCCAGAAAAACAATGAAAAACAATCACAGAATCTTCAAAATCTTCTTTAGATTTCGATATGAATCTGGACAAGCTATCTGCACGCCCGATTTTTTTGACAATAGAAATTCCATGTTGAAGATATAGTTCAATAAAATCGTAGCCCAATGCTGTAGTCTGTTTGCAGTAAGAGTAGGAATCCCTTTGTTAGAACTGAATATACTTAATAATGGACGATGATCAGTTTGCAGTATGAATTTTCTTCCTAATATCATCCTGTGAAATATCTTTAAAAAATTATAGCAAGGCTCTTCCTTTTCAACTTGACTGTAAGGTTTTTTCATATTTGCCAAACTTCTTGAAGCATGAGCGACTGCTTTCACTGCACCGTGTTCGAATTTATGACCTATTACCGCTCTTATGCCGTATTAGTCCGCGTTCTACGTTATTATTATCTGTCGATGCGGGTTGTAATATGTCAACGAAAACTCTGAAGTCAGTATTTTTTTGGTTCCGCCCAAAGCTTTTTGACATTCCGCCGACCAATTCCATTTCGTACCCTTCTGAAGTAAATTATTCAGAGGTGCTCGCAATTTGTACATAATTGGCACATAAATATTATAATAATTTGATAATCCGAGAAATGATTGTAGGGTCACCGTATTTGTCAGGGTGGCATGTCTTTAATGGAATTGCTCTAACGGGATCTGGTCTTCTTCCTTTTTCGTCGATTATCTGACCTAAATATTTAATATTATCCATAAAGAATCGACATTTCTGTTCACTGAGTTTGAAACCATCATCATATAGTCTCTGAAATACATGCTCAATCAGTTTTACATGTTGTATTTTCGTAGCGCTCTTAAGAAGTGTATCATTTATGTAAGTGACAGCACCATCTACTTCAGTCAACATCGTATCTATTATTTGTTGGAAAATACCTGGAGTCGCTTTTACACCGAAGGGTAATCATCTAAACTTGTAGAGTCCTTTATTTGCATTAATAGTCAAATACTTCTGGTATTCCATCACCCACTTCGATTTGAAGATATGCCTCGGAGAAGTCAATTTAAAAAAATACCACCATATAATTTGGCAAATATATCCTCTGGAGTTGGTAGGGGATATACATGTGGGAGGAGGCAGTCATTTAACCCAGTCGAAAAATCTGCACATAAACGGATCTTATTATTTTTTATAATATAAAATTGGCCCATTCTGAATAATGTATTTTTTCAATAACTCCGCGTATTTTGTAACCCTATTTGGTGTTAATAGACTCCAACGCAGCAAAGGGCATGTTCTTTTTAGGTTTAAAAACTGGTATCACATTTTCTTTGAAATTTCAAAAGTGCCTTTGACTTTGTATATTTTCCAAACTCCTGAGAAAATATTCGTGAATTTACTTTTTTTGTTTACTCTTTTTTCTGAAGAACAATTAATTTTTCCACAGAATGAATTGTCTATTTCTATAATTCAAATAACTATAGCCATCGACACTTAGTAAATTCGTGTCGGAATTTTTTAATACGTAAACATCTAACTTTTTTGTTTTACCTGCAAGAACGGCGTTACACGTAAATTTCCCAAGAAAAATTAATTTCTTACCCGGTAGCAAGCATGGAGCGTTGTCGTTTTTTTTTCAAGTTAGGTTTGCCAATTCTGTTCCAAGTTTGTTCATCAATAATTGTAATATCGCTACCTGTTTCCAATTGAAATCTCACTGTCGCGTTATTAATTTTTACTGTCGCGAATTATCTATTATTTGAACCTTCCAGGTTTTTAGCTGATAGAACTACTTTCAGCAAGTTAAATTGTGTATATCTTTTGCGGTAGCTTCCTTTGTAACCTGTTTTTCTACAATTAAAACATTTTTTGGTTTTAAATGGACAGCCATAGAATGTATTAAGTTTGGCAGTATTCTTATTTCGGATTTTTCTTTTGGCACTACTGTCTTTTTTCAAACTACATGTATTTTTGACGTGCCATTTTGATTTTCGCTGCATCGTACCTTAAATTGACAATTTTGGCACTCTTCTGCAACAGTCTGTATCGTTAGCGTTTATCCTGTTCAAGTTTTGTAAGGATTCAAGAGCGTATTTCCGCATGGTTGCTTGATGTTAGACCTTTAACGAAGATTAGACATTTAAATCTGTCTGGGGACAGTTCGTCCAGTTTAAATTTCTCATATTCACGGATGATTTTACCGGCATATGTGACAAAATCTTCGGCTTTAGTAAGGTTCATGCACTGGCAACGCGTATAAAAAGTGAATTCTTTTCCCCCAAATTTTTTATAATATCGACGCTGTTTCGTTAAATGACACTTTTTCTGAAGTATTCGGCAAAATGAAATTGAAATATTTTTCGTTTTCAGGGGGGCACAATATTCGTAACAGAAGACGTACTTTCTTTTTATACGACCATCCTTGACGTTCTTCTCTAAAAATGGTCTCGTACTTTCTGAAGTAAGCTAGGAATGTAATGTTTTCTTCTGGGATACAATTATATTTATTGAGTTAGCGACTAAGTCCGGCGAAAATGAAATTGAAGCATTGCTTGTTCTTTGCTTTTCCAGGTTTGCCTTTAACTATTCTCGATAGTTGGCGACTCGACTCCGGTTGAGTAGTTACTGGTCGAACTCTCTGCCTTTGAGCAGAGAGGAACCCGGACGAGGTTCCGCCGAAGGGCAGAGCCTCGTTCGGGGAGGTTGACCGACCCGATCCCGTTTATACGGGATCTACGGGCTATTTTTGGCCGAGCCTACGGGCTCGGGTACCCCACTTTAAACCCGGCCTTGTGCCACATCTGTCCCTCGTGGGGAGGACACTAAATACCGTTAACTATTCTCGATATTAAATCAACTCCCGCTGAACATGTTGTAATAATAATAATAAAGTTTTTTGTTCTTTTGCGTGTGAATTTGAATCCTCGTCACCATTGTTATATCTTCATTCCATTGAATGATGATAATACAATCATGAAATATAATGTCACTTGGAGTCGACGTGGTCTTACTGAATTCTGTAGTAAGGATATAAGTCTCGCTCGCGATTAGCTCTGCTGACGAGTCTAAGTCATATTCTAGAGAGGTGTGTTCATCTCCACAGCAATATATATATATATATATATATATATATATATATATATATATATATATTATAATTTTATCATATAGACAAAACCATTTTACTCACTACAAAGATGCAACTTGGTTTCAGTACATTTCAACTGCACATCGACGGTGAGGGTCGAAAATGGTTATGAACCCGTTCATAACCATTTTCGACCCTCACACTATATGACCCTATATGATAAAATTTATAAAATTTCGACCCTATATGATAAAATTATAATAAATAAATAATTATCGCTCTACTATCTCTATCGAGCTCTTTTTTGAATTAATGCTGCGAACGTTGGAATTTATATATTACTGTCGTTCTCATCGCATCGGATATATATATATATATATATATATATATATATATATATATATGAAAGAACGATATATATTTTTATATATTAAGAACAGTATTGGGAAAATTGTATGACGAATCGAAAAAAGTTTGCTTGTGACGCGTTTCATCCTTCAGAACTTCATCGGATTAAATTTGTTATGTTGGTAGGAGTATATACATGCGCACAACAGAGGGGTGCTGGGAATTTTACAATTTTTGTTGTTGTCTGGCCTAATTCATTTAGTGGCTTTTTCTTTTTCATTCCATCACTTTTGTAAGTAGTTATTTCACACCGGGATATTAGAAGATCTGCCAGGAATGATAAAATGTTGGAAGAGACAGGGCGCAAATTTACTGTAGATGACCCTATGATTAAGGCACTCTCTAGATATTTACGTCGTAGTGGATTACTTTATTTCTTTGATCAGAGTAGTATTTTTTATGTCAAAATTGTGGTCAATCTCGTTATGGTAGGTAACAAGAGCATTTGACGTATTATTTTGTAAAATGTCCCTTTTGTGTTCATATAATCTTTTATTTATATTCGTTGAGGTTTCTCATATGATTTTGTTTTTGTGGCGGTGGAGTAAATTCCTTTGTCAGGTTTTAGCTTATTGTTTTGTTTAGTATTGACTAAGTCCTTTATTGTTTTGGATGTAGTAGTAACAAATTTGATGTTGAATTTAGATAGATTCTTTTCGATTGTAGATGTGATAGGATTAGTAGACAGGATAATATATTTGTTTATTCATTGGGTTTCTCAGGAGGGACCTTTCCTTTTTTTGGGGAATATTTTATGTGCCTTTTGTTTCGCATTGAATATAAAATTAGTAGAGTACTGAAATTTGAAAGTGTTTTCAATGTATTTCGTGTAAATAATCCAAGCTGCCTATTCCTAGTGCTCTTAGGTAGAATTCGATAATTATGCTGGATTTTATTGTTGTTATGTTGTTGTTATGATGAGAATAGAAATTTTTGTTGGTTGATTTCGGGTGGACATCGAGCTTTAAACTGTTATTAACGCGATGTAGCTTGATATATAGGAAGTGTAAGGAATTGTGTTCTTCCATTTCGTATGGAAATTCCATTGTGTGTTCGACTTTGTTTAGTTGATCTACTCGGTCAGGAAAATCAGTATCACGAGGATATATAAGTAGAGCATCATCCATTTAACGGCAGTATGTTGACAGTTTGGGTAAAATATTTTGAAAAGAACCAAATTCGAAAAATTCTAAGAAGATACATGTCATCATTCCACTGAGAG
Organism: Acanthosepion esculentum; assembly: GCA_964036315.1. Taxonomy (NCBI): domain Eukaryota; kingdom Metazoa; phylum Mollusca; class Cephalopoda; order Sepiida; family Sepiidae; genus Acanthosepion; species Acanthosepion esculentum. The sequence continues at coordinate 57,947,209 of OZ038478.1, forward strand.
GCGATCCCATTGCTAATCCAAATTTTTGCTTGTAACAATCATTATTAAATGTGAAGTAGCATTGACTGGTGATGAGATGGCAGATATTTATTATTTTAGCTGTTGATAGATAGATAGATAGATCTAGAGAGAGAGAGAGAGCTAGCTTTATCTTTGATTGTGTTAGATGCTTTTTAGGAGATTTAGGCGTTTTTCAAATGGGATGTTGGTGTAGAGGGAATTTATATCTAGACTGGCCTTGAGTTTGTTGGTCATGTTCTTTTCCTTTAGTCCTGAGTTCTTTATATGAACTGAATTAATTATTTTCAAGGAGAGGAATTAGAATTTTTGTTATGTTTTTCGCCAGTTTATGGAAGGGGGCGCTGTCTATTACTGAGATAATGGGGCTCATTGGGATACCAGTTTTGTGGATTTTAAGGAGACCCTAAAGTTTGGCTGTTCTAGGTTGATATTTCATGTGTCTATACCACGATTTGTTTTTATTTTTAATTAGTTTCCTGATTTCCTTATCAAATTTTTGTTTCAGTAGTTATTTTTTGTTCGTTTATTTTTTCGTATTTGTCGGTATCGCTGAGTAGTGAATTACATTTATCTATCTATGTATTCTTGTTCGATCACGATCTACCCTGAATTGTCAGAGGGGGTGATGTGGATTTCCTTATTTCTTGTTAGGTTCTTTAGTGCATTTGAGTGTCTCAACGGTAATGTATTTTCGCTGTTGGTTTCTATAGTAGCAGTGAATGAAACCTTTTGTAAAATCGGAGTCGTTTTGCTTATGATTTTTTTTACTATAGTAAAAATTTTAAACCGAAGCTTATCGTTCTGTATTGGAAAGCTTTATATCCGATAGATTTTCTGTTAGATTAATCTTTCCACCATATTTCCATTTGCTGTTGCTGCATAGGTTGTTAAGTTTTTGTCTCAGTCTGTTTTGATTGTCACGGCTTTGTTACAACGTACTTTTTATGAAGTTTCACTCCGGTATTTCTGGCTTTTTTAGTGGTTAGTTTTTCCAACACTCCTAGTTCTTCGGCAGATGCATTTAGGAAATCGCATGCGCATATTAGAAAGGTGTGATGTTCTAAGTACGTTATGTGTGCATCGTAGGATAACATTTTTATTAATGCATTTCAGTAAGAAATTTTTTCTGTTTCTAAATAAGTTAGCCGATGTTAAGAGTTTTTATATTTTTTAATAGTTTGGTATTTTTCCATGTCGGCGGTATGAGATAACGATATATATTTTTATGTATGAAAAACAGTATTGTATGACAAAGTGGAAAAAAATTACTTGTGACGCGTTTCGTCCTTCAGGACATCATCGGACGGAATTTCTTATGTTGGTAGAACAACACAGAAGTGCTGGGAATTTTAGAATTTATTTATTTATTTTTTTTATCTAACCGAATTCATTTAGAGTCTTTTTCCTTTTCTTTTCATCACTTTTCTTTGTAGTTATTTCACACTGTGATATTAAAATGAAGTTTTTCTATGTATTTTTGTGACAATTATTACAGGCGATGGAGTAAACACTTCTTTCGGGTTTTAGCTTATTGTTATATTTAATTTTGTTTATATGTGTCTCAACAAAAGCATATTTTAAAACCGGTTTGCTAGCAGATTATTTACTCGACAGTTTTGTTCTATTATTACATTGGACTAAATTCCAGCCACCAACTATGATCCAGCTTGAGTGCTGCTCTCTTAAATGTTAGATTTGATGAAATTCAGCCATTATCTAAGTGGATATATATTCATTTCCTATTGATTTTGGATGTAGTAGCATCATTTTTATATTGAGTTTAGACAGATTCTTTTCGATTGTAGATGGGATAGAATTAGCAGGCAAGATAATATTTTATAAAATGTCCCTTTTCTTTTCATGTAATTTAAATTTTCGTTAAATTTTCCACTTTGTCTCATATATATATATATATATATTTATTTTTTTTTTCACGCTGTCACATGATAAAAATCTTCGCCCTGCACGTGATAACATCATCGCGTGTTTTGAATTTAAAAGGATTTTAACGTTTTTAGTTTATAAAAAAAAAAGTAGCAATATGATTACGCTACAAGATAATTGGCAAATGTTTGTTTAAAAAATTTTGACTAAAAATATTGACCCTGAAGATGAACAATGATGTACGAAAGCGCTAGGTCATCGTATGGACAATACATATTTCGAAACCATTTTTCAAATAAAAAGTCTCATTAGAGAATATGAGAAAATTCAAAAGAAAATATGCAAGACTATGTTGTCTTTAACATTCAATACTACATGTTTGAAAGAAAAGTTGCTGCCAAATTACACACACACACACACACACACACACACACACACACACACACACACACACACACACACATATATATATATATATATATATATATATTCGTATATTTCTTTACTTATGTATATAAGAGCGCATGGTTTTAAATGTATTTAAAGGAGCTTTTTAGTACACATAAAAGACACCATTTAAAAATTAATTACCCATTTCAGCTTGTTTTATGCCTAGATTTTTTTTTAATTTGGATGCTCCCAGGATCTATCGTTCTTTTCATGTTTTTCGGAAGGAATACTCCAGCGAAATAATTTCATTATTTTTGCTTATTCAACCATTCATGTTCTTAAATTCTATTATTTTAAGTTACTTCACCATACATCGGTTGTAATTTCTGTCTGTCTTTCTCTTTTTTATTATATACTGTTCTTCTAACAGCTTTTTCTCTTTTTCAATCTTAGTTCCAACATATATTTGGATAAAGTGGGTTTATTTTTATATCTTTCGTATGTCATTCAAATACGTTACATTTATTTTTTGCCACACCGAACAACAGTACATAACTGAAGAGGAAAAACATTGTATTAGGACGGAACAAAGGTTCGTAGCGTTTTCCAATAGGCGACATATGAATATGTAGTTCTGTTACACACACAACTGAAATTTATGACGTATTTACGTATTCTGAAAGTTAACATTTAGACGCGTTTTTCTAAACGATTTTTGATGGATTGTGAATATTAATTGATTTTAGATTAAAAGTGAAAATGGAGGAAAATGAGATGAATTTTCGTCATTTGATTTTTTATTATTTATTTCTGCAACAAATATGCTGTAGAGACAGCAAAAAAAGATACGCATCATTTATGGAGATATTGCCATAGATCCCAGCCATAGTCCCGGAGAGCGTGCGCTCTGATCAGACGCCTATTCTGCTCCTATATCTATATATCATAATTTTTTTATGTGTACTATGCCAGTACATATATATATATATATATATATATATATATATATATATATATATATATATATATATTATAAAATCACGGAGGTGTTGAAACAAAATGGTTATTTTTGTAGTGATTTTATAACATATTTATGTTATAATATCGAAATAAATAATTATATCTGCTCTACCCTGTATTGAGCACGCTTTTAAGAATAATAATTGTTGGTTATTGGAATTTATTCCGTATATACCAACCCTATACTTGTATGTATGTATGTATATATATATATATATATATATATATATATATATATATATATATATATATATATATATATATATATATATATGTGTGTGTGTGTATATATATATATATATGCATATATGTATATATATATATATATATATATATATATATATATATGTAATTTATTCGAAAAATATAAAATAAATATGTTATAAAATCACTACAAAATATCCATTTTGTTTCAACACTTCAGGTGTCTTATCAAGTGATGGTGTTGAATGTAGATGCTACATTCAACACCATTACTTGATAAGACACCAAAAGTGTTGAAACAAAATGGATATTTTGTAGTGATTTTATAACATATTTATGTTATAGTTTTCGAATAAATTATTTTTGCCCTACTCTGGGCGCTCTTTTAAGAATAGTATTTTTTGGTAATTGGAATTTATTCCGTATACACGAATTCTATACTTGGATATATATATATATATATATATATATATATATATATATATATATATATATATATATATATAGGATTAATACAAATAAAATTTGTTACGTAGCTGATTGATGTTATATTCAGCATCTGGACTCTTGAATTTCATAAATATACATTTTTTTAATTGTTCAATTCACTCTTTAGGAGGTTTCAGCATGCCACTGTTATCATTGTTATTGTGTTTGTTGAGGAAATAGAAATTTCCATGTTAGATCTTTTATAATGTTCCGTTTTTTTTCTGTGAGTTTGATTTTGTAGTCATGTAGGTTTGATTTGTATATATTCTTAAGGAGTAGTTAAAATTTGTTGTTTTCTTGTTAATGTTAATTAATGTGTTTATTTTTTTGAATTTTGTATTTATTTATTTAATTTTTATTATTTGTTTTGTTTTATTATTATCATTATGGTTATTATTTTAATTATTATTGTTATGGCTGTTATTATTACTATTGTATTTAATTTATTATTTATGAGAACATATTACAGTAGGATTAGATGCTATAAAGTGAAGTGATCAAAATACAATGACAAAATAAACAAAAAACGTGAGAAAATGGTCAACTGAAAAGTTTCTCTGGAGCTATATATATATATATATATATGTCTGCGTTAATATTCTCAAATGCAAAGGCTGGTATACACTCATGTCTAAAAAACAAAGATATCAACACAAACATGTATATTCACTAAATATGACGTATAAATAATTTCTATTGCATTTTTCCAAGTTTCGAATAAGGTGCAGAACATTATGATGGAATACTTTCGGCTTAAAGGTACGTTATTCACACAAAAACACGTATATACCATACACACGTACATATATGTGTGTATGGTATATACTAGTGTGTAAACCTTCCTTATATATATATATATATATATATATATATATATATATATATATATATATATATATATATATATATGTGGTGGACTCTCCTATCGTGAACGATAAATCCCGTCAGCAGTGGATGGTGCCTTTAGTTTTACACATATGTATGCTAGCAGGGGCTATTATTGAGAAAATCAGGTAAGGGAAAGATATATTTCGTTTGTGCTTTCTTAAGTGCGATAATAGTCCAGCCTCGTTGCGGGCGACAAAGCCCTACTGACAGATGAAATTTGTTAAAGCAGGATTTTGATGGCGTCTCTGCTTCAGAGCTTGACGAAACTGATCACGGTGCTTCAGTCTACTGTCTTCAAAACCCTTTAACTTAATGAAACTTGTCTTACGCCACTCCTTTCGGTTTGATGTTTTTCAGATCAAAGTTGAGACCTTTCAATTGTCTTCCAATTTGTTTTTGTAGCGTAAGAGTGGACGTCCATCTGAACGCTTGGAGTTTGGTAGTTGTCCATACAGCACCTTTTTTGGAAGCCTATGCTCATTCATTCTTACAACATGACCAGTCTACCTAAGTTGTATCTAGAATGGCTTCAGTGCCTGTGATGTTGTTGCATGTCTTCATTATTGCACTATTTTTGAACCTGTCATCCCATTTTATATCACATATGGCACGAAGTTTATTTATGTGCTTGCGGTACAGGGTTCAGTTTCAGCACAAAAGAGGAGGGTTGAGAGAACGACTGATCTGTATATGTCGATCTTTACCCTAAGATACACATCTTTGGTGTTCCATAACCTATGTTTAAAGATTACCAAATGCTGTGCTGGCTTAGATTTCTCTGTCTATCTTTCTATCAGAAGACACTGTTGATCCAAGATATGTGAACGCCTCAATAGTTTTTAATGCCGTGCCATCAATAAATACGGAAGGGTTTGTGAGAGATGGATTGCCTGGTACTGGCTGGTACATTAGCTCAGTCTTCTTTATGTTGATAGTGTGTCCAAATGCTTTTGCTGTTGAATTTATCAAGGATAGTTTGAATATCTTCTAGACTGTGTGCTAATAGAGCGGCAACATTTGCAAAGATGCTGCTGCTCTATTAGCACACAGTCTAGAGTGTCTATTAGTACCAGCTGCTAACCAAGTTTCGATTATGCTTTAAACGTTTCTGATTGTATAGACTTCCACTTGTTCTGAATTCAACATTGACTCCTTCACGTAAGTCAGAGAATGCTTTTTCAAGCATAGCCGAAACGAAAAGTGCAAAGAGAAGAGGAGCAAGAATGCAACCTTGCTTTGTACCGTTGGAGACAAAATGGCGTCAGATTGCTCACTTCCCGATCTTACAAATGCTTTCATTCGTTCGTGAAAGGAGATAATAATATGGAGCATTTTTTCTGGAACACCTAGTTTTGACAAAACTTTCCAAAGAGCAGTTCGAGATACAGTATCGAAAGCCTTTGTGAAGTCTACAAAAACAACAAATAGATCCTTGTTTTGTTCTTCTCCTGAGCCAGCTGGAGACAAAAGATCATATGTACGGTTCCTCTATCGGATCGAAAATCGCACTGGGTCTCTGGTAATATCGATTCTGAGACAAATTCATTAGGCTTATTCAGGATGATACAAGCAAGGATTTTACCAGCAATCAAATGAAGAGATATTACTCTATGGTTGACACATTCATACCGGTTCTCTTTGTGCTTATACAAATGAACAATTGAAGTAGCCTTATATTGCTGTGGCACTTCTCTCTTTTTCCACACAAGGTTGAAAAATTCACAAATTTTGCGTATCAAAATTTTGGTACCACATTTGTAAATTTCAGCTGGAATTCCATCTTCGCCGGGACTTTTTCATTCGAAAGCTGTTTGATGGCTTTTTAGGAGCTCGAATGTTGAAGGGTTAGCAGAAAGGATTTGTACAACAGATCTCTGAGGAAGATTTTTTATTAATTCAGCATCAACAGACGAATCCTGATTTAGGACCGTGGAGAAGTGTTCTGCCCAACGTTTGATAATGTGGCTTTTGTCTGTCAAAAGAGTGTTATATGAAGAAAAGATTGGTGATAGACCGATGGAAATGGGACCAAAAACACCCTTCAAGTTTTGGTAGAATGATTTGAAGTCACATCTGTCACATCTTGACTCCTGCAAAACTTTAGCCTTTGCTGTCTATCAGCTCTCCTTCATCTCCCTCAATTTTTCTTGAGACTTACCCATGGCTGATTTAAAGGCCCATTTCTTTGATAGGCATACTTCGTCTGCCATCCAGACCTGATGACATTTATGCATGTTTTCAGAGTGATTTGATTTCAGGATCGTTTGAATCAAACCAGTCTTGATGTTTTCGCTGAACATACACGAGTGTTTTTTGCCGAGTCATACAGTATGTTTTGTAAGGTTGACCATGCCGATTCAACTTCATTACCTACATCAAAAGATGAAAGTTTTGAGTCAGACAATGTTTGAAAAGAGTCTAATGTTTCCCTGTCTTTAAACTTTGTTATGTCTAACTTCTTTGGCGGTTTTTCTCTATTCTGACTAAAAGGCTTCTTCAAATGCATTGCCGTATGTCAACAAACAATTTTGTGATCTGACCAACATTGAGCGATCACGACCACGAACGATGATGTAGTCAATGAGACAGTCGTGCCCAGAGCTAAGATGTCTCCATGTAGTTTTGAAACTAGTTGGTTGTTGGAAAATTGTGTTGGTGATTACAAGATCGAATTCACTGCAAAGAGACAGCATCAATAACCCATTAGAATTTGATTTACCAACGCCATGTTTTCCAATGACTTTACCTAAGGATAGTGTGTCACATGCAATACGAACATAAAGTTTGTCACGAAATGACGTCCGCCTTAGAAGTTCCCGAAGGTTGCAGTAAAAGCATTCTTTTTACCTCCAGAATAGAGTCCATGGTAGGCGCATAACAACTAAGTAAAGTGGTATGCTTATTCTTATCAATAGGTAAGCAAAGAGACTTTAGCCTGTCAGAAATACCAACTGGAAGTAATTCCAGTCTGACACAAGATCGTTTCTTATAGCAAATCCTACGCCAGATTCTATTTTCGCAGATTCAGGTTGTCCTACCCAGAAGAAGGTGTAGCCACCTTCCACTTCTTTGAGTTGCCCTCTGTCTGGAAGTCTGGTTTCTGATAGAGCAGCAATGTTGATATTGTTCTGTTTATGTACTCAATAATTGCTGTTCTGCGTTCATTGTTCTGAAGAGTCTTTACATTCCAAGATGCTATGAACATGTTTGTTTCATTAACTTTTGATTTTTCTCAAATTTCGGGTGCCCCAGCCATACGCACCTTATAACAGGGTCATGTTCGGAAATTCAATTTATAGGTCGCCTTTTATTGACCCTTCCTCATAAGAGGAAAGCATAAAATAATAAGGCTGCTTTGTTATTGCTGTGGACCCGGAATAGGTCCGAAAGAACACTCGAATTCAGTGAAAACGTATTAACAAAAAGGACGAATACAGAAGTGTTGCACGTCCGACTGACGGCTATGTACAGTAGTCAACTCGTCAATTGTCTACAGTCCTCTTGCGAGGCATAATATAGTCATAAGACGAGTCTATTTTGTCCATGAAGGTAGGTCCCCATAACACCCCCTTCCCAAGCCTTTACCTCCGCAGGAGTCTCAATATCGTCTCCTTTTTGGATTGATGACGAGAGGGTCCGTGAACTTACGCTTTCTTTTAGATCTTCGCGGTTCCGGAGCTGCTTGGGGTATATGAATGTCAAAGGTGTCGTAGATGGTATCCATCACCTCTTCTTCCTGGGGAGTACTGCTGCAGTCATTCAACAGTCGTTTCCTGATTTGATTCAGGTGTCTCTTATGAGAGAAACGAGGGCCTTGGATTATGTAGACCATATTTCCAATCCTCTTTTCTATCGTACCGTGTTCCCAGAAAGATGTGTTATTTTTAAACATCTTAAAGAATACTTTTTCTCTTGGGCTGTACTTTTTCTTTGGTACAATAGAGGTCGGACTTTGTTTTGTTTGTTTGGGCAGAAATTTATCGAAAACGGATCTTACTTTGCGCGCAAACATTATTTCTGCCGGAGATAGTGAAGCTGGCGCGTTAACATTTAACGTGATCCTGTACACTTGTAAAAACTGATGCAGGGCCTTTTCCTTTGGGGTGCTGCAAGCTTTTTTCAGGGCTCTTTTTAGGGTGTCAACAAAACGTTCTGCTTGACCATTCGACCTCGGGTGATATGGGGGGGGGTCGTAATGTGTCTTATTTGAAAAATATCGCAGAACTCTTTAAAGTCGGTCGAAGTAAATTGAGTTCCGTTGTCACTGACCAAGCAATCTACTACCCCAAAACGAGCGAATAGTTTATTGTTGCTTCCGTAGTGGGATTTTTGCATCGGAACACTTCCGGCCATTTTGAATAACTATCTACCACAATTAGATAGTAGAATCCCTCCAGCGGTCCCGTAAAGTCCACGTGGATCCTTGACCAAGGTTGGTCCATCTTTGGCCACGGTTTATGTGTGATTGGTGGTGCTTTTGCCGCCAATGTACAGCCCTTGCATGTGTTGACCATATTTTCGATGTCTTGGTCCATTTTAGGCCAGTATACGTAGCTGCGCATTAGACTTTTCATCCTATTTTTCTCCGGGTGCCCAATATGAAAATCCTTCAAGATTCTTTTCTGTAGATTTTTTGGAATGACGACTCCCTCGCTGTATAGGAGTACCTGGTCACACAGAGAAAAACTGTCTGAAATGTGTTGGTCCTTTTCTGAAATTTTTTTCTTTGTTGTGTTAATGAATTCATCATTGCGGGCTTCGTTTTCTTTATTTCTTGTTGCGTCACAGGAAGTTCTCTTATAGTGCTACAACGAAGTCGAAGCTCACCGTGACGGAGAGTTTAGCCTTGTTCAAAAAATTAATCACTATATCTCCGAAGCTGTAACTAAGTTCCGCTCAACATAGTTGCTGTATAAACCACAGGTGGGCTCACTGGATTGAGTAGGCGTATATAATAAGTTTTGAATAGTCACCCTGGGTACACTCTAAAATGAGTTGTAGGCGGCCGTTATATACCACCACTGGATACGGATTTTAGTCAGTTTCGTGAGTTTAGAGCTGTGCAAGATAATACAGAAGCTAGATTATCACACACGTTGCTACCACCATTGCTATCACGGTCACGTCCAACGTTTCGTCTTCGTAAATTGTCTGCACAAGTTAATGGGCACAATGTCCATGATGATTCCTAAAAATAATGGAAGCACTAATAATAAAAAATAAAAAGCCAAGACACAATAACATCAATTATGATCACAGAAACAATGTGTTAGCCGTGTTTGGAAAATAAACAAAAATACATTCCGATCACTCTAGAAACATATATATATATATATAAAACATTCAGTTAGAAAAAAAAACAAATCATCCTTGATAATGACTAAAACCGATCTGAAAAGCGATCGAATATGCAGAACATTCAGACCGTTTTTATACACTTTATACCAAGTCGAATTCCAGTCGAATCCATTACATTCACTTACGTGCTAATGCCCTTGGAAAATGTGTGAATCTTCTTCTCTCCCCAGCTATGGGTAAATAGTAGGACAGACCGGGTTCTATAGCCTTGGATGACAACTGGTCTACCATAGAAAGAAAACGAAACCTACTGCGGGAAAATATGCCTTGTCAGTCATGTATCGAAAGATACATGATCGCCTAAGCGTGTATTATTATTATTATTATTATTATATAAGTGACTTATGCCAAGAAAAGCTTAATCACTCTACCTTGTCAATCGTCTTTAATGAAACTTATATAAAAGAGGGGTTTCTGCTCTCTCTCTCTCTCTCTCTCACACACACACACACACAAACATATATATATATATATATATATATATATATATATATATATACTCACCATTTTATCCTATGCAAGAAAATAAAGTCATTAAGATACAAGGTGTTACTCAGTGTGAAAGAATAAGAAAAAAAGAGAAACATTAAGGAGTGAGAACAATAGAAGAGTAATGAAGAAAACAGTAGATAACGATTGACATTGCATTTAAATTTTTAAAGATCAATGTTGGCTGGAAAGCATGCAGCTGGAAGAGAGTTCCACAAGGGCGATGTACGAGAGAAGAAAATGTTACCATAGAACTTATGGTTACACCTCGCCGATTTAACTGTAATTTGATAAGACCTTGTTGGCAACCTAGTACATTCATAAAGTCTAAGTACCATAGTGGAGAGTTCATCAAAGCAATTACCATGAAATTATTTATAGAAAAGGTATAGGGAAGCTACATTACGGCGGTGAGGAAGTGACTGAAGCCTAGAAGGCAGGTAAGGACCAATAATATTGTTGATGCTTCTTTGGATTTTAACAAGAATCTCTAAATATACAGCAGGATCACCTAACCATATGTGGCAGCAATATTCAAAGCATAGACGAATGGTAGACTTAGAAATATGTAAGACAGATTCTGGAGAGAAATTTGTCTTGCACGACACAGTGAATCAACTTTCTTAGCAGCAGACCTAGCAAGTGATTCAATGTAATATTTTCACTATATATATATATATATATATATATATATATATATATATATATATATATATATATATATATATATATATATACAGGTGTGACAGAAAATGATCCCAAATATATCTCCCACATAATGATAAGACATTAATGACAATGGTGTCTGACTAATGTCATATATGTGGTAGATATTTCTGTCTCATTCAGTATATATATATGATAGAAATATAGTTTGAAGGTATTCTATATTTATGGGTAAACGTGCTCAATATCTAGGACTGAGCATATCGAAATATAAATATGAAAGTAGACACTGAAATCAACACAGAGCGACGACAGTCTATTTCTTTCTTGAACGTAATCTTCAGTCTTTGCGTGTTTTGTGTTTTTTTGACTATTTATATATGCTGGTCAATGGTGCTTTATGGGTAGCAATGTCTATTGTATTATCTTAATGGTTATTGGGTAGGCGATAACGGTTATTTTAAAAAATAAATTGGACGCTACTGAGTTGGAATAATTATGGATCCGAATGCAGTTATTTTTAGCTATTTTATTGTGTTTGTTAACTTCTTTCTCATTATTTATTATTGATTACTTAATTATTTGTTGTTGAATAATAATATTACATTTACTTGTGCATATGCGTGCATTCGTAGTTTGTTAATTTGTATATTTATTTTGATCTTTTGTTTATTTGCTATTTTAATTTTAATTTATTTTTTCGGGGATTGGTTATCTTATTTGTTTGTAACTTTATCTATTAATTTACTTATGTAATAACCCATTTTCCAGCATTCATGGTTCCCAAAGTTTGTGGGATTAATGATTTTAGCTGATAAATGGAAAGTCAATTTTTAAATATCCTGATGATGCTTTCTTCTGGCCTTTCCAACGCCATTGCATATATATATATATATATATATATATATATATATATATATATATATATATATATAAATGTAAACACACGTAAGTATATACGAATGTGCTTATATTGCACGTGTATTGCTATACTGATGACCTTACTTAATGAATATGCAACATCAATCATTTTCAATTTGCAATGAATTGTTCCTGAATCTTAAACCTTAAGTTCCATGAAACTGACTGCATTCTTGAACTTACTCTTGTGGAAAGATGACGTTACTTAACATTTGATTGCTTGTCACTCTTATCTCGTCCCGCCTCGATGCGAATGGTACAAATGACCAAAGTATTTAATTTGTCCGGCCAGTAGTCAGTCACCTGTGGCCTCAATATCATGACTGGTCAATATCCATATTCCTACTGAGCCGACGATTCATGCAGTCTGATCACGCAACCTGAAAAGATCGTTCGCAGATTTACAGAGTTTTAAAAGTCTGAGTCTGGATCAAGATTGAGTGATTGATTTTTTTACGGCTTATCAACCTTTTACAATTTATTTTAAAGACCGAAACTATTTTAAGAATTTGGTGGTTGGGGATAATAATGATTTGCTGATACAAGTCCTAATAATTAATCCATGTCTGGGTGGGGGAGGAGTTATTTGTGCGTAAGGGGATATGACAAACTCCACTCGAATTAGAACTTGGCTCTCCAATTTTCAATTTCGAGCAGTTATCCATTACACCACACGCATATTCAAACTTGCGGAACCTAGCATTTACAAGCGGCCACCCATCTAATTACTTACCAGGCCCGACGTTACTTAACTTCAGTGATCGTACAAGAATCGGTGTTTCGACGTGATAATGTCGTAAACCTCTCTAGATAAGAGAGAGATTTAAATATTCTTATTTGGATAACACACGTGTGCAGAAACACACATTCTATCTCGACTGAACACAGGCAAACACAATTACAGAAAGATACTTTAGGATAAACACGTACACACTTACAATCCTTAAAAATAGAACAATATAACCAGAATAAATTAATGTGGTTTCTACAATAAATTATAGTGTAGATATTTGTTTAGCAATCTGTGCTTTCGGGTAATTGAACTTTGTTCGACTATGAGAGTCTCCCGTGGCTGGGTTGTCTAAAATCACGCCCGTTTAACGGTGGCATACCCACAAGAGGTGACGCAGTTTCGAACCCTGCCGGAATGCATATATTCTTTATTATGACTTTCGAAGGTCTGTAGAACATAGACCCAAACTGTTTAAACAAACAGGATTGTTTTCTCAAAAATTTAAAGTACTACTAATAATACTCTCTTTGTGTCTATATGTACTCATATATATTATAAGAAATCTGTTTTATTATTACATATATTTCCGTAGTAAATATACTATGTGAAATTTTACCTGTAAATATTAAATAAAATAAAGTAATAAGTACATTTATTTACAAATATTTAACTACAAAATATATCACATATACATACTCACAGACAACTTAACCCTCTGAATATGGTCTCAGATGCGATTGAAAGTATCTGGGAAAATAAAAGCTATTTGAAAGATAATTTGGTATTCTTCTTAATCAATTTTCTAAGGCTACGAAGAAATTAATCCATCAACTCGAAAGGCTCACAATGAAAACTAATCGACATGATACGTCTAAATTATTTAACCGAACCTATTTGAACGAAAATATACTTCCTAAATATACACAATATATATAATACCAGTGTGTGTGAGTGTGTGTGTGTGATCCACATACAGGCTGTTTCTCTGTATCACAGCTAATCAGTGTGGCTAGACATCCGATTGCCTCAAGCCAGGATCGAGACCCAACAGATTTGGCATCAGTCGAAGTTTCCCCCACCCCGAGCTCTATTGTCATTCACAGACGGACTCTTTCGCTGTTTCACAGCTCATCAGTGTGGTTGGCATCCGATTGCCTCAAGTCGGGATATATATATATATATATATATATATATATATATATATATATATATATATATATATATATATATATCTTGTTTTCGTAGCTATGATAGCCAATGCCCGGAAAAATAAAATGGCAGTTTAAAAAAAAAAAAACTTCTTAATTAGAGTACACCTAAATTCCTTTACCCAAAGAATATTTCTCGGTGAACTAAAACACATAACACACACATTAGTCAACAATAATTTTCACAACTACAACACTGATAAACAAATAAAATTATTCTTACAAATATACACGACATCAGTAATAAAAATACCACAAAGCAAAATATCAATGTATTTTACTGCAAACAGATGCACAATAATTATAGGCAGGACGAATTCGCTATACAAAGAATCATTAAATCACATTTTTGCCGTAATTCTCGAAAAACATGTAAAACTTATATTACAGAAAATGGAAAACCGCTAACCTCGTCGTCGCTAAATCAAAATAACACCATCAAAACTAAACTAGTGATGACCAATACAGTGTATCAATTTCACTGTCAAGTAAAAGACTGTGTTTCTTGTCATAAATCAATTGTTTATATCGGACATACTACCACCTCCTTCAGTAGACGCTTGACGTGTCACTTATCAGATCAAAGTGCTATAAAACAACATCTATCTCCTCACAATATTCTCAAGAACACTTAAGAAAAATTCTGGTGAAAAATACCAAAATTCTATATAAATCACATTACTCGAAACACGTCGCTATAAGAGAGGCCCTGTATATTAAACATCTCTCTCCTACTATCAACTTCACCTTATTTAACAGTGGAAATGGAATGTTAAAAGTTTTTGATAAAATAGGAAAAAAACATTCCCTCGAATTCCAGTCGCGTTCAACACACTCAATAAATGCTCCTGCTAGTATTCAAAATAACACAAAAATAAAATGCATCTTAAACAGTTAAAACATGAAGAAAAATGAAGAACACCAAAATCCCCACCCCACGAAAATGGCTAAAGAAGTGGCGGAAATCGCTTGGGACAATGGAAAATATGGAAAATGTTTGTACTCCCTTACTCCTACCAAACGTAAAAATGTAAGAACGCTGGAAAAACTAAATAAATATTAATAAATTTATTTGAAGGAGTATGTTTAAAAGAAAGTTTGCTGCCCAAATATATATATATATATATATCATACAATCGAAATTAAGATACCATTATGTAAATGATCATTTTCACCTTGTAAAATTAAATTTACAGGATTTTTTAAAACAATCATTGAATGATAAATTTTTGTAAAAAGACAAAGGAAGGAAAGAAAGGAAGAAAAACATGGAAAAAAGAAGATGAAGAATAGAAAGGGAAGGTGGCAAAAGGAACAGGAAGTGGTATAAGTCTTGATATGAGTGGTGGTCAGAGGGGGAAGGCAGAGAGAAAGAGAAGGAAAGGATGGAAAGAGATGACTTATTTAATATACCCAGTAGAAATAGACAGTAGATAGATCAAATGAACCTTCAAAAATAAACGAAAAAAAAACAAAACAAAAAACAAAACAAAAAACAAATATTATATAAAATTATAAGAGATAAACCCAAAAATATGAAAGAGAGATAATTCAGAATTAAAGAGTATTAAATTAACAAATATGTCAGAAAAGGATATTAAGATAAATGTATATAAAAAAAGTAATATAAAGTGGGTGTGGAATAAATATCATAGGATGAATACATCCAAATTAACATATACCAAATTAAATTTATATTAATTAATACCAATTTACAAGGAAAAATTTATATTTAAAATTTAATATATAATATAATAAAAAAACCTTAAAATTGGAAAAAATGAATGAAAAGTCTATCAAGAATAAGGGAAATAAAAGATGCCTTTAAGATCAATAGATAATACTATATAACAAAATAATATATAAATATATTACTTAGTTAAATAATGGTAACAAAAAATTAATTAAATAAAATATATTACAAAAAACCTTATCTGAAATTAAAATATTTGATACAAAAACAAAACACCAAAAATATATAAACCAAATTTAAAAAAATATACTAAGATAAATATTCAGATGCCATTTGATCAAACCTCAAAATATAATATATATTAATAGAAAACACTTTAATACTATATATCAATATTATATATTACCATATGCACCGCATATAAAATATAAAAAGTCCCATAATATTAAAACATAACTAAATACTTAAAATTAAACATCCAATCGATTGAGAATGAATATAAAAAATTATAGTAAAAAAATATACAAACCAATATATGAAATAGAGCTTATAAAAGCATATAATTATGTATTATTACATAATAACAAATTAACTCAAACGTTATATTAAGGTATATTATTATTAATATATATTATTGTAGTGAAAGTATAATACTTAAATGTAGGTACCTCCACAAGGTCGCGTAAAAAAGCAGCATAGAATGATGAAAAAGGCTCATAACTCAACGAAAACAAAGTTTTGTCATCAAAATATTTAAGTCATTATTAAGAGGAAAGACGAAAGTATTTTTTAAATTATTTTTTGAAATATTTTAGCACGTTGAAAATTTTGGTTAAAAAGGTTGTTTATTTTGCGTTTTTCCAGAGGAAAACACACGTTGATTTGGAAATTCTTGCAAAATTCAAATAACTGTTGAATTTTAATGAAACTTTCAGGAAATATTCAGAAATGAATGAAATTATTTTTGAAATTTTTTTTAGAAAATCTTGGTAAAAAATATATTTTTTATATGTTTCCACCCTCTTACATATTTTCATGAAATTTAGAGGAATTAAATTATTAAGATTGGGATTTTTTATTAGTTAAAAACAGGACTCTTTAGAGAAAGTAAATCACCAGGTTATTTTGTAAAACAGTTACCTGTTTCATCGAATATCTGCTCTTAATTGTAAAAAAAATGTAAAAAACTATGACATTATTTAATTAGAAAAGCTTTTACTTGCTTTTGTAAATAAGTTATATTAAGGACATTATTGTCTGAAGAAATAAAACTTTTTTGATGAAAAATGTATTTTTACAAGAATTTTTTGATTTAAAAAAATTATTTATAATTCTTCATTGCTTTTAAACATGCAATTTGGTGATATGGTTAAGTGAAAAGTAAATTTACGAATCGAAATTTGTAAAGCTCATAACAGTCGTTTGTACCCGAATATTTTAAAAAAAATTTTTAAAATAATTTTTAGTGAAAAAACGTTCCTAGTTTCTATCTATGAGGAATCTATATATTACATAATCCTTAAAAAGGTCACGTGATTTGATAGTTGTCTGAGGGACTGCAATTATTTCCCTTCAATATCCAGTTCTGTTTCAATTGGTTAACGTGTTTGCAAAAAGTCCTTTCAAAATTTCTAAGTTAGTTTTAATTTTTATTAATTACTTTTTTACTAAATATTTTTATTTTAGGTATTTATTTTAGTTTGGGTAATATTTCATTGAAGTAATTTTTTGTTTCAGTTTGTAAGTTATTAAATAAGATAAGAAGAGTAAGAACCTAAGAAACGAAACCCAGACTAACAAAAAGTATTAAATAAAAAATAAATATTACATAATTGCTGAAAAAATGTGAATATTTTAAAACTTACTAGTTAAAAACCAAAAAAAAAAAAATCGTTCGCTTACATTTCGTAAAATTCTATAAATTTTGGTCATCCATAGTAGCTGTCATCACCTCGTAACTTCTCAATAACATCGATAACGTGAATAAAGACATGAAAAAATTCAGACGCATCATTAAGAAATGTTTGGATACAATTTTTTATGCTATAAGTAAGTAATGTTTGTTTCAAATCAGATTAATTTAACTTTAAATTTTCTAATTTTACTCAAATAACGTGTCAAAAATATATGATTTATTTTAGGAAGAAGTTTAAAATCGAAAATGTTTTTGTTTACAAATTTCTTAAAATTTAAGAAAATGGCAGCTTTTAAAAAAATCAAAAAAATCGAGCATATATTTGACATTTCAATCTATATAATTTCTATCAGAAATACACCAGGATGTTTTACTTACGGGAAATAATAAATTTAATCCTTTGCTTTCAATTAAAACCAAAATAAAATCTTTAAGAATGCTTTTTCATTTTTAAAAATTCATTTTAAAACTTAGTTATCGAAAAATTGACCGGATGTACCTACTTAAATGTAAAGAATAATTCAGGATAATTCAATAAATATACCTTAAGATAAGAAAAAATGAAAAATGAATCCAATAAGGGTAATATTAAAGATATTACTGATAGTCACCAAGAATTAATAGTAATTTAGTGATAGAGAAAATATATTTTTGTTAATTGTAACAGAAGAGAAATATGGGAAGGATATATAAAGAAAATATAGAAAATAGTTCATTCCTTTGTTTTAACAGTATCTTTGGATTTCTAAATTTAATAATTCGAATTTTTCTTGTAGGCATAGATTGCATCTACCTTTAAAACTACTAGGAATGTGGATAAACTCTATAATTTTCCAGTCAATCTGAGGGTTCAGTTCTTTCTCCCTCAATTCCCAAAAGTCTTTGGAAAGTGCAGTTTGGAATTTCCATTTTGGGTTGGAAAATGAGTGCCGATGGGTATACAGACGTTGCTTCCATTCATCCGCGGAAATTCCAGTATAAATTTTGTGGTTGTTCTTGTTCTCTATAGGGTAAATGGTTGCCTGGTAAATTACTTTAAAGGTTCTACAGTTTCCTTATACTGGACAGAGTTCACCATTTCTACAATTATATGGAGTATCCATACTAGGTGAATTATTGATGCCATAGAATTTATTAAGAACAACTTTATTATGGGAATCAATAATTTTATACATATTATTTGTACAAGAATAACTTATTTTAATCGTTTTTCTCTTGAAGGCTATACTTAGGGGGTGGTCATTTTTTAAATGTTTCTTTAAAAGTTTTATGAACACTTGTCCTATGTTCATTTTAGATAATCTACAGAAGTGGGGTTGAACCATATTATATTTCTTTTTCTATTTCTAAGCTTATTATTATTCTTATTTACACTAGCGTTACTTGTTTATTTTTAAAATAACTTTTTTTGGAATGCCCTATCGGGCAATCCTTTGTTTTTATTAAAACATATATTTATTAGAGGAAAGTTTACTGATCCTAGTTTCAACAGTAATAGGTTCTGCCTTAAAATAGTATCAGGGTGGTTCGAGTCTCTATTAATGTAGTTAGGAGTTTCATGATCTTTTTTATGGTAGGGTTTAAAGGTATTGGTATATATATATATATATATATATATATATATATATATATATATATATATATATATATGTGTGTGTGTGTGTGTGTGTGTGTGTGTGTGTGTGTGTAGTTTAAAATTTACAATATTTATGAAGAAAAAGTACCCATTAGCGAGAATAGAGCATACGTTGATATAAACTGTCCAGATATAGAAATTAACATTTTCAGACACTGTACGGTGTTAATTTCTATGTCCACACTATTTCTATCTATCTATCTATCTATCTATCTATCTATCTATCTATCTATCTATCTATCTTGAGTCTATTCATATCTATCTATGTTAGTGTGTCTATCTATCTATCTATCTATCTATCTATCTATCTATCTATCTATCTATCTATCTCAAGAATACTTGAGATCTTAGTACACTAATATACAAACTACATTGCAGTAAGAGATTGTGTAGTCTCAAATACATATTTGAGTATCTTTAAAATTTTAGGTAAAATTCTGGATTAATTTTGGGATCACAATCCCTGCAACCGATGTGCATTGAAATGCGTTGACGGTATTGCTGACATAAACATGCAACAAATTTTGCTCAAATTTTGGAATAGAAAAGCAATTAACCCTTTACGAATAAGAGTATTCTCTCATAGAATAGAACCTAGTTGATAGAGAATATTTAAGAAAAAAGCGTGATGCCTTTATAGGAAAATATCTAAAAATGGTTTATTATTTAACATTTTAATCTTAAGTTCTAAGGTTCTAGATCGTGTAACAGTTGTTGCTTATCAAGTTGTTACTTGTTTGCTACAAGATCACATGTATCAAATATTCTCTCAGAATCGAACTCAACTTCGGCTGTTTACGTTCGTAGCATATTTCAATTCTCGAAGTGCCCAACATACGTATATCTGAGTTTACAGAAAATAAACTTTTATGAAAACTTAAAAAAAAAAAAAATTTTTATACGAAAAGTTATAAAAATTAAGATAGTTTTATTATCGAAACAAGTGTAATATATAATCTCTCTCTCTCCTTTGTGTGCGTTGTCATTTGTTCGTGATAAAAACTTCTGGCGACAGGATAGAATTACTTTCAGCCAGTGTCAAATTAAGTTTCTTTTCCTTGTGTATTCATGAATGTATTTGAACAGTTTGTCTTAGGTAGACGTTTCTTATTTACTATAAATATGTCTTGGAAATAGCCAGTTTAAGCCAACCACGTTTTATTATATTAAATATTTTTTAGTTCACAATACAGATTGGTTATACAAGGAAAAACGAAGAAAAACAGCATGAGTGCAATGTATAACGGGTTTAGTTTCTATAAACTTTGGCTAATGATAGATAATTCTTTGTTAAGTGTTAAAAGAGCTTTAACTTCTGTTGTGAAAACCTCGAAAAGCCGAAATGAAAACAAAAATAAAAAAAGTTTTCAATTGATACTTATCATCATCTTAAAAAAAATCGAGTTTTTATTGCATAAAAAATGAACATGATAAAAACGCAAAGATATAATAAAAATATGTTTGAAACTGTAAACCAGAAAAAATAAAATAATACAAGTAAGTATTTATCGATAAGAAATTCCGTCAAAAACTGATTACTCGAAATTGATTGATAGGTTTCTGGTGAGTTTTATCCAAGAATCAGATTTTATCATGGCATCTAAATGGGCCGTTAAATGTCATTAACATACTAGAATATAAAATCTGGATTCAAACCAAACAATGATGATGATGATGGTGTTGATGTTGGTGTTGGTAACGATGAAGATCAAGGGAGGAAAAGCAATAGGATTACGATGACACTTATAGTTGCTATGGAAATCAAATGCAAAGAATAAAAACTTTAATATTAGAAAAAAATAAGATCTAATTTTAATCGTTGCAAACAGGAATTCTAAGTATTTCAATTTTACTGCCAAATACAAATCTGTAAAATGGCTATGACGTTTTTGCTGAACTATTTACATAATTCCCACCCGGCGCCCGAGGTCATTATTTAGCACCATGTAAAAAAGAAAAGAAGACAAGAGTTGGAATAGTGAATTACGAAATAGGCAGAATTTCGTCACTTAGAAGATTGGTCCAGCAAAATCTTATTCAGTTTCATTTTTGCTTTTTGCTTTGCAAAACGAAGCTAACTTAAGTAGATACTTATTTATTGTTAGTTTTTAATCCTTTCACTCGAAGCAAGGCGATAAAGCAACTAAGACGCAAGGGCTTCCAAATGAATGACGAATTAAAATTTAATTCAATGAATAAGTTCCATTTGGATCATTCTTTTTGTAATGAGTCTGGTGGGCATGATTAAGAACAAAAAAAAAAGAAAAAAAGAAAGAAAAAGCTGTCGCACTTACATTGAGAAATTACATATAAGTAAACATACGTCAAACATTAGCAAATAGTCTGACGAAAGGATCAATTACCTAACTAAAGATGAGAAAAGTTCCTCAGTTTGTTTTCATTTCAACATTTCAATTTGTTGCGGGCTGGGTTAGTTCCACAGGCCGGATGCAGCTCGCGGGTCGTATTTTTGAAATCCTCGAGTTAGACGAAAAGCTTCCTATGAAAATCAATTGAAATCCTTTCCATTTTCTTTTTTATATGACAATTTAAAAAAAAACGATGAAAAATCCACAAATCAAACAAAGAATACCGTGAAAGTGAGCTTTCAAGAAGAATGTTAAAAAATATAGTAAATCAAAGCAAAGGTTCTAAGAATAATTTAAAAACGCTAAGAGGAATGAAAACCATGTTTATTTCAAAGACAGGAACCAGAAAGCGATGGAGGGGAACGATATTTAGATATTTGTAAGAGATTAACGGGTGTTTGAAATGGACGCCATCTTTCAGAATGGCAGCTGATAGAGGGTAAAAAAAGTAAAGAAAAAATGCAAAACTTCTTATTCAAAGAAAAGCAACATTTCCTTCCTTCCTAACAAAAGCATGAATGAAACAAAAGGGGCGATAAACAGAAATAGATAAGTAAATTAATGGAAAAAAATTGTCAGCTTTGCGTTCTTTTTTGTTAAAGAAAACTATTAATTTCTTATATTTTTTATGACGAACAAAAACAAAGGTTGCTTTCTTTCTTTCACACATTCTTTCCTTCTTTCTTTCATACATTCTTTCTTTCTTTCATACATTCTTTCTTTCTTTTTTTCTTTCTTTCTTTCTTTCTTTCTTTATTTCTTTCTTTCTTATATATACGTTCTTTCTTTCGTACAGTTTTTATTTTTGCATACATGCTCTTTCTTTTTCTTTCTTTTCTTACATACATTCTTTCTTTTTTCTTTCTTACATATATTCTTTTTTCTTTCTTTCTTGCATATATTCTTTCTTTCTTTTTACATTCATACTTTATTTATTTCACTTGCTTGCAATTCAGTTATTTTGTTAGCTTATATTTTTCGAGAATTTTATTTCTGTTTCTTGTTTGTTTCTTTCCAGCTTGGGTTTAAATTTTCTTAAGGCTGAATTACGAACAACAACGTTAAGCAACTTGGTCAGTACCTAGATAGGTGACCGCCTGGGGGTATCAGGTGCTTATGGAAAATATATTATAAAGAAATTAAAATAAGACTGTTAAAAGTGAGATTAAATTTCATATTTCATAAGAAAGGTATCTAATTAATTTATAGGTACCTTTCTTATGAAATTTTATCAGAAGTGTACATAAAATACTATAATTTTATGTACATATATTACATTTTACTGAGTTATTTGTATTTCCATTCATTTTATTATTAATTTTAATATTTAATTTATGGAAAAATGTCATAACTGAGATTAATATAAAAATAAGATCATATAAATTTCATAAGATGATACTGATACTTGTAGGTACCCTTCTCAGTTGAAATTGAAAAATCAAATTAACTTCTCCACACGTGTTTCGCAAAAGTAAAGACCTTAACAGTGGAGAACAATGCTTAACTCAAATAACGCAACTTAATTGTATTACAGCCCGATTATAAACACAAAATTAAATTTCTTAACCCCTGCGGATTTTCTGATTTGTCAAAATGATACAATTTACAACGCGCTAAAAAATGATCTATCTCATAAGGACACTTAGGAAATCCGATGCGGCTTTTAACTAATTTTATAATATTTTAACAACTTAAATGTAAAAATCTATTATAATTAAAGAAATAAATAATTGTATTAAAAATTCATTTTTCATCGAAAACATTTTTTGCTTTCAGAAAATATTGTCCATATTCATAAAAACAACTAAAAGCATTTGAAATTAAATAATATCTTTGTTTATTGAGTTTTGTATGTTACAATTCAGAGCTGATTTTCAGGTAGGGGGATCCAATTTAAAAAAAAAATGATTTGCATTCTTCATTCAAAGCCTTGTGCTTTTAACTATTGTAATCACTAAACCTGACGCGATCGAATTTCTAGCGTTTTCATAAAATTAGTTATTTGTAATAAATATAAAAAATATTTCTGCCATTACTTTAATAAAAAACATATTTATAATAATTTCGATCATCTGTGAATAGTTTCTGAAAGTTTCATTAACATCCGACAATTATTTTTTATTTTTGCAAGATTTTCCAAATTAATGGGTGTCATAAAAAAAAGTGCTAAAAATTGTATATGTTATTTTACTAGTTCCGGTGATACAAAGAGAAACAAGGTTTTTTAATCAAAATTTAAAATGTTCTAAAAGAGGGAAAATTAAAAAAAATAATTAAGATAAACTTTGATCTTTCCTCTTAATAATAATATAAACATTTAGACGATAACATTTTGTTTTTGTCAAATTTGGAGTCTTTTTCATCATGCTATGCTCTTTTTTAGCGATCTCATGGAGGTACCTACTATAACTGTAATATTTAGTGGATACATATGCTTGAGGAGACGAGCTTCTTTTCTTAAACAGAGAAGTTGACATCGCCTAGCCTGTGGCAATCGAGCATTTTATTAAAGAAAATGTACCTCTCGATAGGGATTGAACCTGCATTCTATTTATTCTACAAAACTACCCAAGTCCTAACGAAAGATGTGTACTTCTTACATTTCTTATATGATAGAAAAATATATCGAGAATCGGGAAGATATATATTCAAAGGCACTATTCAGGCATGGTTTAGTCAGGAGATCCTATGTGGCCGAGAGTTCAAATAGAATGACGGTTTTCACTTTGGGACGCAGGGTCGAATCCTGCTGGAGGGCGCATATTTTTCTAACAAGATTTCTCAAATATTCGGACCGTTAGATATAAATAAATAAAAACAGAGGATCTACTCAAATATGAGTATCCGTTAAAAATAACGTTTAAACAAATAAATTAAAAATATGCCGGATTTAATCCATTTCCTAATATATATATATATATATATATATATATATATATATATATATATATATATATATATATATATATATATATATATATATATGTAAGCAAATATGTGGATGTAGATCCGACGGTATGATGAAAATGTGGAAAAGACAAAGCAAAATTCGAATATGTGAGTTTACTGTTTTTTATTTTAAACAAAAAAAAACAAAAACAAAATAAAAAACAGTAAACTCACATATTCGGATTTTGCTTTGTCTTTTCCACATATTCATCATATATATATATATATATATATATATATATATATATATATATATATATATATATATATATATATATATGTATGTCCACTAGCGAGAATCGAACCCGGATCGTTACGTACGACGCAGGCGTCATACCAATGAGACTCGGTGATGATATATATATATATCTTGGTAGTGGATGCGCACTGGTGATGAGTCCCAAATATATGAGAAAACGCCCGTCCAGTGCTTTCTGCATTCTATTGAGGATTCTTCTAGACTCGAAGAATTACTTATTTATGATTATTTCCAATCCTCTTAATAATTTTTATCACTCACACACACACACACACACACACACACACACACACACACACACACACACACACACACACACATATATAGAGAGTTTTATATATGAAAGGAAGGTAAAAATGATATCTAAACACACACACACACACACATATATATAAAGGGATAGTCTAAAAAGAGATCCGCGAGATATATGTATTTATATATATATATCAATATAACGAATATACAGGGTGATTGAAAAGTAACTCCCTATTTTATGTATTGATAGCCAGCCGGGAGTCCTGCCTTAAAATCCTGTGACTTTTGTTTGTTTGAGGTTGGTTAAAGGAGCAAGTCTACTATACTACACCAAGACTTTGGAAGTACTTGAAGGGCGAATAGAAGACGTTATGCCTTCCATTCCAGAAGAGTTCTTGGTGAAATCATTATAAAAATCATTCATTTTTCTAAAATGATCATGAGCAACAATGCAATCAGATCTTGCAAAGTCATTTGAATAATTATATTTTCTGTAAACTTTTGTCAGTCGTCCTTGTCGGTCAATGAAGCTTTTTGTGAAAACCCATTTTGTTTTCTCCTTTAGACCAGTCACTTGTTTGTCAAATCTAGCTTTCATGACATTATTACTTTTAGCTTTCAGCTTAGAATAACTGTTCGTGATATCCACCTCATTCACGGATAAATTCTTTCGGATGAAAAGGCATAACACATTTGCCAAAAGGGATGTATCTATTATAACGAAAACTTCACATTATCATCACCTTTATTAAGATTATTATATTTTTTTTATACAAATATCACCTGATACGGTAGTCGTGTGCGACTGATGCAGTAGCAGTGGCATTGTAATGGCCGACGGCAAGTTCCAGTTTAGAGATGGCATTGTTTTACCTCCACTGCTTCAAATGGATATACACACAACGGAAGTACATCCCTGACAATTGAATCCTTCCTTGAATAACCAAAATGTTGCATTCTTTCGATGATTCTGTCGTCGTATTTCCGGCAAAGTCACGCACGGCTGCCGGCAACCAATGAACGTCTGCCGCCGCTTTTCACTAGTTCATAACTCTCTCTATTTCACTCTTGTGTGCACAGTTCACTCGAACAGTTTTCATCAGCGACCGCCATGTTGTTTTCACTTTTTAAAAAATTATTTGTAATTTTCTTTATTAATGCTTGCATTAAACGAGAGGAGTTTAATTCCACAGCTTGTGAAGGCGGCTTGCACATGAATATATTTGCCTATCTCATTTTTAAAAATATTATTTATATAGTTTTTAAAATACTATAGCACCCGCAGGAAATTATTTTATCTGAAGTTTTGTTTCTTTTTTTTTAAATACATGTAAACTCAATACGTTTCCTGCAGCTGTTTCCGAAGTCAATCCCACATTTTAATAGCCTCAAGAGTTTAGAAAATTTATGAAGAATACAAAGGCAAATAGTAAATATAGATTTTCTTTCATTTGACAAATCTGCCCCAAGTGATATGATATGATACCTTTAATAAAAAAATAACCAAGCAAGAGTATGAAGTAACCAACCCTCGTAGAGGGGGATAAGAGAGATTAAAAGAAATATAAAGGCCCGCCTGTAAGCAAATAAAATGAACGATTAAAAGGTGTATAGTCTGCCGTTCGGAAATTTACCTTTAAAGGGAAATACGTTGATTTCATAGATAGATCTTTTTAGCAAGAACTGAAAGGAAAAGGAAAACTGGAAGTAAAACTGACCCTAATTAGGAAGAAAATCTAATAATTTTTGATGAAATCCTGATTATTTATTTATTGTGGCTACTGCAGATAAAGATATAATATATATATATATATATATATATATATATATATATATATATATATATATATATAAAATGTTAAAGGTTTTATCAACTTTTAAACATTTTTCTTTTCTTTACACAATCCATTTTATCTCAGTTGTTTCTTTCTTACTTGTAATGGGATTAGCCATATATATACCTGAAACGAATAATCATAAGAGCTAATGCAGGTCACATACACGCGCACAGACACACACATGTATATATTTTTTCTAAGTTTTCAGGTCGGTAGACCAAAATAAATACTGCTTAAAAATAATATTATTATATATATATATATATATATATATATATATATATATATATATATATATTTACTATATATATATATATATATATATATTTACTATATAAATATATATATATATATATTTACTATATATATATATATATATTTACTATATATATATATATATTTACTATATATATATATATATATATATTTACTATATATATATATTTATTTACTATATATATATATATATATTTACTATATATATATATATATATTTACTATATATATATATTTACTATATATATATATATTTACTATATATATATATATATATATAGTAAAAAATGAATATATATATGTTAATACTAAATATATATATATATATATATATATATATATATATGAGGAAAGGATGTGGAGAAGGATAGTGGATAGATCAAGGCAAGGGGTTACAGAAGATTTGGAGCGAGAGCAGATAGGAGTGAAAGAGGGAAGGCTGTGGAGAAGGATAGTGGATTGATCAAGGCAACTGGAGATGTCGATTGACGTTACATTTGAATAGTTGGAGATTATAGTTGTCAGGAAAAACAGGAATAAGGAAGGGAGTTCCACAGGCGAGAGGTGCGAGATATGAAGCTTTTTGGAGTAGAAGAGACGTCTACATTTAACGGTTTCAACAGTGAAAGGGTGGGAGCGGGATGCCAGCCTCGTAGGATGCTTGAATTTCATTGTCAGTCACACTCATCTTGTAAAATTACATTTTCTTGGTCGTGCCAAAAAAGTTGTATAAATGTTTAACCAGCTTCTGTAACTTCATGTAGAAGCAATTTTTCTAGCTTTTAAATTTTCCCTACAGTTTGTAAACGAAATAAACAAGATGGCTGATGACGCAAGTAAAGAAGAGAGGAATAAACTTGAAATACACTTGTAAGTCTTCCCTGGTATTGTGCAAAGAATAACACCCCTACCTTTCTTTTTTTGAAAAATAGACTGAATATACGATAGAAAATCGTTTTTAATTAAATCCCTCACACGTGTATATATATATATATATATATATATATATATATATATATATATATATATATATATGTGTGTGTGTGTATATATGTGTGTGAAAAGAATTAGTCTGGCGAATATTCGATTCATTCGAATCGATAACTCCATTCATGTTGTCCGTAAGATATAAAAAGGTCAGCATGTTTTCTTTGTGTGACGCTGTACAAAGATATGTAATGTTTTTCCATCACCACAACTTTTAATGTATTTTCGCTACAACTGCAATAGCAAATAATAATGAAAAAAAATTGCCAAAGATTTAAAACAATGAACGATATTACCGATGAATATATAGCTTGGCTGTTCCGTGATCCTATTTTTCATAAGGATTGATCTAGCGTTCAGAAGGATTTAGATTCTTCACAAATATCTGAGTAAGTTTCGGGAATATTCATAAAAGTTCAGTTTCGCATTTGTTGAAGTGTCGGTTTTTATGTTGTTATTTCAACCTTGTTGTATAGAGTCAGACACTGAGACGATTCTGCGAGAACTAGAAGTCTTACCAGGATTCATTATTGATGTCCACAGTCTTAGCAACATAATATATGCAGATGAAACAGTGTTGATAGATACAGAAAAGAAACTATAAGATCTCTAAAGAATTTAGTGAAGAAAAGCGAGAAAAGACTAAACATCAATTATAATATATGGTTGTCAGTAAAAGGCGTAGCCTAACATGAAAATTTCAAATTCAAGCAAATATAATTTAAATTCAAACAAGTATAATTTAAATAGGTGTGAAATATTTAAGAGAGTTCAGAAAGTGCAGTATCGAAATCCGGAGGCGCATTGGGATAGAGAAAGACTTTCCAAAATCTAAGCATAGTATCATGAAACGGGAAAAGAATACTGACCTTTTACGTAATATCAGTCCTATATGGCAGGCAATGATAGACAATCTCCTCATACACGAAGAAGAGACTTTGGGCACCTCGAGGTGGTGTAATGGTTAGCAAACTTGTCTAGCTAAAACAATTACTTACTGAGTAGTGAGTTCGATCCTCACTGGGTGTCCCATACTTTCGGCCTTGTGCCACATTTAAGCTATGCTTGGAAAATCACTATTGGGCACCTCGAGGTGGTGTAATGGTTAGCAAGCTTGTCTCGCTAGAACACTTACGACTGAGTAGTGAGTTCGATCCTCACTGGGTGCTCCATACTTTCGGCCTTGTGCCACATCTAAGCTGTGCTTGGAAAATCACTATTGGGCACCTCGAAGTGGTGTAATGGTTAGCAAGCTTGTCTCGCTAGTACAATTACGACTGAGTAGTGAGTTCGATCCTCACTGGGTGCCCCATACTTTCGGCCTTGTGCCACATCAGAGCTACGCTTGGAAAATCGCTACATGAAGAAGAGACTTGAAGCAACAGGAATTTTGTTCTACTGAAGGAAGCTGAGAATTCCATGGACTGAACATGTGAGCAACGACGAAGTTTTAGATAAAATTGAAAGTAAATGGACATTTATGCTTAACATCAGAAAGAGATAGTTGACATTTCTAGCGCTTATATTGAAGAAAGAGGGCTTGAAAGATTTGAAACTTACAGCACATAGTGAAGGCAAGAGAGACAAAGGAAAACAGCGCATAACGCTACATAACGAGCTTGTGTAAATAGATGGCAGAACAGGGTTTAGGAAAGATAGCAAAAAGACAAACTTTACTAAGAACTATAAAAGATAGGAAACTATGAAGAGCCATGATCGTCGACGTCCTGAAGGACATGGTACAACGAAGAAGACCACAATCCCTGTTGCTGCTGTAGTTTCTCTACCAACCAGTTTTTATGGGGTGGAATTTCTAACCATACGCCCAACCATTATTCAGATGTAACGTTGTAATTCATAGTTATATTTCTAGATTGGTTGCCAGCAGAATTTAGAAGGATAGATTCAGACATTTACCAAGGGGTGAGAGTAACGGCTTCGGCTGGAATTTGAATTCGACACAACTGTTCCAATCCCTACATCTATAACCACTACGCTACACGCAAATCCTGAACTGTCGACATTAATGTTTAAAGAAATGATAAAAGCGAAACAGAGTAACCATTAATTTACAACATTTGAATTTTAAACAATAGTCATTAAATTGTGGCAAAATCGAAAACTCTTACAAACATAATTTAAAAGGGTCTCTGCATATATTACAGAACAAATTAGAAAGCTCACTTCGTATATTAGATTAACAATGAAAATAAACGTTCATTTTACATACAGTGGGGAAAATAATTATTTCAGCCCCTGCTGATTTTCTGAGTTTTCCACCTTACAAAGATAGGAATGGTCTATAATTTTCAGGGTAGGTCCGTCTTGAAAGTAAAAAATAGAATATTAAAAAATTCTAGAAAATCACATATTATTAATTTTTGAATATTTCTTTCTTTTTTATTGAAAAGAGAAGTATTTCACCCCATAGCAAAACATAACTCAGTATTTGGTGAAGAAATCCTTGTTGGCAAGCACAGCAGTCAGACTTTTCCTGTAGTTGGTTAGCAAGTTTTTATAGATCCCGGGGGATGGGTGGCCCACTCCTTTTTGCAGATCCTCTCCAAATCCTTAAAGTTTGTAGGTTATCATTGGGAAACTCGAAGCTTCAGCTCCGACCACAGATTCTCTAAAGGATTAAGGTCCAGAGACTGACTAGGCCACTCCATTACCTTAATGTGCTTCTTCTTGAGCCACTCCTTTGTTGTTGCCTTAGCCGTATGCTTAGGGTCATTGTCATGCTGGTACTCCCATCCACGACCCATCTTCAGTGTCATGGTTAAGGCAAGGGGGTTTTCACTCAAGATTTCCCTGTACTTGGCCCCAGCCATCTTTCCCTCAACCCGGTGTTGTCGTCCTGTCCCCTCAGCAGAGAAACAGCCCAAAAGCATAATATTTCCCCCACTATGCTTAATGGTTGGGATGGTGTTCTTGGGGTCCAAGTCAGATTTTTCCCCCTCAAAACACAGCGAGTTGAGTTGATACCAAAAAGCTCAATTTTAGTCTCGTCTGACCACAGCACTTTCTCCCAACCCTCCTCTGAATCATCCAGGTGCTCATTTGCAAACTTCTGACGAGAATGTACATGCCCCTTCTTGAGTAGGGGAAACTTGCAGGCCTACATGATTTCAGTCCACTACGACGCAGGGTGTTAATCTTGGTGACTGTGGTCCCAGCTGCCTTGAGATCATCAACAAGCTCTTGCCGTGTAGTTCACCTTACTCATCCTCAGGTTCACTCCACATTGGGAGATCCTGCGTGGAGCTCCAGAGCGAAGGAGAGTGATAGTCAATTGGTGTTTCTTCCATTTTCTTATTATCGCACCAAGAGTTGACATCTTCTCACCTAGCTGCTTGTCAATCGTCTTGTAGTCTATTCCATTCTTTTGACCCGGATGTCCTTAGACAATTCTTTCGCCTTGCTTATTATGGAGAGATTAGATTCTGATTCATTGACAAATTCTGTGAACTCGTTTCTTTTATACAGGTAATTAGTACTTAATTAGGTGTAATAATTGAGTAATAGGACTAATCTATATGCCTCCTGGTCACATAACCGGTCTGTGGAGCCTGAATCATTGCTGCTTGGTAGGGGTGAAATATTTATTATTTCAATAAAAAAGAAATAATGGTTTCAAAAATTAATATAATGTGATTTTCTAGAATTTTTTTTTATATTCTAACTTTCACTTTCAAGACGGACCTACCCTGCAAATTATAGACCGTTCCCATTTTTGTAAGGTGGCAAACACAGAAAATCAGCAGGGGATGAAATACTCATTTTCCCCACTGTATAAAAATATATTTTTCAATTTAAACTTTACACTTATCGACACACTGACGTAAGCTTATACCAAAAATCAAACATCACGCAATGAAAGAGAAATAAAAATTAATTTAATAATTTTGTCAGGCCATAGAATTAATTATTCACCCTAGTAAACATCAAGAGTTTAACCTAACTTTATGCGTAAATGTTATCGGAAAATTTATTTTAAACAAAACTTAATAAACATAATCTATCTGCTTTTAAAATTCATAGTTGTAAAATTAAACAGCATGTGGTGAAATTATACAGCTTGTGGCAATATTACGCTGGAGGAGCCAACATTATACAGCGTGTAAAAAATATACAGTGTGTGACAAAATTATACGGTGCGATCAGCAAGATTATACAATGTGTGGCCAAATTGTATACACGCATTTTTGTGACTGCATTTGTGGTTAATATTTGAATGATAATGAGAACGTCTTATAGAAATGAATAAAAGTGATAATAAAGCTTAGAAACAATGACACTATATAACGTCAAATGTTATGCTGTAAATCAATGTTTTCAGAATAAAATAGGTATTAATCGATAAGGGGTCTCCCCTTTTCACACAGATGGACTCGCCCGAGGTATACATATACTACTACCAGTGAATACCCAGAGTCTGTATGAGAGTCTGTAATCGAGTAGTATCAGAGTAGTAATAGAGGAGGTTAGCACAAGAGTCATCGTCACGAGCACCTAGACTCAGTAAGGAGTCATACCGCGATACTTCAATACCAAGACTGTATATATATTATTGCTACTAACCCGCATGCCTGGATCTACTAAACCGTATTACCAGTTTGTATTATTACGTTAATACATTTATTTTCCTTATCTATTCCTGGCGTTTGTTGTTTATTGATATCGAATTTCATCCCGGAATCCACAACAAATTGGCGACGAGTATATCGAACTCACACGAAGAAGAAAAAAAATTCTCCCTCGTCGACAACAAATTGGCGACGAGTATATCGAACTCACACGGGAAAGAAAGAAAAAAGAAAAATCCTCCCATGTCGACAACAAATTAGCGACGAGGTATTCGAATTCACACGGGAAGGAAAAACAAAATTCTCCCAAAAATTGGCGACGAGGTATTCGAATTCACACGGGAAGGATAAACAAAATTCTTCCAAAAATTGGCGACGAGGTATTCGAACTCACACAAAAAGAAAAAAATTGCCGTTTTTGACAGTATCCACATCAACTTGGCGATTTACGAGGATTAAAACACGGAAAATTGAGTTTTTCGTAAGACTCTTATCATGGAGGATTTTAAAAGTATTTTAGAACTTGTAAAATACCAAAATGAACAGAAATTACAACTCCAAGAAAGACAAATCGAACAACAATTACAATTTCAAGAAAGAATGGAAGAAAAATGGCAAAAACAATTACTACAAACGCCGGAATTAATAGTAAAGGTAGCGGGTAACAAACAACAAAATATCGAAAAAGTGGTGACTTTTTTCCAAGACGCAGTGTGGAATACGATAGAAACTTTCAAATACTCTCTAGAACAGGATAGAAATTTCGGAGATTATTTTAGACGCCACGAAAACATCTTTAACATCGATTGTCAAAACTGGACAGAAGCAAAGAAGCTACGTCTGTTGCTCAGAAAATTAGGAACTGAAGAATACACAAAATTTGTAGATTACATTTTGCCAAAAAAGACGAACGAATTAGCGTTTGACGAAGCAGTTACATGTCTTACAGAGCAGTTCAGTCCAAAAACGTCACTCTTTCACAAGAGGTGGAAAAGTCTTAACCTGGTAAAGGGCGAAAATGAGGACTATTCCATGTTTGCCGCAATCGTGAATAAACATTGCGACGACTTCAAGTTGGCAGAATTAACACCGGACAAATTCAAGTGTCTCATCTTCGTTCAAGGGTTAGTCTCAGCAAAAGATAGTGAAATGCGCAAAAGAATGCTTTCAAAACTGCAAAATGAACCTGGACTAACACTACAACAACTATCACAAGATTGCCAAAATGCCTGAGTATAAAGAAAGACTCGAAAAACATTGAGGAGTCAGGAGTTTCTCATATACGTAAGTTAAACAAAAGTTTACGTTCTTCACCCTCCCCGGAAAGAAAACAAAAATTCTATAATAAGGGAAAAAGTACAACATATAGGGCAAATTATGACGAAAATCGAAGCAAATATAAGCCGCCCCCCATCTGCATGTTATCGATGTGGAGGACTACACTGGAATATGGATTGCCGTTTTAAATATAAAAACTGTCTTGTGTGTGGAAAAATGGAGCACAAGGCATCCCAATGTAGGAACAGAAAAGCTAATAGTAGGATAAGAGCTACTAGGATGCATGACGAAGACAATACCAACATAAGGAAATATGTGGAACTTGAAATCTTAAATAAAAAGATAAAATTGCAACTAGACTCGGGTTCCGATATAACGATAATTAACCTACAGACATGGAAAAAGCTTAACAGACCAACCATGTTACATACACAAAAAATTGCTACGTCGGTGGCAGGAAAGCGTATAAAGTTCGAAGGAGAAATAATCGTAAATGTTAAATTTTACGGAAAAACAAAAACTCAGGATATACGTAATGAAAGATACAGAAAATCTAGTGGGTACAGACTGGATGAAAAAGTTCGACGTATGGGATTCACCTATCAGCTCGTTTTGTAAGGGTGCAGCTAGAATTGAATTGAAAAAAAAAGTCCAACCAGTATGTAAAAAGAAGCGAAACGCGCCATTTGCTACCACAGATGAAAACAGTAAAGAGTTATACAAGGCAGTAAAGGAACTACCTGTGACCTTGCGAGAGATAAGAAAAGAAGCGAAAAAGGATGAATTTATTCAGAGGACGAAGGAAAAAATAAATAAAAACCGGTATACACCTACAGTGCTCGAGAGATCATTCAAACAAGAATGGGTCTATTTCAGTAACAATATGGCTTATGAAGAACCAAATACAATAATTAACAGAAAAGGAGACGTGATGTACACAAAAGGCAAAAAAATTACCCACAGAAAATATATTGACCAAATACAAAATAGTCGGGTTGAAGAGCCAAGCTCGTCACCCGCAGAAAATGACGAGTCGATGGAGGAGATCTTTGAAGTTTTTGAGATTCAAAGACCACAAGAAGACACAGAAATTGGAAGGACTAGCAAGAAGACAAAATTTACAGTGCCTCTAATTGTCGACCATACGAGAAAGGAAAAGATACTAACTACCTATCTAAGGAGGGGGTGATAAGGGGTTTCCCCTTTTCACACAGATGGACTCGCCCGAGGTATACATATACTACTGCCAGTGAATACCCAGAGTCTGTATGAGAGTCTGTAATCAAGTAGTATCAGAGTAGTAATAGAGGAGGTTAGCACAAGAGTCACCGTCACGAGCACCTAGACTCAGTAAGGAGTCATACCGCGATACTTCAATACCAAGACTGTATATATACTATTGCTACTAACCCGCCTTCCTGTATCTACTAACCCGTATTACCAGTTTGTATTACGTTAATACATTTATTTTCCTTATCGATTCCTGGCGTTTGTTATTTATTGAGATCGGATTTCATCCCGGAATCCATGACATTAATCAGTCGTTAGATACAGATATATACCTATCCATATTGGAAGTATGCTAAGTTTATTAAGCAAAGTGCAACATAAATTCTTGTTTATAAATAAATCAAATAGATTGAATGCAGAGAAAAATACATTTGATTAACGCAATATCCGATATGCCTAAACAAAGTATTGTTTTATATTAATCGTGTCTCATTAACATTTTATAACCTTCATGTACCTATCAGCCATTTATATTGTTTTTCTCCGGTTTTTACTTGCAGTAATTTTTATTTTATTTTATTAATTTGTTTTTCTGTTCTCATATTATTCTCTTTTAATGGTAGACTACAGTTTTCTATTGGATTAAAAGATTGTTGGAAATTTCATTAAAATGGTGTATTCGAAGCTTTTTTGAATGGTGGGCAATAGTCACATTTACAGAATGTATAAAAATGTCTTGTATGAATATAATCTTTAGCTTAAAGTTTCTTTGTTGCGATATATGTCACTCAAAACTGTCAAAGAACCTACAATATTTATCTTGACACAATCAACTTTGAAGCAACCTATAATTTGTTGTCTATAACACGAGCTCAGAACATTACTTCGCCTGGGCCCTTTTGTGCTGAATTACCGTTTCCATGAAGGACTCAAATTCTCATCAGGTCTATCCAGTGTAGCTATACATTCACCAATAAATTATCTGCGTATACTCCAGTCATTTGTGAATATATCTGCTGATGATAAAACGGCATATGAGTGCCCTTATCCGACCTAGCTTTAACAGCTCACCGGGGAAAAACTGAGGTCACATTCAATGCCTTCAAAACCAAACTAGGGACATCACCAAGCGGGTACCCCAAAGAGGCCCCGTGCTTTGAGCGCAAATTGGGACTTTCAGCTAAATCCAGACATCAACTGGAAATGGTAAATACGATCCATTGTTAAAGATACTGAAAAAAGTTATCGGTTCCCTGTAGTGCTCCAGTAAGTACCTGACTCCTTCTGCTATTTTCTACCTCTAGATGTATCCGAAATGGACTATTGCTCCCATATATGAGCAGCAGCTGCCCAGTCTTCATTTTCCAGTATCGATAGTCCAAAAGCATCTTCGCGTCCCCGTGAGCGATGAATCATTTCCTACCTTGAAACCCTTTTCTTACAGATGTAATGTCGCAAGCTGCTCGCTGCTCTACTGGTATTTCCATGGAAGGTGTTTATACGAACTACATACTTTAGTTCCACTAGTTCTAACATTAACGACTAAAACCCATCATGAAGGCACATTGTAGCAGACAACCTTCGTATTCCCTTGGTGAGATGTAAGTTCTGCTCGAGCAGCTTCTTTCTACGAATCGATGCTTTGTGGAACCGACTCCCAAGGAGATGCTTTCCCTATCACTGCAATCGTAACCTTCCAAATCTAGGGTTAATTGTTAACTTCCCCACACATCCTCATAAACTCTGTGTCTCTAACTGTGTAATTCTCTACCTCGAATAGGTACTGGGTGAGGATCATTTAAAAAAAATGTATAATTGAGAAATCATATATATATATATATATATATATATATATATATATATATATATATATATCTTTGTAAAACCGACATTTTCTTTTTTAGATTTTTAAAGTCCGTAGTTCGTTTGCTTTTACGTCTTTAGATAATGTTTATAATATTCTTTATCTTTCCTTTCTGTTTATATTCGCAAAACCAGCTTCAACATTAATTTTGCCTGGTCTACTAACCCTTTTAATTAACCTTTTAATTCTTCTCAATTATAACGAAAAGTCGTATTCTTTTCGGCATGTAAGTATCCTAGGTAAAATGGCCTCTCAATATATTTGTTAATATTTATTTGTTTAAATTATATGTCATATATCTTATTTTCACCTGACCTCACATAAGTCCGCCAATATTGATAGCTGGTCAAATAGTACCAGTAGCATTAAAATCTCATCAAAGGTGTTGATATCAGCAACAGTATTAACAAGTAAATCTGTGGTACTTAACGGGATATTTAGTCTCGTCCATCTTAATTCAAGTCAAAATATTTACGGTTAACACATCCACTCAAGACCAGGAATGACATACCTAGTGTAGCGTCAGGCCATTTATTTTTATTATTGTTTTTTTTTTTTTTAGAAATATTTCTAAAATTAATAAATTCTCGGAACGAAAAGATGATTTTCAGGATTGCTTTTTAGTCACTGTAGATGTCTTGTCTCTTTATCCTAACACTGATCACGATGAAATAATTAGCACTTTAGAGAAACACAAAAATAAAACTATTCTATCAGTCTTTCTCTGTAGACTTATACGGTTCGTCTCGGAAAGCAACACAATGAATTTGGACAAACCAAATGATGCACAATGAGAACCTCCAAGGCCATTAACCTTGGGAATGTTTTCAGGAGAAACCTCGAAGAAACACTCTCTCCAAATTGTTGGCAACCACTCTACCGTAGAAAGAAACAGAAGCTTAGTGCGGGAAATCTTCTGCCGAGTCAGTGATGAAACGAAAAAGACATGATCGCCCAAGCGTGTATCACGTATGATACTTAATTGACTGATTGTGTAGTACGAGTTGCCCTCAAATTCCAACCAGAGACTTCAAGAGACAATTTTTTTTTGTATCAGCAAGTACTAACAGATGATGTGAGAAGTGCTCATAAGTATAATTTTTTGTAATTCACATATTTTAGGGCTGTCCGAAATTCGGTCCATATATTTATTTCCTCTTGTTGCTCATCCCCAAAGCCTAATCTAAACAGGTAATGCTGGTGTCTTGAGATATCGCATTATACTGATTTTGATTTCGAGCTCTTTGTATTTACTTAGTTTCGAATACGTTTGCCAAAGATTTGTTTTTTTTGTCGGGTGAGGCTGCAATTTCTATCAGAAAAAAAATGTCTTTTCAATATGATTTTTCACGATTATGTCTGGTCGATTTGTCTGGAATTACCTTTTTCCCTTTTCTCCACTCTCTTAAAGTAACATTTCATTTTATATTTTTCCGTTCTCACCTTTCGTCTTTATTAATTTTTTTACCTTTAAACATGTAGCATTTCTCAGTTAATTAGGCAATAAACACAAGAAGTCTCTCTGCAGTTTTAATATTTTTTGAAAGTCCTTTTCAGATGGCCGCATTCAGAGCGAAGACGAATTTACCAACAGCGGTCATGACATTAACAAATCAACATTTTTAACGTCATCGATGTCATTAGCAACAAGGATACATAGAAATCTACCTTTGCCTTCAACATAATTCCAACAATCTTATTCATTGCTAAACTGGCAGACTGATTATAGAATATAATTAGGATTACTGCTTTGTTAATAACTAATATTGTTCACGAGTTTTATTCCTCTTTTTCATTATTGTTTTATTTCTTTTCATTCAATCATTTACCAAGTATTTCACTTGAGACCTTAAGTAAATAAAACTTTTCTTGGCAAGGATATAAGCAGAACTCATTAACACCATCTTTTGTATTTCAGATACAGATGCGTTTTCTGAAATTTTCTTAATATCTACATCAATATCTTTTTTAATCATATCCAGTACTCCTACAATTATTGGAATAATGGTTTTGTTTAAATATCACATTCTTGTAATTTCTATTTGCAGACATTTATGTTATCATATACTTTTAATCAGATGATATGGACAAGTCTATAAGGTAGAATTTATGTTCTTCAAAGTCTTTTATGACAATTTCCGGTCTATTAGATTCTCTGCAATATATCGGTTTTTATAGTCTAAGTCACAGAGCAAAATAACAGCATCTTCTAGAATTTGTTGTGTTTTTATTCCTGCCATTTTGACATATGGGGGATGTTATAAAATTTATTATAATTCCAAAAGTGTCTGGAGATCTTCAGTAGATCTCAGATAACAGCAAATCTTTCAAATCTCTACCATTCTCGTCAACATTTTAATGGGATTAACAATGCTGTGATACGAATCATGTGAGTCCGCCATTAATTAGAACTTCCTAGCAAGATGTCTGAAAAATCATTTCCAGTATTCCACTTATTATTGGCC
This sequence comes from Acanthosepion esculentum, assembly GCA_964036315.1. Lineage (NCBI taxonomy): Eukaryota > Metazoa > Mollusca > Cephalopoda > Sepiida > Sepiidae > Acanthosepion > Acanthosepion esculentum. The sequence goes on from OZ038478.1 coordinate 57,987,080, forward strand.
TAATTCAATTATCTGTCTGGATTAAATATTTTCAACTCAGAGGGTTATTTTAATATTAGATGCTTACAGATTTTTATCAAGCTTGTTTGGAAAGGCCGCTTTGCTAGGAAAATCCACTGCTCTGGTGTGAGACTAAGCTTAGTTGAGAAGATACCTTAGAGCAATGAGCAGCTTCTTTTAGAAGCCATTACTTCAGTACTGAGAATTAAACGCCCCCCCCAAACAATCTGTTGAATTTTTCAGTCAGTAACTAATTTTATACTTTCCACTTTACATTCCTAGGTCGAATAAAGATTTATCTTGGAGATCCCTTTTAAAGTTACTGTGTACGTAGTTTATGAAGGCAGGCGACTGTAAGACCCATAATTAGTGCTATAAAAGAAGAAATGCACAACTTCCATATTCCATAACTACGGAGAAAAATTTATTTTATTAAAAATATTTACGAGCTGTACCCGTGAAAATGTCATGATTTTCCTATTTTAAATTTCTGTGGAAACCTAATGCTTTCTGAAGTTAATGACTGTATAAGCACCCAGCGTCTACTACAACTATAAAACATCCGTGAAAATTCCCCTGTTGTACCGCTAAATATTTGAGCATAATAACCTTGACTAAATATTGCAATAGCAATTTTAATTATGAATGTAACCCAACCGTAGGAGGGTACAAATGAAAAGATCAAAAATCGAAAACGCTTTCCATTTCACTGAAGCAGACGTTAAACTCATTTCTCTAAAAGCAAATACCGTTTCTGATATGTCGTTTTTCTCGCAAACAAACTGGAATAGTCAATTATTTATGGGATACAGGCAGGGCGTAACATACGTTCTAACTAACGAACTAAGGTGCAAAGAAATAAGAATTATAATAGTCATAATCAGTGAACCTCCGATTTCTTAGCTGCTATTATTTCTTTCCGTAAGAAAGCAACCATATTAGATTTTGACATATTTAGTTTTGACGCCAAGATACATGGGCATAATACATTTGGGAGACTAAGAAAAAAAAACTTCAAATTGCCGCATCACCTTTAGTTCTGTCGGTGTTTTAGAAATGATAGCTTTAAAATTTAAAAAAAATCAAATATCAGTGATTTTTACCACAGAAATAATTGCTAGACACAAAAGCAATTTCTTTAGGAAAAAATTTCCTATTAATTTATTCTTTTTTTTAAGTTAAAACAATTATGGCCCTACCACTATTGCAACAGAATATTTACTGATATTTTTTCTTTCTTTTCATAATGTGTTTTTTTCGCGCGTATCTCTTGTGGCAAACTTGCACAGCCTGAAGCGGATTTTTATACACATCGAAGTCAAATAATTCCCCAAGCTGTTTCCGAAATTAATCCTTGTCTTGTAATAGCTTCCGGAATTGAGATATTCATGATAAAGGCGTAGTCAACAATGAGTGCAGTCGTTATGAATAAACAAGTGATGCTTTTAGAATTTATACATGATAATTTCTCTTGTATGTATATCCAAAAACAACATGCATACAATAGAAAGAAAAAAGCACACACACACACACACACATGTTCAGATAGATACACTCGGACACAGACCCAAAGTTAAAACAGCGAAATACTTATAGATCTACAGAAATGATTCACTTTATTTGCAATAAAAGCTCGAGTCATGTTTTTGAATGGTCTCAGGAGATCGACACTTCCATTTGGATGTCATGTATGGCGCCAAACCCGTCCAGTAATATCTAAAACAGTTTCTCCAACCGGTACCCCCGGGCGCAATAATGCACCCTGAAAGATAGCTAAGTGCCATCCAAATTAACAAAAGAATAATTTATTAATTATTTTTATATTTAAAAATCGTTATTTTTAAAAAGCTAGAGGCACCAAACACATGGCTTCGATGCCAGGTCCTTATCATTTGTTATTTTAAACTAGATGGTGAATTCCCCAGTCTTTAAGAAGGAGTGGATAATCCTTTCCCTTTTGCCTTATACAATATCTTGATTATGTCATTATTTTCTCTTTTAGTTACATATGTTATCCATTAAAGTTGTTGGTAGTCATCAAGTGATGTGGTTTAAGCTATTTGGTCAGTTCATTCTTTGGCATTCTGTATCGTCAGTCCGCAAAGTTCAAAGGGTGATCTTTGTCAATAAACTCGGGCTCCACTCGCTCAAAGCCATTTCAAACTATTGATTTTAGAAAGCGGTTGTATACAGATGATAGTTTACATATTACTAAATTGGAGCCATGCATGATATCCATATGAAAGTCCTAATCTGACGAATCTATTTAAGAATATGACTCGAGATTTGATGTTGATGTTTTTTTTTTTCGGTATTGAACCTCTGGCGCTGCCTATTCTATGTTCAGTCCCGATGGAATGTAGACGAAGAAAAACAAATGAACGGATGACAGACAAAATTTCGACATGACGAAAAATGTGCAGAAATAGAAGAATGAGTATCATATATAAAATGGCGTGCATAAAATTTAGGAGAACTAACAGGGCAAAAGATATGCTCATCAATATGATGCATAAAGTCCAAGGATAGAGCACTGATATTAGAGAAAGAAAAATACTTCAGAGGTGGAATGAATATATCAGGGTGCTCTTCTACGATAACCGGCAATACACAGAAATATCGGCGGACTTAAATATAAAAATCTGAAGTGGAATTCGAACTGGCCAAATTGAACAGAAACAAAGCAGTAGGGCTAGACGGAATTGTAATAGAGGTGCTGGCAGGCTTAGATTATTTCAGTATAGACAAGATTATAGCAATATAAAATGAAATCTACAACAATGGAGGTATACCGGAAGATCCAAGTAGATCTTTTTCATAACACTGCCGAAGAAGCCGGGTGAAAACGAATGCGGACAATCAGTTTAATAAGGAAACTTATTACCCAAATTCTGATGAATAGAGTGCACAGTAGAATTAGATCAGAAATAGGACAAGAAGAGTGCGGGTTCGTTAAAGACAATGGAACAAGGAAAACGATATTTATGCTCAGAATATTACAGAAAGAGCAATACAAATGCAGAAGGACGTATACCTGTGTTTTATAGACTACGCAAAGGCGCTAGATAAAGTATGCCACAAAGATCTGTTGGAACTTCTCAGCAACCTTGATATATTTGAGAAGGATATCAAAATAATTAAATACCTATATTAGCCGCATACGAATAGTAAATGAGTTCAGCAGATACACGAAAATAGAAAGGTGTAAGACAAGGACGTGTCTTCTCACAGGACTTATTCAACCTATACAGCGAGGCAATTCTAAGAGAACTAGAAGATCTACCAGGATTCATTGTTGCGGCCACAATGTTAGCAACATAAAGTATGCAGATGACACAGTGTTGATAACATACGCAGAAAAAAAAACTACAAAAACTCCTGCAGAACGTAGAAAGCGAGAAGAAAGGATTAAACATCAACTGCAAGAAGACGGAATGTATGGTTGTTAGCAAAAACATGAACCCCAATGCGAAATGCATATCGGAGGTGGCATAATCAAACAAGTGAGGAAATTTAAATATTTTGGAAGTGTTTTAACAGAGGACAGAAAGTGTGACAGTAAAATCTGAAAGCATATTGAGATAGCCAAGGAAGCATTCCAAAAGCTAAGCAGAGTATTAAGAAATAGAAAAATGTAGCTAGAAACTAAGAAAAGAGTACAAAACTGCATTGTAATATATGTCCTTCTGTATGGCAGCGAGTGCTGGAAGACGATACCGTGGATCAAACATTTGAATAGCGACGAGGTTTTGGAGAAAAAACAAAAAGGAAACTAATACTTAACACCAGGAAGAGACAGTTGAGGTTTCTTGGAGCACATAATGAGGAAGATCTGATATTCACGGGACAGATTAAGAGCAAGAGAAATAGAGGAGAACAACGCATAACATACTTAGTGAGCTTGAGTAGATATATGGCGGAACAGGGCTTAGGAGAAATAACAGAAAGACAAAGTTTATTAAGAGCTACCAGGAACAGGAATATGTGGAGAGCCATGATCACCTACGTTCTGAGGAAACACGTCAGATAGAGAAGAAAAGAGAAGCTGATCCATACGCCGAGTGTTTAGTATTAAGGGTAGGTGCCATCACTGCTTTTATTCCAATTCCAGATCATCATTTCTGTTTAGGGAAGGTTTATTTTGCGTCCTATTTCTTGGAACACTTGGTAGAGGATGTTGATTTTCTGTTGATGATCATTCTTAATCTCGCTATGAATACCTATGTCATCAGCATAGCACACTCTTATCATCAATACATTGACCCCGGGAGTGAAAGCAGGATCGTTGTCTTCTATGGGTAATTTCGTCTGGGATATGGCAAAAGAGAATGCTGCACATGCCAGCGCCAGTGTATAATAAGGGTGTAAATTGAATGAAAAAACTATGACTATTTGCACAAGAAACTCACATTTGTACGGTTTAAATACGAAACTGAGGACAGAGTTCCGAAGCGGTTACGCGGTCTTGTTCCATGGAAAATATCCAAACGAGCTACATTCCTTAGTTGCAGCAGTTCAGATATTCACAGCTTGGATTTTCCCATGCCACATGCACCGGATCGATATATCCCCCATTCCCTTTGTATTTTATTTCAATCAGACATGACACTTTGTGGAAGATACTCCAGAGATTATGTTTTCCCGATAACTACAATTTTAACCTCTTCAAGTCTATGTTCAACCTTTTCTCAATATATCCCCACAATATGCACCTCTTAAGTCTTCATTTGACACCCTTACGACAACCTTATTCAGTAAGCTTCTCCTTTGTGTTGCTGTTGAACACTACTATAAATGAGCTAAACGTTTATTTTGCTTGAGATGTGAGATTAGCATTGATATTTTGAACGAGGGCGGTGGAGGTGGCGGTAAACCTAATCAACGAAGATGAATTCAAAAACTTTGTTCAGGATAAATAAGTAGTTGCTGTGTTCACGGCTTTTATATGCTTTTTCGAATACATTTGTTACGCATTTATTCAATAAAAATATTATGAAATGATATTTTATATTCCCACTTACTTCCAACAGCATTAACGGAAGTCAAATACAAAGGAAACATGAATATTTAATCATAGCTCTATAAATGGTCGACCCCGTCCCCAACAAAAATACAATGGAATGCCAAACTGCGAATAATCATCAGTTAACTTTCACACAATCAGAAAATTAACAACATTATTTAAGATTTGAAAAGCGAAATTGGGCACAAATCGTAAATGACATTAAACTTGTTCTCTGATAGTAAAATTTCATACGGTGCCATGCAGTGAGTTCAGACAATTTTAAAAGCACCACAGCGAGGACACAATTTTAAGATGCTTCATAGCGATATTAACTGAAGCTGTCAACATTTTTATTTGCTTCATTTAGAGCATTTCGTGCTTTGCCTGCGGCGTTTGTTGAACAAGAAGCGGCTTGTCACCCATTCATCAATGATTTGTTCGATATTGTTAATCTTTTTGATAGGGTTCAATGGTAGAGACGAGGATTGTCAGCCAATATATAGTTGCAATAATTCAAATAATAAAGAAATTAAATTCTTAATAATATAATGATCAAGAGATAAAAAGCGTCAATATAAATAAGTTTGAACATAGAAATCAGGAACAAAAGTGTAAAATTCTGAACTATCGTCTTATATTCATCTTTTGATCTTAAACACAAATGTCTTCGGTGTTCGGTGAACAAAAATAAACAAAAAAAAAACAAAACAAAAAACAAACAAAGGAATTGGCCTGGCCGTTCCAATACTTTTAGAGGAGACTATATATATATATATATATATATATATATATTTGTCATTCACATATATATATATATATATATATATATATATATATATATATATATATATTTGTCATCCACATATATATATATATATATATTTGTCATCCACATATATATATATATTTGTCATCCACACACACACACACACACACACACACACATATATATATATATATATATATATATATACATATATTTGTCATCCACATATATATATATATATTTGTCATCCACATATAGATATATATATATATATATATATATATATATATATATATATATATATATATATATTTGTCATCCACATATATATATATATATATATATATATATATATATATATATATATATTAAACATATAGCAATTTGAGCTACCTTTTTCTGGATAAAACGGAAAGAAATCTCCAACTCCAATCAGATGCGAAACAGATCATGGCATAGACACACATCTCTCCATCTCAATTTAACTTTTCAAAGTCATAGGAATGTCAAACCGGTAAAGTTATTCTAAATAGATATTTTTAAAGACTCCAGTTGCATTTTCAACTTCTTTTTCCTGTATATTTTTAGCCGTATGGGATATATCTAAAAATTACTTATATGTGTACAGTCTGTGCACGTATGTATGTACGTGCGTACGTGCATGTATAATTGTATTTGTATGTGGGTATATATGTGTATGCAAACAGATAAAACAAACACGCACATAGACATACAGGCTCCATTCAAAATGTCAAAGCTAGAACCCCATGATAACCTAGAGAAATTAATGTGATTTACGACAATCTACTCATCCTTGGAGATTCCAATTCACTCTTGCAACATATAGTTTTATCTTTCTTTTTCTGATGAAGCCAAAGAGAAAATAAGCGTTGACATTCTGTTTCATCTTCGGGCCATGTATTTTCTGATTTGTCTCGACTATTTATCTGTGTTTGTCAATGGTGAATTATGGCTAGTTCTAATGTATTATTCTAACGGTTATAGGGTGGATTGTAATGGTTATGTTTTAAATTACTCTATGTGTTATTAAGTAGAAATAGTTGTGTCTCTGAATGTAGTTTTGTGGCTGTTTTATTTTGATGTTTGGAAACAGGTTTACTCATTGATTATTATAGATTACTTTATTATTTGTTACTCATTGTTATTATTATTTTATTTATGTTTATGTAGACATTCGTAGTTTGTTATTTTTAAAAATTATTTACTTAATTTGTTTACTTATTTATTGATTTGGATTATTTTATTTTTATATATTTATCTTTATTTATTTTTGTTCCGTTTTTAGTTTGCGATTTTTAAGTAACGTAATAAAAATTTGTTTTCGTGTCTGCATTTTCAAATGAGATTTGATCGTTAGTAATTTATGTTGGTCTAGGAAGTTAATTATAGATATTTTCTACCCCAGTCAGAGTTTACAGTTTTGGGATTTATTGTTGTAGGATGATGATATTTTTCCATGACATCTTGGTGTGATTTAGTTTCTGTTTTTAAATTCACATATATATTTAGAAACATTGAGCTGTTCACGTATTTACTATTTGTAAAAGATGTATAGTTTCTATGTTTCCAGGGTGCTTCAGCGACTCCTATGTATATTTTTCCTTCTTTATCTGCTGATTTGAGAGTGGCTTCGTATATTACATTGTTCTGCAAGCAGTTGCCGTTTAAGGGTCATTCGGTCTTTGCACTGCAGTTACACGTGTGTTTGATTTGTGCGTGTGGTTTGTTGGCTGTTTTCCTGTTGTGCTTTTTTTCTTATTTGTTTTATTTACTCGGTGCAACAGTAGCTGATTTTTAATGTTTTTTGTTGAATATCTTGTGAAGAGTGTTTGATGGGGGAAGTATTTGTGTATGAATTTAATGAATATTTTTCCTATTTTTTAAACATTTTTGTACGGTAGGTTGAACCATATGATGTTTCTTTTCCTGCTGTTTTCTGTGATTTGTTATGTGCGTGCAAGTGTTGCCGAAAAACCATTATCTTTTAGGGCTGTTTCATAATTCTTTCTTGAATTCGTTGAAGATGCTTTCACTGGAAGAATTGTCAGATACTGCGGTTAATTGATTGTGAAATCTGCTTGATTATTGATGGCGGGTGATTGAAAGATGTGTTTAAAGTGCTTTGTCGTTAGGATTTATATATGATTGATAAGTATTTTAGGTTGAATATGGTATCAAGGAAATCTACTTCTTTTAGGTTAGTTTTTACGTCTCTGTCGAACCCCATTTTTTTGAAAATTTTAATGATTATTTTTTGTTTTTTTTTGTCTTTTACAGTTTTTTTTAAAGATCATGAGATCGTCATCCCTATAGTGGCCTTTTATCAATTATTTTAGTTCATGTAGTAAATATATACCTATAAGCGCACAGGTTTCTGCACCATCAAAACTTTTCTTTGTAATAAAAACATGCTCCTTCTTTCTTTATCCACATATTTTCGTTATCGAATAATAGTGATTATTATCGGGAGTGTTTAATGATTTTTACTTCGTTTGATTTAAAAAAAAATTTTTTTATTGAGCTAAGGAAATGGGCTTATCTAGCATGTGTTCTGTTATAGAAGAGTAGAAATCTTTTATATCTACTTGTATAAATTTTTTAGATTGTTTTGTGTTTTTCCATTCATTTACTCCTAACTTTTCCCAAAGTTCTGAATTAATTCTTTCTAGTATTGTTTTACCTTTTTTTTTACCTAGTTCACGTTAGGTTGGGTCTATTAATCTGCATGATGGATTTGTTCTGAAATATTTTGGTGGTCTTTCAGTGTAATAAATGCTTGGTGTTTACTAAATAAATTGAATCGCTAAATCAGAAACATTTATTCCACAAAGAAAATTTCAGAAAAAAACAACATGCAGTCTGGCTCGAATATTCAGGCGGGTAGATGAAAATAAATGAATATGCTAAAAATAAACGGACCATCTCCTTAGATATGGATATACACTTAAATAATAATTGAAGTAATAAAGTAAATAAATAATCTTTAAAGTGATAAAGTTAATAAATAATCTTGGGGTGAAATGACTATATATATATATATATATATATATATATATATATATATATATATATGTATATATAATGTCATTCACATACAGGCCTGTTTTGCTGTATCACAGCTCATCAGTGCGGCTAGACATCCGATAGCTTATGTATGAAAACGTTATAAAATTTATATATCAGAACAATTTTAAGAAAATCTCTGACAAAGAGGAAAATCTTTCATGTGACGCGTTTCGTCCTTTTGGCATTACCCGAACTAAAATGATGTTTAAGTTGATATGATTACACTTGCACTCGAAGGAGAGTAGACGCTGGAATTATATATATATATATATATATATATATATATATATATATATATATATATATATATATATATATATATATATATATATATAGTCTTAAAGTGTGCTATATTTATGGGATAAAGTGCTCAATATCAGAGATAGAGCGTATGTAAATATAAAAGTGAACATAGAAGTCAACACTTAGAGGCGACAGTCTGTTTCATGCTAGTGCAATCGTCAGGCCTGACGATTGCACTAGCATGAAACAGACTGTCGCCTCTAAGTGTTGACTTCTATGTTCACTTATATATATATATATATATATGTTAAAATATAGTTTTATGTTATGTTACTATATTTATCGTGTAAAAATGTTCAATATCCAGGATAGACTGCATGTAAATATGACCAATATAGACACAGTGTTCAATACCGAATCGCGTCCGTCTATTTCATCTTTTATCTTCATTATCTTAAATATGATCAGTAACCAAAAATGAATTATTAAAAAATGCACTGAAGTAATTAATGTTAAAAGTGACCTAAAAGTTAAAAAAACAACCCGATACAAAAACTATAAAATAACCGCTATCTGGATTATAATTATTTCTGACCAGCAAGCATTAGTATAATTTAAATTAGCCGTTCACGCCTATTTAGGAGCCGTTTGAATAACACAATAAACCCGAAATAAACAACCTTCCTACTCATAATGAGCAATGTCTAGCATATATAATTAGTCAAACTACCTCAGGACCTGAATATTGCATTCAAGCATGAAACAAACTGCCGACATTATGTGTTGAACACTTTGTCCACATTGATTATATATATATATATATATATATATATATATATATATATATATATATAGTCTGTGAATATATAGTGTGAATGTTACATTATTCGGAACTTAACACCATTTACAGTATAAATATATATATATATATATATATATATATATATATATGAAGAAATATAGGTTTAAGGTGGCTATATTTGTGGGATAAAGTGCTCAACATCAGAGTTAGAGCGTATATAAATATAAATATAAGAGTGACCGTTGAAGTCAACACTCAGAGGCGACAGGCTGTTTCATTCTGGATGCAATCGTTAGGCAGCGAATGATGGATCCAGCATTCGCGGCCTAACGATTGCGTTTTGTGTGTTTGTGCGTGTAAAATTAAATGCCTGTACACACGCACGCGCGCACATACACACACATAATCTTGACATATGATAACTTAGTTACCTCCGCTGAATCGTATCTCGTTAACTGATCTTAACTCAGCATTCTTCACTTCACTAGTAAAAAAAAAATAAACTTTCAGATGAACACAACAATTTTATCTTTGAAAATGATGAACACTACTATAATTGTCTAGAAAAAATAACACCCTGATGATGACATTGTGCTAATGTCGAAAGTACTCGGAATAAGTAAATAATATGTATCAACACGGTAATTTTCTCTCTTCTTTTAATAATGACACCAAAAAGCTCGTCCGTGAATATGAATGGATCCAATTGAAAATAAGTAGAGAAAACTTGTCTAAATTATTCAAAATGTATTGGATTGGTTCATATACACACACATATATATGTATGCACATTCATTTTCTTTACCTTTTAATCTAGAGCTGATTAAACAAGTTTTTCCATGTCACTTTATTTCTTTGAATCTATATGAAAATATTTCTGATTTTATTTGAAGAATTTATTTCGTTTTATCAAGATCTAATTGCGAAACGGTGCCTGTGTGCGGATTTATGCATTGGTACCTAAGAATGAATTCGTGAACACTGAGTAACTCTTTTGATATCTCCTGTACGTGTGCCTCTTGTTCACAAAGTCTGAAGTGAACATGTCTGGGCCATAAGTGCTTCGTGCCAGCCTTATTGTATAGGTTGGTTTCATGACGATGGCAGCGCAATAGAAATGCTGCCTTCCATCGCTTATCAAATATCTGTTCCATATTACCAATCGCTGGTCCTTTCTCCTCCCTCACCCAACTGATTCACGTGGCAAGTCAGCCTACACGATGACAGGCAGACAGAAAGTGTGCTTATTAAACTGGTCAATAGCGTTTTCGGTCGACCGGCGCCTCATTGCACTTCGACGCTTATCTGACGTCGCGATTATCGGACGTTGATTACCGACCATCTCCAGCGTTCTCTTCCAGGTAGCACTCGGCCCCAGCGTTTTCTAAGCGTTTTCCAGGCCATCCAAAAACTGATGATTGGCACCTGCCTTTATTACAAGGCGTGTACGCTTCGCCATTAAGTTCTTGGGTTGCAGCCCGCTTGCTGATATGATGTTTCATGGACGTTTGCCATGTTGAGTTGGTTAATAGCGGCACAATTTCAGCCGAATACAGCCTGTGGGTAAAAAAGGGGGGAACGAGGGAGACAGAGAAAAAGTGTGAACGAAATATGAAAGGAAAATATATGCCTGTGTAAGAGAGAAAGAAAGAGTAAGAAAGAATAACAGTGGGTGAAAAGTGAAAGAATGAGTGAGATAAAGTGGCAAATGAAGGAAGGTGGCGGAGATAGTCGCTTCAAGTAGACGAATCTATTTGTGATATGGACATGTGCGTGTATTTATCTGAAACTGTATTTATATGCAAACGGGCATCTAATTGCATGGGAAAAGCATGCATGCGAAGAAGTGCTTTTTAATGTGGCTGTAGATGTGAGTTAGATTATGGTATTTGCAAGAGAAATGTCCTACCAGTAGAAGTTTACAAGCCCACTCCTCGTATTGCGTACATAATGTGCAAGTTATATGGATATAAAACACTGTATAAATATATGGTCAGCAGTTTAGAAGTCATGATCCTAAATAATTTAACATTAGCAGTAAACAAAAGAACTAGGAAGGGCTAGTATCCTCCTCCTAATTATATGAATCCCACAGTGGCCTAAGTATAGATCCCGCCAAAGTAGTAGTAGAACCTGGTTTAAAGATTGCATTAAGTTGTGAAATTGACAGTCACGATGCAGTGTTGGTTCCAATGTCCACACTGTGTATATCTATAAACACTCTATTTCTAATACTTCCCCTGTAGATATACCACATTTGATATATATATATATATATATATATATATGTGTGTGTGTGTGTGTGTGTGTAGGATAAAAATATACATACGCGCACAAAGATTGTACGTATGTATAAATATAGTTCTTCCACAGGTGTTATAAATACAGAGCTCAACATTGCACCAACTGCTTGAATCTCCGAGTCGTGCTATCGACGTTGGATATTATGTATATTCACTAAAACACACGCACACACACACACACACACACACACACACACACACACACACACACACACACACACGCGCGCGCGCGCAGGCGTGATGTAGCAAGCCTCTCACTGCTCTAATGCTACTTCCACGGAAAGTGCTCGGACGGACAACATTCCCTGGCCCCGCTGAGGCAATCTTCCAAGCAAGAAGGAACACGCCATGCTACTTACACTGTACCGAAAACCCACATTTTCTCCGTATCCTATCGATGAGAAGTAACTTCCACTCGAACAGATTCTTCCCGCGAACTATTCACCCGTGGAACCGACTCTCAACAAGCTGTTTCCCCGATCACTACAATCTTAACCTGTTCAAGTCTAGGGTTAACCGTTTCTTTCCACTCCTTTATACCCAAATGGCCTCTTAACGTAACCCTTTACCTCGAGTGGCCCTACAGCCTTGTAAAGAGTGAACCTCGTTGTAAAAAAAAAAGGAAGAGAAGTAACTGTGAAAATTGTTTCAATGTTTTTGATTGAGCCCTTTCGGTTATTAGTTTAACCGTCAACAACATTCAAGACCATAAATAGCTGAAGACAAAAACAACAACAACAAATACGTAGTTTTTACTGTTATTTCGGTTCTAATATATATATATATATATATATATATATATATATATATATATATATATATATATATATATATATAAAGTTACATGATTAGAAAAACGTTTAAATTTTTAAACTCTCGTAAATCTAACTACCGATACCTTATGGTAGTCGACCAAAGAATATTAGAACGTCTAGGTGATCAGGGATAATGTTTCACTATTTCACTAAAAGAGTGAAGTCGGAGATACGTCTTGAAATTTGTGGCAAATACCAAGAATTCAGGAATGTTTGGGGCACAAGAACATATTGTGGCTCGTACAGGAAATGTCACCTACAGTGTTGACACAAATTTCTTTTAAAGCGTCAGAAGAAATAGCCATTGTTATTTATTTGTTGTTGTTTTTTCCGTGAAAAAAAAAATTTCGTTAGTTCAAAATTTCCTCGTCGCCAAATCTGTTATGACCTAGTCGCCATAGATTTTTTTCCGGAAGCCACAATGAATTCTCCATTCGTAGAGATTCAAAAATCCCGAAGGGACGTAATTCTCATTTAATGTGTTTTATGGCTTTAATGTCAGTATTCAGATGATTATCCATTACACCATCCGCACATCCAAGCTTATAGCACCTGGTATACCCAAGATGTCACCCATCTAGGTACTTACTAGGTTCGACGTTGTTTAACTTCAGTGATTGTACGGGAACCGGTGTTTTCAAGGTGATATGGCTGTAAGTCCTAACTGATAGCGAGTTCGACCATAACTAGGTGTCTTCCTATATTGTTCTTGCGTTCTAGTAATTTAGATCTAATAAATATTTACCATTATTATCAAATTGTATAATTTCTAGTGTTATTCGTTTGTTCCTCAGAAATACTCTTAAATAAAAAGCTATCACCTGCGGTTTTATTTTGTAATATAATTATAATTTCAGAGCCATTTATTCTTCGTAACAAATCAATAACTGATTAAAACAGATATACAGCAAGTAATAACGTATGGGAAGCGGCGATCTAAATATCAAATATTACAAAATATTTCAAAAGACAAGAAGAATAGTCAAGAGGAAGAGAATCTAAAAAGTAAAAACGAAATGAAACTCTGCGAATACAAAAGTCGAAACAAAACGAACTTTTCATAAGAGAGTATAACAGGCGGCGTAATTAAAACAAATACTTGTATGGCAATAAAAAATATTTGAAAGAAACAGACAATAAGAAAGAACAATAAAAACAACTCATTATTCGTCTTCACTGAAACGCATTTGTCAAATTCTTTTTTGTGTTTTTACACCCTCTTCCATCTTGCATTTGTTAAATCATCTCCTCATCCTACACTTATTTTCATTTCGCAGCCAAGTATATTTATACCATTTTTATTCTAGTTGTTCTTTCTTTCTTTCAGAAATATTCTTTCCTTTTCTTCTTAACCTCTGAATATTGTTTTAAACTTATATTTAATATTTACTTGATAAATTACCATTCATTTGCAGCACGGAACTCTGTAGTCTGTCGACTTCCGGTTTAAAAATTTTCCCGCCAGCAACCAGTGACTTGCGGAGAGATTCGTTTCAATCTAAAAGTGAATCACTGCTGAAAGATTGCAGTTTTGTGAAAACTGACAACAGCGTTTCCTATGTTTGCATTGAGACGTTCAGCTACTATTTGGAAAAGAGTGTTTTCCTTTTTAATTTTGTTGTTTAACAGAGCCGAGTCTCGGAACCCGGCGAGTTGTTCTGGCTTCCTGAACGCTTCTCTTTGCATTATTTGGCAAACAAATAGAAACAAAAGCGTAGGGATGTAACCGAATGGGTGATCTTTGCGGTGCAACAAATTGAGTGCAATTTCTTTCATGTTTTAACTCTGACACAGAAATTTAATGTTGGCTTGAAAATGAAGAAAGATGACAATACAATTCGCGCAATGGAAGAAGAAGGAAGTTCTTCGTAGCGGTTTTAAAGAGAAACAATAGCGGCAGAATCTTGGGAAAGTTTAAAAATTCTCCAAGAATGAAGAAAGAAAACTAAAATTAAGATTTTTCCAGAAACAAAAAGTTACATAAATCTTGAATAGTTGATTATATTCGTTATTATTAAATCAACATAGAGATGACTGATAGTTGTTAAAGCATTTAAACAATTTGCGAAAATGTTTGAAAAAGAAAAAAATGAAAATAAAATTTAAAATTTCTTTTATAGCAGTCACTAGTATATTTTTCCAGCGAAAAGAAAGTTCTGTAATTATGTATTGTAACCGCTTGAATCGTTTTTGTATTTTATGAAAATGTTTTAAGTTTCAGTCACAAAAGGTGCAAGTAATGTTTCATTCTTTAAAATAAAACAGTTTGTTTCGTTTTGTGAATTCATCAACAATTAGTGGTAAAGATATAGACGAAAATCCAAATTTTAATTATTTCATCATTTCCAGTAGATATTTATTGGCAAAATATTAGGTTGGGTCATATTAGATTTTTGTGTTATAAAATGTAGTCTTAAAAAGTTAAAGTCCAATTGCTTTTTATTCAATTATATATTCGCCATTATTTGCAATGTCTTGTCACCTATCAGACAGCTTTTCGATATGTTTTGAGTAAAATTTCGACAGAAACTTGAATCTGATTTTCATTAGAGAAAGCTTTCTTCATTAAAGCGTTTTGAAGTGATAGAAAAAAGTAATAATCGGTTGTATATTTCACCGAAGGGAACAATATTTTTCCTATTGACGAGCGCATTGCTTTTTTCAACCAAAGTTTTATGAACATTTTGTAGCTTCTGGACGTATGAATGTACATTTAGTGTTTCCTTCTGTTTCAAGAATAATACACCTGTTATACCGGGTGTAACAGCAAAATTGTTCAAATTGTTTATGTGTAAGAGCATAATTTCCCATTCAAAGAAAATGTTTAATATCTAAAAAAAACACTAAACTGAGTTTATTTTTTCCAGGTTTTCAGATAAGCCGTTTAGCCACCTTGACATCATTTGTGGTAAGAATCACTGAAAAACCCTTTGAGTTATTTAGCTAAAAAGAGAGAAGGTTAAAATTTTTTGTGTCAGACCCAATGTCTTTCTAACTGAGGAGAGGAAAAGATCATTCGGGCCTTCAGTAATTGTACCAACATTTATACTCTGGCTTCCATCTTTAAAGTTCATTCAAGAAACCCCAAGAGAGCAGTGAATAAGTTTTTAAAAAAAGGAACAGTAGAGAAGAAAACTGGATCAGGAAGTCACAACAAGAAGAGGGGTCATCATTTCAACTTAGAGCTAAAGAGATCGATTAGAAAAATATCCAACTCAACTCATAAGACGTTTTTCACGTGAGAGAGGAGTTTCATCTATGACAATTCAAAGAGAAGTGAAAAAAAGACTTGAAAATTAAATCTTACGTGAAATCTGTGAGGCACTTTGTTACTTCAGGAGAGAAATTTAGAAGGTTAGAGAGGGCGAAGATAATCTTGAATAGGTTGGAAAATTATCCTAGAATTATATATATATATATATATATATATATATATATATATATATATATATATATATATTTGAACGTTATTTCCATACATGATGAGCTTCCGATCTTCATCCATGATTTAATTAATGATGAATATATCATTTTCGTTTATGATCAATTTCATAACGACACTTCTGTTAAGCTTGTAATGTAATTATACATTCTTGTTCAAAATAGAGTCGAACAGTGTTATAAAAACCTCGGGAATTCCAGTAAGATATCTTTAATCATTTCTAAGATACAACGTTTCAGAGCTTAATCTAACAATAAGCATTTGATGTTACACCCGATATATAAGGAACGTTTTCTTTTTCTGATGTAAAAAGAAACTATAACATAGCAGTATGAGGAGTAGAGCATGAAGACGCCCCTATGTCTGCTGTAATGGTTGATGGAACAAGGATATTTTTGAATGACAATCGATGAATTATTAACTTCATGTGCCCTATCAGGTTATCCCACTTTATAAACGGCCATGCAACAAATTACGCACAAGGGTACATTAGAACTAACATACTTGCAATGAATTGCAAGCATTGTATTCTGTTTCCTCTTATACGGACGAGAAAATGAACAAAATCTATGTAAATTCGTGTCCAGGTTCATAGAGACCACAGTTAACCCGTTAATGCGCGCCGTCCCATTTTTGAGGCCGAAGGGAATTAATGGCTTATAGTTAGAAATTTGTAATTAGTATCGGGTTTTTATAAAATTATAATTAATAACAGATTTTTTTAATAAACTTATAAATAATATTCAAATTATTTTAGAAACGTACAATTCCTACTAGAAACTATGGTATTATCAGACATAGAGGATATTTACCGTAGTTTTTATTTAACAATAAATAAACTAATCACAGATTTTATTTAATATAAAAATTAATATTTATTTCATATAAAAATTACAGTGGAAGAATTCGTTCAATTTTTAATTCTTCCATTGTAGTAGCATTATTTCTATTAAGTTCAGATAACAGCAGTCCTTTGTTAAAATCAACAAGATAGTATGTTAATGGCACCTATTTTAAGCTTACCAAGTTTTCTAAACTTTCAAACCATTTTCAGCAATTTCTTTTAAAGTGTATATCCCATATACATCATGAATTTGTTTTGGTTGTTTTGACGTGCTACTGCTTTTTCTAAACTCAGAGTCTTACTGATATGACTTGGAATTATTATATTGAATCAATTGCTAAGTATGCTGCTAGGAAAGTTGATTCACTATTTCCTGTTAGACAATTATGCTTGCTAGAATCTAACTTCCACCTTCATATGTATATCAATCGTCAGTGCATTGAATATTGTTGCCACATGTCGTCTTTTGCTTCTGCTATCTAGAGATTATTGAAACAATCAAAAGAAAAATCTGCAATGTTATTGGTCTTAACCTGGCATCTCAGCTTCAATGACTTTCCCACTTTCATGATAATTGTTACGATAAGCTCTTCTCTTTGGTACATTGACTTCATGAATTTAAGTGTAGCATCAGGAATCTGAGTGCGGAAGATGACTTCCATTCTCTATAATTACAACCACACTGGCCATTTTCACAAGAGCATTCATAATAATATTCTATAATCGGCTGCCAGTTTAGCGATGAATAAGATAGTTGGAACTGTGTTGAAAGCAAAGGTAGTTTTCTATGTATCGTTGTTGTTAATGACATCGATGAAGTTAAAGATGTTGATTTATTAGTGTCACGGCCGCTTTTGATAAATTCGTCTTACCTTTGAATGCACCCATCTGAAAAGTATTTTGAAAAACTATTAAAAATGCAGAGAGACATTTTGTATTCATTGTCTAATTAACTGAGGAATGCTACGTATTTAAAGGTGAAAAATTCTTAAAGATGAAAGGCGAGAACGGAAAAATATAAGATGAAATATTATTTTAAAAGAAAGGGGAAAGAGTAAATATATCATATGCTGATTTTAAAAGCGTAGCTTAGATACAGCACAAGGCCTAAAAGTATGTGGCCCACACATAGGATCGAACACACTATTCAGTCATAATTGATCTAGCGAGACAAGCTTACTAACCATTTCACCTCAGCGAGATGTCCGGTAAGTATGTAATATGTAAGAAATAGAAAAAATAGTAATTCTTGTTCAAATTTCTACTTGAAATAACGATCGAGTCGAATAACAAAGAAAAGTTTAAGCAAGAAAGCGTAGGAAAATAAAAGAGGAGAGAAAACAAGAATAACTAAAGCAGAGAGGAAGAGAAATAAATGAACAAAGAAACGAGCGGAAAAAAAAGTCTGAGAGAGAGAGAGAGAGAGAGAGAGAGAGAGAGAGAGAGAGGGGGGGAGGAAGAACGATATGGAGTTAGACAATGGAAGGCAAGAACGAAGGAGAAAAAGAAAAGAAAGAAAGGAATAAGATATTGAGCGAATAATAAAGAGAATATAGGTAGCTAAACATGGCCAAATGAAGAAAAAGTTAAACAAATGCGAACAGACATGGGTGAATAGACAGGTTTAAACAGATTAGAATAGAAAGAGACAGATATATAAATAAATAAGTAGAATATCGATCATAAATAAGTACGGCTTTACCAATTTGATTTAAAAAAATTAATTTTCTTCTAAACCAATCATAACAGAGTTTTATTATTTCTATTGGAATAATATACAATTAGAAAGGATATTATAAGGTGTTGCTTATTAATAAACACGTTAGAATTAAATTTTGTATTTCAAAATATGAATACGTAACAGTCAAAAATATTAAGAACATGGGTAAAACATAAGCAACAAAGAGGTTTTAAGAATAGTTACAAGTAAACTGATACAGTCAGAAAGTAACAGGGTCGACCGAGTCGCTTCTGAACATTTTCACTTTTTTTCAATTTGGCAACCGGATTTGTGCTAATCATCAGTCTCCTTGATATTTTTTGGCCAACGTTGTTCTATTTATGCATATGCATATAGATAATACGTTCTTTAAACTCGGAAGGGAGTTAATTGCAAGCTGGGGCAATTTTTAAGTAAACGTCTATAGACTGAAAAGTATGCTTTCATTTTTAAGATTAAACACTCTTTTTATATTCAAATTTGCTTAAATTTCTTACAAGAAAAAAATCAAGTTTGTCTTTATCAGTTTCTTTATAATTTGTTTGGTTTAGAAGAAAATTAACTTTGAAAAATGTGTAAAGGCCTACTTTTGGGTGTTAGTGAATAGATTGAAAGAGATATGAACAGACGCATATGCACCACTCTTTGAATTGAACCCACTGGCTGCTGGCGTTTGTATACATCCATATATAATACGTTAAAATTACCCTTTCTCCGGCGTGTGCCGATAGCTTAGGAGTAGGATTTCTGCCTGATCCAAATCGGTCGGGTTTCGATCCCGGCTTGAAGCAATCGGATGTCTAGCCACACTGATAAGCTGTGATACAGCGAAACAGGCATATATGTGGATGAGTACATATATATATATATATATATATATATATATATATATATATATATATATATATATATATATATATAGATAGGTAACTATACTCGTCTCGAAAAACCTTCGAATTCTTGATTTACTAATAGTTAAATCAATCTCGAAGGGAAAAAAAGGTTTTAAAAAAGAAAGAGCCAGGAGCATGAAAGTCTGTCGAAAATAATCGCACAGATACAGGTTTAAGGCCCAAAGAAAAAACCCCGATACGAGTAAACAACTAACTAAAGAGCTCGATACAAACGTAGAGCAGACCTAGTCAAACCTAATGATCCAGACATACCTACCAAGGTTTCACTTAGGCAGATCGTCAGCTGACCCTGACGATTTGCCTAAGTGAAACCTTGGTAGGTTTGTCTGGCTCATTAGGTTTGACTATATATATATATATATATATATATATATATATATATATATATATATATATGTATATATATATATTCTACATTCAACATCATCACACACACATATATATATATATATATATATATATATATATATATATAGCGAGAGAGATAAACATAACTGGAAATGAAAAATAGAAGAGATGAATACTTACCGAGTTAAAAGCAAATATATTAAGAGATGAGACTTTGAATTTAAAGACATTAAGACAAGCATTAATCACATTGGCGAATGAGATCGTCCCAAGGAAAGAGTGAAAAAAATCAGTGGGTGACAGATGAAATTGTCGACCGAATGAAAAGAAGCAGTGAACAATGCGAAGGAATGATACAAAATATCAAACGTTAAACAGAATTATTAGAAACAAACGCAGGTAGGCAACAGAGGAATGACTCAACGAAAAATGTGTAGAGATAGAAAGAACGAGACTTATAGACACAGAAGATATCAGAAAAGAATAAAATAAATAACAAAACAAAAGATCTGATCATCGACTAGGATGAATAAAATCTAAAGAGGGAACACTCATAATATAAAAAGAAAAATACTTCAGAATTAGAATAAATACATCGAATAACTCTTGCACAACAAAAGATGGAAACCTACAATACACAAAAATTGCGTAGAGCCTGAAATATTAAAATTTGAGGTATGATCAGTGCTAGCCACGGTGAACGGGAAAAAGCAACAGTACCAGTTATGATTTTAATAGAGATGCTATTAGCCTTAGACGAATGAGGCAATGCCAAGATTACGGAAGTAATAATTGAAACTTATGACAGAGGTGGCATACTGAAATACCTTAGTAGATCCATCGTAGCGCTGCCTAATAAGCGAGGTGCAAATGAATGTGAGATTGGACTGTCAGCTTAACGAGCTACATAACTAAACTTGTCACCCAGATTCTGATAAACAAAGGCCGTAACAAAATTACGCCAGAAGTAAGACAAGAACAGTGTGGTTTCGTTAAAAACACTTCAGCAAGAAATGCAATACTTATTCGGAATGGTATCAGAGAACAAAAGAAATGCAAAAGGACGGATAACTATGTTTCATAGATTCCACAAATACATTTGATAAGGTTCAGCACAAAGATCTATTTGAACTGCTATATAAAAGCTCATTTATTTGGGAAAAACATTAGAATAATTCAGAATACATACTATACCAAACTGTCTGCATATAGATAAAAAAATGAATTGAGGAAGCACGCGAAAACAGAAATGCATCATCTTACTGGATTTAGTTAAGTTATATAGCGAGTCATTCCTATGAGAGCTAGAAGTCCTACAAAGATTTATTATTGTTGGGTACAATCTTATCGATATAAAATAGCCAGAGGATAACCTGAAAAGGAGAGAAGTGTTGCGGTTCGAAATTGAAATGAAGCAGTTAGGAAAAGATGGGAAGAAGAAGGCAGTTGAGAAATGAGGGAGAGAGAATCCAGGGAGTAGTGAAATTAAACAGTTGGAAAAATGAAGAAAAGGGAACCGAAACTGATGGGAAATAATAGAAATGCAGCAGGTGAAAAATGCATGAAGACACTAAGAAATGAAAGAAAGAGAAGTGATTTAACTGGGAATGAAAGAAAGAGAAGTGATTTAACTGGGAATGAAAGAAAGAAAAGTGAAGTTCGAAAATCAAGGGAAGTGAAGCACTTGGGAAATAAAGAAATTAGAAAGAACACAGTTGAGAAATTCATAAAATAGGAGTGATACAGTTCAGAAATGAAAATGTAGTAGTGAAGAATTTGGAAAGGGAAGAGAAGTGAAACACATGCGAAAGGAAGAAAATAAGAATGAATTAGTTTTCAAATGAATGAAATAGGAGTGAAGCACTTCAGAAATGAAGGAAAAAGAAAAGAATTAGTCGGGAATGAAAGAAAAAGAAATGAAGTTGGAAATTGACAGTAAAAAAACGAAGTAGTCCGTAAATGAAGAGATGAGAAACGACTTATTTAAAAAAAAACGAAATGACGATTAAGATTTCTTTAAAAAATCGCATGAAAGAATTTTTGTCATTTATTTTGCGTTTTTTTTCTATCAAATATCGATATTTCCGTTAGATACAAACTCCATTAAGACGGTTTCTAACACCGATGATACGCTTCCCTTCCATATGTCTTAGAAGCAAACAAAAAATAATTATGGCTGACGTTCTTGCTAAAAACCCTTCCCTTGCCATCTTTACTTTATTTCCACTATATTGCAATTTATCTCGTTTTATGTCATTGTGGAAAAAAAAACAGACTTTAGAAAACACATGCGAATTAATGCTCAACTCGTAATTATTCTTTATGCTCCACTTTTAGATTTTTTCTTCAGTTTAGGAAAATATCGTCAGACACAAAAAACTATTATAGAACTGCGATGTAATATCTAACCGGTTATATATCAGTGAATGGTGGACAATCTATTAATAAAGAAGAGACTTAAAGCAACAATGATGTGATTCTACCAATGAATGTTAAAAACACGACTGACAGAATATGTCACTAACGGCGAAGTTTTTAATGGGAACAGGAACTACAAGGAAATTATTGCTAACAGTCATACAGAAGCATTGATGTTTATGGAACATATAATGATGAAAGAGGGCTAGGAGAACTAAAAACTCACAGGATATTGAAGGTAATAATTGTAAGAAAGAAACAGTGAGTAACCTACCTAATGGGTTTGATGGATGGATGGTTGAACAAGTAAAAAGGGGATTGTAAAGGGGCAAAAATCATGAAAAGTGCCATGATCGATCACATCCTGAAAGGAGATAGCATGTAAAAAAAACGATGAAAGTGTAAGTTTGACGTCAGACACTCAAAACTTCAAATTGTGTGTCTATGGGTTTATTCATTTATTTGTTTTTTTTACGGCTTATCAACCTTTTACAGTTTATTTTATTTTAAAGACAGAAATTATTTTAAGATTGTAAGAATTGGGGGGATAATAATGATTTACTGATAGAAGCCCTACTAATTAACCCATATCTGGGGGAAGGGAGAAAAGGTGGCTTCATACCTTTCTTAAGGGTATTTGCGCGTAGGTGAATATAACGAACTCGACTAGAATTCGAACACGTCTCTTCGGTTTTCAATTCCTAACTATTATCTATTACACCACACGCATCCAAGCTCACAGAACCTGGAATTTCCAAGCGGTCATAGTTCTAATTACTGACCAAGTTCGAGGTTGCTTAACATTGGTGATAGTACGAGAATGTTTCAACATGATATAGCCGTAAGCTTATGTGTTTCTATGGGAGATTATTTTGCGCTTCTTATACAAAGAAGCGCAAAATAATCTCCCATAGAGATGAGAACGAATAGAGTACAATTCCAATTACAAAATATATAACTTGTTTAACATTTTTTATGTTTGTCTATGGTACCTCCAGATTATGTCCCTATGTGACATATTGTATACATCTTTTATACATACATACATATTTTGTATAGCCCCCTCGTGCTCGGGAGGATATGGGCGAGGGTGTCGATTCGATTATAATAGTCGCATTCTTCTCTCTCAGTCGGTGATCGCTGGTTGTTTTGGTTCGGATATAAAAGAACTTCAACAAAGGGAATTTTAACTTAGCTAGTTTATTACCGTCGACGTATACATCTTCTGACTACTCAGTGGGGTCACTCTCTCCCTCCAGTGGAGAGCGGTTTCCAGACACGAAAGTTAACACTTCCGCATTGCTTGACCTGTAAGAACCAACTCCCCGAAAAAGCTTTCCATATCTCTATCATTCCCACACTCTTTCAGCTAATCAACTTTCTTATTTTGTCTTGTATCTGATCCCTGAGGTCAATCTGAGGAAGACAGAGTAGAGATACACTTCCCCCTAAAAATAATAGTCTGCTAAACTATTATTTAACACACACACACACACACACACACACACACACACACACACACACACACACACACACACACACATATATATCTCCAGGTGAGATGAGAACGAATAGAGTACAATTCCAATTACAAAATATAATATTAAATATATATATTTAACATTTTGTTAAATTACCTCTCTACTCCAATTTTATTCCTCAGGAAATGACATTATCTAGTTTGTATAATTTATGTATACATTCATATCCACTCCTGTTTATGTCTGGCTGCCGTTAGCTGCCAATCTACGCGTCATGACCCATTTATAAAAAAAGAATTATTTAATTTTTGCTTCTTCGCATAGTTTAAATTTAACGTTGGCCATATTCGTAAAAAGAGATTGTATTTTGCTCTTAAATCTAAATAAATCGTTCACTCGCCAGTAATGAGATGCATTGATACGCATCGAAACTCGACTGTAATTTTATAGCGATTTTGACATGTTTTCGGTGTAATATCTTAAAATAATATATATATATATATGTGTGTGTATATATATATATATATATATATATATATATATATATATATATATATATATATATATATATATATATATATTGCGTGCCTGTGATATCTTGTGACATAATTGTTTGCCTGTGATATCTTTAACACTATGCCTCTTCATCCTCTTGTGTGTAATAAAATAAGAGCGTTTTTATAAGTCTATTATGAATTTTATTTGCGATGATTTATTGGTGGCGGTAATACGTAGATTGCCTTGACACTCGCCATCCATACCTTAGACAATAGCACTATTATACGTACAGGAGTCAAAGGCTACATTTATTAAAAATACATTTTTGCGGTGTCCAATAAAAAAAAATCAGAATTAAGTCCTGTATTTTCAAAACAGATCGGCAACACAACGTAAGACAGAATGTATGGCGGTTAGCACGAGAAAAACCCCAGAATGCGAGTTACAAATTGGAGAAATCAAAATCAGACAAGTACAGAGATTGAAACATCTAGCAAGTATTGAAACAGGCAAAAAGAAAAATTTGACACAGTGATACGATGGCGAATTGAAAATTTTAAAGAAACCTGACAAAAGCTAAACAAAGTATTAAGAAACAGTAAAAAAATTCGTTAGAAACAAAGAAAAGAAAGCTTGACCATGATGTAATCTGGCTGTGAATATTGACGAGAATACTTGAGGCAAAACGGATGTGGTTCAACGAATATCATGGACAGAGAATGTTAACAACAAGGAGGTTTTATAGCAAACAGAAACAAAAAGGACACTTATATTTAGAACAAGAAAGAAAGAATTAAAGAAAGAGGGCTTGCACATATTGAAGGAGAGCGGCGAAAGTACTTAACAAGCTTATGCAAATAGATAACAGAACAGGGAGAGAGGAGGATAGTAATGAGACAAACACTGTTAAGAGCTACAGAAGTATAGGAAGTCGTATATAGGGGACACGGCATATAAAAGAAGTATACCAGGTTATAAGCGTTATACTTACAATTACATGACAAAAATGTCATAAATACAGATTCACAAAATACCATATAAAATAACAAGTTTCAGAGATACACGATTAAAATCTATGAAGCACACACAATAGCAAGATGTCATAGACACACAATAAAAATCTATCATAGGCAGACACAATGAGAAAATGTTAGAGACACAATGAAAATCTATCATAGGCACACAAAATAACAATTTGTCAGACACATATTTAAAATCTCTCATAGGCACACACAGTAACAAGTTTTCAGAGGTACATAATTAAGATCTATCATAGTCACATCCAACAGCAATTTCTTATAGACATGTCGTTCCAGGTTTTTATGCACACATATAATTAAATATGTTAGCAATAAACATAATCAAAATATCAAAGACACATTTTGTCGCATTTAGATACAATCTTAGCTATCAGAGACACACATATTTAAGATGTTATGGCTCCATACTGTTATCAGATTCCGTAGGCGCATTATGGAAGGGAAGGTTTCGTAACAGTGATCGGCGCTGAAAGTTGATTTGGCGAGCTGAATTCAAGCTCTGGCCTAGTCTGTTGTATTCTCATCGCAATTGTGCCCTTGGAAAATTCAATTATTTATTTCGTCTCTCCCTAAAAACTATGGGTTAAATAGTACTGCATACTGGACTCTTTAGTCTTGGAGGTCAGCCACTCTCGGAGAAGAGCAACTATGAATTCACAAGCATAGAGAAAGTAACGGGAATTGATTCTTTTGAGAGCTATGATCACCTGAAGGAACCTGGCATTAAAAATAGGCGCAAAATTATAAGAAAAGATGGACACGTACAATTCTTAGTCGCCGTAAATATTAAATATAAGTAAAAGGCACACAAATACAAGATGCCAATTTCAGTATTTATTGGTACAAGCAAACAATTCTATAATAAATAATTTCACATTTGTCGTCTCATAGCCAGCGATATGCACACAGAGACAACTAAATACATACAGACGGATGAAAAAGATTCGTACGTACGCGGAAAATTTGCCTGTTATAGAAATTATATTTAAAATATATGCATTCACTTAAGCTTATCCGTAGGCGTTTACACATGTGCCGATCTTCATGTACGCGTATACTATAGTAAAAAAAGCAAGTAAAAACAATTAAATGCGTGCGTACTCACAGGTGCGTATGTACATAACAGTACATAGGCTCATACGCAGACGTATATAAGGCAACATGATTATGGGTGGTCTATGCACAACCACAAAGAAGCGTTTATGGAGCAACATGTAAGCATCCATGTCGACGGTAAAAACGGAAGGTTTTCTGTATTAGCCATTATGAAAGATAAATAGACGATAGGAAAGAATAGAGAGGAAATCGACGGTGCAATCAAATGTCTCTTAACGATTTACATCCGCCAATATTGCTGCCTATTTTCCTGAACCGCTAAATGCATTTACGTATGAAATGATTTGTCGGCTCCGTGCAGGTAGTGGCAGTCGCTCTTACCAATTATCTTAAACTTTTTTTTTTCTTCTTAATTTATACTCATCTATCGGCTCTGCTTCTATTCATAAATAATCGACTTTTTGCTGTCAGCAAAATTCGCTTTCAAGTCTTTTGCGAAAAAAAGAAAAATGCGACAAATATTCAGAAAAAGAAAAATATAGGTATTTTGGAAAAAGAAATCCTTAGTCTTAGGGTAAACGATTTTGGCTGACTTTTTTTTTTGTTAAATATCGAATTTGGACTTTTTATAGACAAGCTGATATTTTTTACTTGTATTCTAAAGTTAAATAAAGCGCAATAGTCGTTTATACCGTTAACATATGAAATGTAGTTGTCAATTAATAGTAAGTGCATTTTTCATGCGGTGTCTTTAGTAAGTAGGATAATGACTAGATGTTCTGTGTAAGTGGTTTTGTGTATGCTGACTTGGTGTAATTCATTAACATTCACGTTTCGACTTAGTGGACATTAATGGGTTATAGGCAGAAACCTATAATTAATACTGGATATTTTATAAATCTATAATAAATACCGGACTGCTTTTAGAAACCTATAATTAATACTGGATATTTTATAAATTTATAATAAATACCGGACTGCTTTTAGAAACCTATAATTAATACTGGATTTTTAGTTAAACCTTTATAACTAAAGCCGGATTTTACCTGGACATTAATGGATTAAGTAGGAACAACTTGCTATGTTAATACGCTTATTGATATTTGAAAGGGAGAATAAAGCTTTTGTAATACTTCAATAAATCAATTTGGCAGTAGTCAAAAATTAAATTTTTTGCCTACGGATTCATTAATAATTCTACTGGGATGCATGCTTCATGAATTGCATGGCAATAAAGTTGTTTTACTATCAATGAATTCAGTCAGTAACAATAATTTTGACTTTTCAAGTGACAATGGTTAGCAACTGAGTCTTACAGTCCATTATTACTACGTTATGTTCGATTCTCACTGGGTACCTACATTTGTGATTTTACACCAGAATAAGTTAAAGTCAGTAAATAAATTAGTGAGTCACTTATTCTACTATGATTGAAAGTCAGTTTCTGTGCCGTTCAATGAGATTGAATAATTCTAAAATGTCAACAAAAAAAAAAAAATGAACAGTATTTAATGGAATACTAGACGTCACTTTTACCTCGTAAAATGGCTAAAATATCTCCAGGATCTTATATGCTAAGTTGAGGGATGTAAGGTTTAGACAGACACATCTGTGGTTATACCTAACTTGCGTTCGCGGAATGTAATATAATGGCTGACTGCTTGTTTCCGAGTATCTCTGTCTGTTAAGATAGCGAGAGGAATCGATCTTGCAGACACTTGCTCAGGCAAGTCTGTGTTTCTTCCGAACCCCATAGAGCCAACCGGTTTCTTATGTAACTATGTTGAGCGAATATTACTTACAAGATAGTGCGCATTATCTTGGAGGTACACCAGTTAAACCAGGCCAGAACGCTCAATCCTTCGGTCACGATGACCCGTGATTTTGTGCTAGCACAACGATCGTTTATTCACTCACTCACATCCCATAGACCAATATATTCAATGACATATCGAATATGGTGAGATTTGAATCCGAAATTCATGGTCGAAATGCTATCGTTCTTGATTCTTGGTCTTTGATTCCATCAAAATTTAATATTAGATGTAAACATAGGGTCTTGTAATGTTTACCAGTTGTAAACATTTGGTTGTTTTTTATAGGACTGAGTTCAGGAAATAATAGCATGGAAGGACGCTAGTATTTTTTCCTAAGGACTATTTTTGGGAAATTATTGAAGTTAAAGTTTACAATGCCATTCTAAAATGCTTACTAGCGATACAGAATCGCAAAGAACTGTACACAAAATAACAGAAACCACGTCACTTGAAGACTTTCTACGGTAGCAACAAATAAAATGGATAGCACATCTAACTCGAAGCGAAAATAATGTCCTAATCAAGACGATGATGTTCCACACTACTTCGGACAAATTGTTAGAAAGGAAAACTCCATCAGTGCTGTAAAGAGCGATAACAATTAGTTATTGAGAAACCTATTTTCTTGAAAAAATTGTTTCAATAGAAAATTTTACGAATTTCAACTGACTGTTCGGTCAGTGACTACCAAATATTTTCTTGTGAGGAAACAATTACTATTACCATTACCATTACTCAACGAACGCTGTTTCGGAGTTCTGCATCTTAAGTTATACGATCGAGTGTTCAATATCCTGTTAGAGGCATTACTTGCACTGCAGTTGCATGTGTTTTGAGTAAGATATCCTGATGGTTCCCAAAGCTCCTATGGTTACTTTTGAATGTGCTTCTCATAGACGGGTTGTCCTACCAAGTCTACAGAATCCAGTCAGCCCTATTATTTGCTACAGTTATGAATTCAGAGTTTTCGTTCTCCTAGACTGGCTGCCTTTCAAAACAAGAGAGTTCATTGTAGTCGGCTATTTGATCCAAGAGTGGATTCGTGCATTTTGCGAGGGCATTAGTGTAAAGTAAACAAACAAAAAACGGTTAAAATTTGAACACGGCACGCCAATTCCACTTTTCTGTTATGCTAGTCGCATATGCAAATAATAATTTATGGAAGTTATATAAAAGTAATTATTGGCATTAGAGCAAAATAATTTTATTGGTCAAACAAACAGCTCTCTGTAATAAGTACTAAACACTAAAAAAGAACCGGTATTTATAGTCATTATTTGACGAAGCAATACAAAGAGATCTAGGTATGCGTCTCAGCTGCTTAATTGCCTTGCTTGGGGTAACATGTCCAAGGTATTCTCATTCTGTTCTGCCATATTTCTGTGGCTTCAAGTCTTTTTTTCATATGTGAAGAGACTTTCCTAAATTAACTGCCATATAGAAAAGCTGATATTGAATAACAACCCCGTACTCATTTCCTTGTTTCTAACGAAATTTTAATTTCTTAGTATTTTGCTTAACTTTTGGAAGGTTTCTTTCGCTATCTCAGTGCATCTTCGAATTTTAGCGCCTCATTTCCTTTCCTCTGTTAAAAACACTTTTTAGGTATTTAATTTGTGGTACTTTTTTTATCTCCAATTTCTAATTTATGTGTTGAGCTTTTCCTTTTGCTAACAGCCAGCTATTTTCTCTTCTTGCAATTGATATTCTCACTTCTCTTCACTACCGCATGTAGAAATTCTTGTAGTTTACTTTCTGTGTCTGTATCGGTACTGTATCATTCAGATATCTTATGTTGTTAAGATTGTAGCCGTCAGTAATGAATCCTGGTAGGACTTCTAATTTTCCCAGAATTGCCTAACTGCATAGGTTGAATAAGTCCGGTGAGAAGACACATCCTTGTCTTACACTCATTTCTATTTTTGTATATTTACTGATTTAATTTTCTATCTGTATGCAATATCTTTTTCAAATATGTCAAGGTTACCTAGTAGTCCCAACGGTTCTTTGTGGCGTACTTTATCAAACGCTTTTGCATAATCTGTAAACACACAAGTACACATCCTTTTGCCCTCGTATTGGTTTTTCGGATATCATTCTGAGCATAAATATCGCATTCTTTGTTCCATGGTCTTTCCTCTTCAGTGTAAGAACCAACAAGCAAACATACACCAGTTTGAATATTCTCTCAAAAATATATGATGATATATCTGCTGTCATAACAGAATCAAAATTGTCTGAAATTAACTCTAAATGCTTCTGATGTCATCTAGCGACTAATACAGAACTTATTTATATTTACTGAACTCAGTTTTGTATGTAAGGAGACATTTTAGCCTAAGGATCATTGGGCCCCGACAATTTTTCCAGTGGTTGTCAGCTTTTAAAATCAGTATCCAAAATCTTTGTTTTACCTGAGCTCGAACGCCGACCACAAGTACTGCTGGAAAATAAGTAACTATATAACTTACTATGTAGGTTCAAGATGTCATGTTTAAATTAAATATTCTTTAGATATCACTGGAATTTAGCAGAGTTTTCATAACAGTTATGCTAAGAAGCAACTTTTCCTCAATTCTAAAGATTAAAAACAAAAAACAGCTAAAAAAGGAAATCGATAACGAATTAAAAATGAAAAAAAAGAAGATTGACTAATAAAATCATGAATATAGTTAAAATATTAGAGAGAATGTCGAACCGACTCATTATTTTTTAAACTATTATTATTTCCCTTTTATTATTGTATTGTGTCCCTCAGTACTTTAGCGACCGTGGATCTCTATAACTTCCTACCTTTTCTAGATTTTAGAATGTTCGTCTTTTGACCATCAATTCCATTCCCAGATCAGTCATTCATTCACAACATCAGTCCTGTGAGTGTCAAATTTTCCAAGGTTTCTCAATGTGTCGCAGAAATTTCAGTCGTCCCTTTCTGATTCTAAGTACGAGAGTCATTTTTGTTTCGCATAATAAAAGAGGGCGGGCCAAAAGTTACGAAGAAGTCAGTAATTTTTAATAATTATATATATATATATATATATATATATATATATATATATATATATATATGAAGAAATATAGTCGTAAAGTGTGCTATGGGATAAAGTGCTCAATATCAGAGATAGAGCGTGTGTAAATATAAAAGTGAACATAGAAGTCAACACTTAGAGGCGACAGTCTGTTTCATGCTAGATGCAATCGTCGTGGCCTGACGATTGCATCTAGCATGAAACAGACTGACGCCTTTAAGTGTTGACTTCTATGTTCACTTTTATATATATATATATATATATATATATATATAATATCATCCAATTTTCCCACAATAGCTGTTTTTGGTTGCTTTAAGTAACTTTGACCTTTTATCATCCTTCTTTGTTTCTCCTATGCCACCTATTCACATAAACTCGTTAGGTCGGTAACTTTCTTTTTTCCCTTACTTCACATGCCTTCATTATGTCATGTGACTGTTAAATTTCTTAGGCCTTCTTTCCTCATTATGTATCCTAGAAATGTCGGTTTCTGTTGCTAGCTTCTCTTTGTTGTCTTATACTTGAAATCAATTGGTTTATTCATATTCATTTTGTTCCATCTTTGAAACATTTGCTTTTGTCTTCTCAGAGATAGCGAACTCATCTGACAGATCCGTATTTTTCGCACAACGCTTGTAAAATTGTTTTAGTACTTGTCTTCTCTCGGCCAAGCATTTTATCTTTTCTTTTCGGAATTTTTATCTCTTTTTATAAGTATTTGTTTCAATGACTATATTCTTAATTTACGTAGCTTTTCTCCAAATATTAACACCCTTTTTGATATTACTTCTCTCTCCAAGCGCTCGTTGTACATTTTTTCTCCGTTTTTATTTTCGTCCGTTTTTGCTTTCAAAGTGTATCTTGACTGATGCTGTGTCAATATCCTAATATTATAAAGGATAGACATCATTAGCTTGTCGTTTCCTGACTCCATCAACCGCCGCAAAGCTTTTAACATTATCTTCACTATTCCCTTTTTTTTCATCATCTCTGGTCTCATCTTTTCCATCTTTATTATATCTTTCTACAAATGTACATTTCGAGGAATGTCGATGTGTTCCTGTTGTTGCCGCTATTGGCTATGAAGTTGTTGTTGGAAGCAGTGATGTCTTCGTTCTGACGCAGTTAAGTTAGGTGGGAAATTAAAAGCGGCAAAGAGGGTGGGGACGATACATGGAAGTTTCTTGCCGTCGGTATTGGGCGTTTTACTACATTTTCAGGATTCATGCGTGTAGGTGAAATAGTTTTTTTTTTCATCAACATTTTCCTTTCTTTTACTTGAAAGAATGAAACTTGTGCATTCTATGAGAAAGAGACGATGGCCTTGAACTAACAATACAACTGGGAGGAAGGGGCCTTTTTTCCAGCCTTTCATTTCTATTTGGTGTGTAAAAGGCCAACAAGTATAAAATAGCGGAGAATGAAAATAGAACACAGGTGATAACATAATGTAGATAAGCAAATATTTACATATATGTGTACGTCCGATATCTAGCTACATATATCTGTGTATTAAAGGAAATTCACTATATGTGGCCGAGTGTTTAGAAAATTAGCTTTCTAACGATGAAACTCGTGTTCGATTCTTATCATGGTCGAATTGTCAGGACGGTGTCTTCTTGAAGCTATTGACCTGGAAAATCGGTCCCAATGTCCACCACCATTGGAAAGTTTGTAAAACCATACCACGTGTGTGAAATTAAATAGATGTAACTGTTCGGAAGCGACTGATGGTTGTTCTAGCACGAAGCCACAACTGATCACTGAACTCTTTAAAAACAAAATGACACACATATGAGAATACAATATCGCCTATGTCAGCTATTTTAGATAGAACTGTAAATATGCATTTATCAATGTCACCTGAAAGTTCACGCGTGTATCTATATATATATATATATATATATATATATATATATATATATATATATATATATATATATATATCCATGACGTGAATATA
Source organism: Acanthosepion esculentum (assembly GCA_964036315.1). Taxonomy (NCBI): domain Eukaryota; kingdom Metazoa; phylum Mollusca; class Cephalopoda; order Sepiida; family Sepiidae; genus Acanthosepion; species Acanthosepion esculentum. The sequence goes on from OZ038478.1 coordinate 58,020,674, forward strand.
TGGTGGCATCGCCTACAATTACATTTACATTCAATTTATGAGATAACAGTATGTAAAGGCAATGGTAGTTAGGGGCGTCACCGTAGCTTCATGTCATAAAAATATTCAAACCTATATCACTTGTGCTGTGTAATTCTCTGTATGAACAGTGGTTATTCAATGACGCATGAGAATTTAGAATATTTCTGAGTTTCAAATGACACGTACATACCAGATACCTTCAGTTCATTCTTGTCCTTAAACCCGGCCACTCACTATTTGTGAGTTGATTGTGCGCCTAGTACCACAATGTCGATGTACCTTTTAATTTCCCATGGAAGATTGGAAGCTGTTATGTTAATACCTTTGATACATCTGAAATAGAAATTTAAAAAGTAATAATTTATCACAGCTTATACCTAATATTATATTATCTCGCCTTCCATTTATGGCCTGCTGTGTGTTATGAGATGTTTGGTGTACACTCTATATATACTTTTTATGAAGAAACCGAATAAATAAAAAATATACAAGCATACCGACACAGAATCCTACGCAAATGAATGAACATAAAACAATATATAAAAATATACATATAAACACGCAAAAAAGCACATGTGAAGCCAGATTGCTAATTTTTCAGTGGTTTGCTGATAGAAAGGTATTTAAAGCAAGCAGGCCTTGTGGTAGGGTGTTCAATGTCGGAGATAGATATAGAGCGTTAACAGAATTAATATGAATATTTTTTCACTTAACTGAGCAGTATTTCGGCCATGCTTTTGTGGTCACATAGATATGTGAATTCTCTTCGGAGCGGAGTTTGACTATTATACGTCATTGAACAACCGCTGTTCATACTCACCGAATTTCACAGCACAAGTGATATAGGTTTGAGCATTTTCATGATATGAAGCTACGGTGACGCCGCTATTCTGTTGATAGTTCTCGATTTTTTGTACTTATATATTGTGGTATGGGTGTGTTACTTTTCCTTTTTCACTTGATGGGTGTCATGTGACCTGGTTGTTGACTTCTTTCTTCTCTTTCCCTTTCTTTCGCCTTTTTTCTTTAGTTGTTTATCCTCTCTCTTCGTCTTTTCCATCGACCTCTTGTTTACTAATAATCTTTCGTACTGTTTGTTTTTCGTGGTTTATTGTTTTGACTATTTAATTTAAGGTCACTGTTGAGTTTCTGTAAGTGTCTGTACGCTTGTGTGGCATATGTTTATACGTGTGTCTGTATGCACATGTATGCAGATACATAGAAATATATATATATACTCACGCGTGTATGCACGTATGTTCGTGTGTGCGCGTCTGTATATTTGTATATATATATATATATATATATATATATATATATATATATATATATATATTTAGTTGGATTGATGTGAGTTTGTGAACCTGGGTTTCTCGCCCTCTGCGATCGTCAGACAAACTGATTAATTTTTGAAATTTTGAGATTATTCATGATTACGTATATTGGCGTTTTATGGTAGTGGGAAGGAAAAATTGTCATCGGAACGCCACTCATACGTACGCAGATATACATACACGCAAGTTCACTCATTGCAGCTCACCCAAACATAAACATATATGAACAGTGTGGGACTGGGCGTATATGCGCATCGTTGTGTCACTGTATTCAATGTTGGATCGTATAGCGAAATTCTTTTCAAGTGGCTGTGTCAACGCAGAAATCGTTCGTTTATTTTGCTCGCGGAATAATGTTTTCTTGCACACATATATACGTATGCGCGCACGTTCAGACACCTATCTTTTTTTGCTTAAGATGGGGTCTATGGTAGGTAAAATTATTATTTTTAATGTTTTAATGGTGTTTTGTTATTATTTTAAAGCCGGTTATTTGATTGATTTTGGCGATTGCGCTTATGTACATGGTAGAAACTCTAATTTATAATACTTATTGGTATTTATACGGTGGTATTAATATTGCTGGGGGTGCGAAAGGAAGTATACTTGTGGACTAATGTGGCAATGTGAGATAGTGGGAATGTTGGGATAAGTGGGGATAAATTGTAAGGAAGATGATAATTACAATATTAGATAAATTAATAGTAAGACTGAAGTAAAAATTACAATGTTTACAAAGTAGGGGGAAAACTAATTAGAGTGGTGACAGTTTGTGGGGTGGTATTGGTGCGGTAATAATGGTGGAGGAGCGTGTGATGACAACAATTATAGCAGCAAATAGTTATGGTAAAATGGTAGAAGTGATTGTAGTAACGCTGGTGGAATGGTAATAACAATAATTATTATTATTATGATGGTAGTTTGAATTAGAAGGTAATTGATGGTATTATTGTGTTAGTGGTTTCCCTTTTCGTGTTCATAGGGTCAATGGTGGTTTATGTAGCAGTGTTGGTTGGTATTTTTTTACCCTCTTGGTATAAATTGTGATAATAGGATTTGTTTTCACGTCTGCATTTAGAAATTATTTCTGATCTTACGTTTAGTAATTTCTTTTGTTGGGTGTGGGAAATTATTGTAGGCAAAGTAGGCATTTCTTTGTTATGTTGTTGTAGGCGTATTTCAAAATTTCCCATCTTATTCTTGGTGTTATATTT
>OZ038478.1:58028242-58080742 GCA_964036315.1 Acanthosepion esculentum
TAGTGTCTCTAATTTTTACCGGTATGAAAATCTATTTATTCTTATCTATGGTCCGGCTTTTAACAAACTCAAACATATTATACGTTTATGACACTTTCAATAGCAATGAAAAAAAGTCGAAGGAAAATGAAAACAAAAATTCAACCAATACAAGGCTCGAAAGCCATTCATATACTATCGCTGCGTTTTTACAACTTGCATTGGTTTGTTGGCGTTGTGGTTGATGATGTTTTGAATCTGTTGGGCGAATTTAACCAGCTCAATTACGTTTGACTATTTAGAATATTTTCATAGTTTTGGATGACATGTACATAACAGACACCTTCAATTCCGTCGTATTTTAACGTAGAAAAGAGAAAAAAAATACTTGGTTGACCAAAAATTTTGTTTGCTTAATAAATAGAAAATTTATTTAAGAAACCGAATGAACATTTTGGCCAGCCCAGTAAAATCTAAATCTAAATGAGACAAAAGAAGAATACAAGAGATGAATAAATATAACGAATTAAATGAATGAAATTCGAAGCAGAAAAACGAATTATGGAATGAGGGAGAAAAGACAGACAAAATATAAAATTAGATAAAGGCAAAAACGGAATGATGCATAATGGCCAGAAGTGGTCAGAAGAAAGCAATGAGAAGAGGTTGAAGGAAAATGAAAACTAAAAACATATTAGGACGGGTTATAAAAAGAGAAAAAGCAAAAGATGGAGGAAAAGGAGAGAAGAAAGCAAACATTAAAAAGAACGGAAGAAAGACGGAAAAGCGATACAAAAGAAAGAAGAAAAAGTAAATATAGCAAGCATTATTTTGTTCGTTTGGAAGCAAATCTCGTACTAAGGTTTGATTACAGTTCCACCTTCCTAACTGCGGTTTCGCTTTCAGCAGTTTCAGTTATCTGCCCTCAACCTAAGAAATAAACAATTGGTAGGCTTTTTGCTTAATAACGTTCTTAAAGCAAGAGATCAGTGGTGCTATGAATTCACTTATGTCAAAGAGAACCTGTAAAATTGTCACCTTAATAAGAAAAGAAAAATCTCATGCTAAGGTTTAGCAACCTTGGCATATGATTGTTGATCTACGCCGTGTGGTACTTTCATTTTCTTTAATGCCATGTCTCCTCAGAAAGTAGATGTTCAGAGCTGAACATAGATTTTCTTTCTATTATCTATAAATTACTATGAATTCCCGCTGGCTTCTACGCAGTGACCACAAAAAGCCTATTAATCTGCCAGTACATATTCTTTCGAAACAGAATCGAATAGACAGAGTGGCAAATTTCCTGAACTCAACAGAGAGATGTTTTCAGAATTTGGAGGTGAAGTATAAATAACTATGATAAAAACAATCAGCAGGTATATCAATCGTAACAAAAGTAAACAAACCGCTGATGTTAAAGTGCGCATGTCAGAACCAAGCAGACCATAAAGTTACCCAATGAAAACATTTTGAAGTAGTTCACCCGTTACATTTCAAATACTATGTTGTCCAAACCCCACCATAGACGGAATAGGTCATACAAGAATATTGTACATATGGGTTTTGAGCAACCCCAAACTCGTTCAGAAATATCTAAACAGTCAACTGTATAAAAGCGATTTCACAGATCAATCGTTAAAAATGGCTTCGAGCAAATAAGCCCTGTAAATCATAGCGAGGACCATTCTTCTTCGAAATTTGTGGATTGGCTTAGAAAATCACAAAGAACTGTGTTAAGTAACAGAAACTCAATCACGTAAGGACTTTCAGCAACAACTAAAATGGATAGTATGAGTAACTAGAAGGGAAGATAATGACATAATGAAGATGTTCCCTTGTCAAACTATTTCAAACAAAAAAAAGCTAAGAAGGAACCCTGCATCAATACTTGAAATAAAAGTAACAGTTACTTGAGAGATCTGTTCTCCTGAAAAGTTGTTTTGATATAAAGATTTTCTAAATTTCAACCGAATGTTGTCACTGGCTGCTGAATACTTCCTTATAAGGAAACAGCTAATGTTACCATCAACATTATCATTGCTAAAAAATATTCAATTCTCTCGGGAAAATGATCACCTCTCTCTCTCTCTCTCTCTCTCTCTCTATATATATATATATATATATATATATATATATATAAATATATATATATATAATTTCACAGTCTATTCGTTCCTCTCTTTTATACTACCTCTCTCTCTAGATCTTAGATTTTTTCATGTCCCCATCGCAGTCTGTTCATCTCTCACTCTCTCTCTCTCAATCACACTCTCTCTCTATGTGCTATATATCTTAGTTCATATCTATCTGTTTATCTACTGTCTCTTTGTTTCTCTTTGTTCATTTCTCTCGCACCCCTTCTTGTCTGGATATTCTGTCTTTTCCTGTCTATCATAGCCTGTCCATCTCCATATATATTTTCTCGGTTTATGCTTTCTTTCTCTCTCGCTGTCTATCTATCTATCTATCTATCTATCTATCTATCTATCTATCTATCTATCTATCTATCTATCTATCTCAGTCCTTTCCTTTACAATCAGTTGTCTACTCCGCTTGGTTTTGTGTAAATCGCATTGGATCTCTTAACGTTTATCAAATGATTAAGATCAGCCTCTATATCGTCATCTTCTAATTTATTCATTTCAATGTGATCATCTTCATCCATTTATTCATCAGGTGCCATTCAATTTCGCCGTCATTTATATGACAATAATCTCTTGGGTATTTCATTTTCCATTATCACATTAACGTATCACACACACACACTCGCTTCGTACGCGCGTGCGCGTGCGCGCGCATACACACACAGACAGATAAATTAAAAAAAAAACACACACTTATGCATACATGTATATATGCGAAAGATATGATGGAAAAACAGACCTATCTCGGAATGTTAAGATATATGAAAAATTTGATAAAAAGCATATATCTGTATATCAATCGATTTATCTATCGATATATATTGGAATGAAACACTGTTTCTTTTCATTCTTCTTCACACACACACACACACACACACACACACACACACACACACACACATACATATATTGGTGCTTGCGTGTGTAAGTGATGTGATAATGTGGTAATCTAAAGCGAAATATATAATTATAAACATATCGACGGTGATGAGAAATAATACACATGTTGTACATTGTTATATATGCCGATGTATATTCGGTTATGTACGTATGTCTAAATAGATATAAAAATAAGTATACACAACGTGTATATAAATATATAGACATCTCTTTTTGTATATATGTATATATATATATATATATATACATATATATATATATATATGTATATATATATGTATATATGTATATATATATGTATATATATATATGTATATATATATATGTATGTATGTATATATATATATGTATATATATATATATATATATATATATATATATATATATATATATATATATATATATATATATATACGCATTTGAGGTTGTACTCGTAAGTTAGCTGTCAAAAACACTAAATAAAATTTGACCTAATCAAATAAGTGAATTTGTGGAGAATCCATTTTTGAGCGCGCTGCGAACTTTTCTTCATATATAGAAATATTGTACGCACACACACACACACACATATATATATATATGTATATTTGCATAAAATTAAAAAAATACCAATGATATAAAACACGAGCGTGACTAAAAATTTCATGCTCTGAAGCAATCCTGTCGCTTCCCGCCAAATTATGTTCTTGTCTGGTCATATTTAGGAAATGATCAGAACGAGAACCTGTGAATAACACGTGATACATACATACATAAATACATATATATATATATATATATATATATATATATATGTATATATATATATATATATACTCACACACGTATATATATATATATATGTGTGTGTGTGTGTGTGTGCGTGCGTGCGTTCATGTGTGCGTGTGGTTGTGTGTTTGCGCTCCTAAAAAATGCATTAATAATGTTTTAGATTATTATCCCATTTATCTGACCATATATATATATATATATATATATATATATATATATATATATATATATGTATGTATATATATGTGTGTGTGTGTGTATATACATATTCAGACACACGTAAGCACACGTAAACGGACACATACATAAATACACACACACACACACATATATATATATATACACACTTCTTATGTATAATTTTTTCACTCCTCGTGTATATATAATATATATCATAAAGACATGTGTCTGTATATATCTGATGTGAATATTTATGAATAAAGTTCATATATATCCACTCTCCCTTTATGTATTTTATATGTGAATATATGTGTATGTGCTATTTTACAATTTTTAGTCCTAATCTTTTCCCTCTTCATTTGTTTTTCTTTCCTTTTTTTCTCCTTTTTTAAAGTATTCCTCTATCATTATTTTCTTTTTCATTTACATTAAGGCTTTTAGTATTCCCTATCTTCGACCCCGTGAACACGGCGACGAGTTGAAAGCTATCACTTTGGAACATTGTTGTGTCACTCAACACTCTTTCCTCTCCACAAATGGAAATCCTTTTGTATGGTGTCTACATCTTGATTTCCTTGTTAAATGCCGTTTGAATTACAGAATAAATAAAAAGGGAAGTAAGTATGCCGAACAAGAAAAAGATGGGGACGTGAAAAGAAAATAATAGTTGAAAAAAAAAAAAAAAAAAAAAGCAAACATACCAGCTCCAGGCAATGCAACGCGGAAGCGTTCTAAATGTTCTTTTTTAACTTTGTTTTTTTTTTGCTGTCGTCCTTACTGCTTCCACGTTGATTTCCACGGATGTGAGAGCGTGTAAGTTTCGCTAACACACACTGGCTTATTACAATTTATGGCTTTATGTGGCGCACAAAATATACAGCTTGTTCTCTTCCTCTGACGATGTCTGTGTGCATTTAAAGGTTTGAGGCGAATCCTCGCCGGTCGTTATATAATACACATTAGTATGGAATTTACACGCATGTGTAAAAAACTTTACAACCCCATGTCTATGTGTGCTAGTATTTTTAACCTTTTTCTATGTTTTTTTCACTCACTTGTATTACTCATTAACATATACTTTAATGAGTAATCATGTCATGTAAACCACGAGCACCTTAATTTATAAAACAAAGAAAAGACGCATTAACAACAAAGAAATATAATTTCTCTTAAATCGAGATCGCGTCTGTAAAATTATTGCCCGACGAAGTAGTCCTTAAAAAGCGTAATATTTGGTAATTTACTCAGATTTTGGAAGTGAGTAGACCCGATAGCATTTCACCACCCCTGTTTAGCATTTATCATTGTTATATGAGGTTAATATTTGTTTTCAGAAGCTGGAGAGTTCAATGTGACGAATAAGAGCAGAGAAAGTAAGTTTCCGCTGAAGTGTTGAAACGTTCTCGGCTCGACCCACTCCCCAAATCCAGAATTCTGATGGTTGGCCATTGAATACTGATTTGTGAAGTCGATCAACCCGATAACTTTAGAGCAACATTTCATATTTTTGCAACGAAACAGTATTTTTCCACTATTTCAAAGATAAAACTGAGTTACGCATTAATTACATGTCGTGCTAGACAAATTTTCTCACCAGAATCTATCTTATATATTTATAAATCTATCATTCATCTGTACATGTGGTCTGGTTCTTCTGCTGTTTATTTAGAGATTCATGACAAAATCGAAAGAAGCATCTGCAATGTTATCGATCCTAGCCTGGCATTTTGACTTCAGTAAATTTCCTGTGCTTTTTCTATAAATATTTTCATGGAAATTATCCTGATGAGCCTTCCTGTTTGGCGCCTCAACTTTACGAATTTAAGCACAGTATTTGAACGACGTGAAGATTGTGAGACAGCTGTATAACAAGGAGTCCAGATGACACTTTAAGTCTCGGAAAGGCATCAATATTTGAGTATTATATTTTATATAACGTATATTGGCTCTGTTTATATATTTTTCTGTATTTTACATCGAGCACTATTCTTATAGCGTCCTTATATGTTTTATTATTTGATATATATATATATATATATATATATATATATATATATATATATATATAAAATGAAGAGGTTATAATGGTTCCAACGAGAGAAAAGTGTGTATATTAAAAAGAAGAGAGGTACCGCAAACTTTTTTGGTTGTAATGTGGGTTTTTAAAAAAATATTATTCTTTATTTTTCATAGTTTTACATAGTTTTACAACACGTGTTTCTGGTCTCACGACCGTCTTCAGGTAAAGGGTGGAGATTTCCACATATTAGAAATAATTATTAAAAATAATTAATTTTTTTCATTTTAGTTTTTCAATGTTGAATATTCTCTATATGAGACATTCTCTGTTTTTGTGTTGGTCATTTGAATGTCTTTCTTTAAATGGTAGTGAAGAGTTCTGAGCGAAGGGTCATAAAACAAAAATGACCCTTCGCTCAGAACTCTTCACTACCATTTAAAGAAAGACATTCAAATGACCAACACAAAAGCAGAGAATGTCTCATATAGAGAATATTCAACATTGAAAAACTAAAAGGAAAAAAATTAATTATTTTTAATAATTATTTCTAATAATATGTGGAAATCTCCACCCTTTACCTGAAGACGGTCGTGAGACCAGAAACACGTGTTGTAAAACTATGAAAAATAAAGAATAATATTTTTTTAAAACCCACATTACAACCAAAAATGTTTGCGGTACCTCTCTTCTTTTTAATATATATATATATATTTATATATACATTATTTGTATAATTAAATTAAGAATACTCTTCAAAAAATTAGGCGATATAGGGTACTATTACAACTACTGAGGCGTAACGACATACTAATTCTTATTCAATTATATACATTGAGAAGAAAAATCGTGTAGTACTTGAAATTTTTCAATTTCTTTTTGCGAAGGTGTATTTCAAGAAATTGACTTGAGTTAGAGAGCAGGTAAAAGTTGTTCGGGAGCAACATATTAACTGCAGTTACGTTTTAAGGAATCAGAAATTCCTTTTTTTAGTGTAACCAGAATACAAGAACAAATATATACAAAAACGACATAAATAGATAGAAAAATCTGTCAATTCAAAAGTAAGTACACCCGTGTGAAAGAAGTTATTTAAATAAATATTTGCTATGGTTGCTTTTATTTTCTATCACTGCTTGCATTTATCATGACACTGATTTAACTAAATTTACACAATCACTAGAATGTGTTCTTTTTTCACTCTAGAGTATTCAGTTTTCAATTCCGTCTTTTTGAATGGTCATTATTTTTCTGCTTTTGCTTTAAGTGCATTCTACAAGTTTTTAAGTGGATTTAAATCCAGTGAAATACCAAAGTTCTCAAATACTCCTGACTTTTGTATCTTAAGAAACTATTGTCTTCTTAGGAAAATGTTTTGGATCAATATCATGCTGGAACATAGCTCTTTTTCTCAACGGTTCGAGTGAAGTCAACATGTTTTATTTTAATATTCATGATGAAAGACAGGTCAGCAATTTCATTAGCGCTAATACAACTGCAATCTTTTCACTATCATGCTTAGCTGTTGTCACAAAATAATTTTCCTTGTCCCCCTCAACACGAGAGCATCAAATTCGCCGGATGTCATCAGAACCGAATAGGTTGATTTCCTTTCATCTGACCAGGGCACATCTCAAAATGTTAATCACTTGCGTAGACTTCAAGCGAAATTGTTCATGTCCCGAATTCAGTGGCAGTTTCCAATGCTGTCGTCGGTCTTGTATGCTTATTTTGTTTAGGGAACGTTTTATGACTGTAATTCAAACATTCACGGAATAGACATTTTTACTTCTTTAGCAGCGTTAGTTCTCGTTTTTCCTAGGTCTTCAGATCCACTAACTTTCTGATATCGTCAACCTGGTCGCTTTTGTACACAGTCGACACATTACTTCCAGTTTTTTTAACAGTACTTTTTCTATAACATCAGTTACTTTTTGTAGCTGTTCTTTAACACCAGGAAAAAGTTCTTTTCTACGTGATCCGCAACTGGATTGAAAGCAGTGATGACACATCACCCGAATTCATCATAAAATATCTATATGTAGAATTAATAAATACTAAACACTTTAAATACTTCAGTGTACGGACCAGTAATAATAAATTTAGTATAGAAGATAAGGAAGAATCAGCATAGAATCATAGAATATGCTGCGCGAGAGGTACTTTTGCTTAACACTGCAATCTGATGCAAAACCAAAATCATTAGCCTAAGAGTCACGTTCTAAAATAGCATCGGCAGATCTAAACTTTCCTATTGATATAAAGCATAGTGCCCAACATGTTCAGAATGTCGAAACTTTAAACTCTATACAACCGCTTTTTCAGATCAATGATTAGAAATGGCTTCGAGCAAATGAGCCCTGCAGGTCTTTGGGAGGACCATCCTTCTTCATTAATTGTGGACTGGGTGTAAAAAAATTCAAGCAAAGATCTAGACCAAATAACATAAACCAAATCACTGAAGGGTTTTCAACAGCAGTAACAATTAAAAAGGACAGCAACTCGAAGAGAAAATAATTAAGACTTTCCATACTTTTCAAAATAAAAAGAAGCTAGCCCTCATCGATAATGGAAAGAACGATAATAGTTATTGGTCTTGAGAGGTATTTTTCTGAAAAATTGTTTTAGGGGGAGATTTCATAGATTTCATCCTGCAGCAGCTCTGGCTGTTCAGTCAATTAATTTCAAATGTTTTCATAAAAGGCACCGACTAATATTATCATGTTTTAAATGTCGGTCATTATACAGAAAATTATGTCTTTATAAAAACTATTTTAACACTTAATATTCTATTGATATTAATATTATTCAAGTATCCTATAATTAAAAAAATTGTTTCGTTTAAAAATATAGTTACTACAAAGAATTAAATAAAGTTATTTCACTTTGGGCTACTTTCCTATAGTTTGATAAATATTCTGATGATTTTGGTCATAAATAATACCTCATGATATCTTTTTTATTGTATAGTGTTCTATTGCAAATAATGACATCATGATATGTTTGGTTTGGAAGAAAATTAACTTGTATATAAGAAGTATATAAATAGTGTGTATTATATCTTATTAATAATTGGTAGATATGTACATATTTATGGGCAACATACACACACACACACTATATATATATATATATATATATATACGCGGTTGCATAGGGAGTTTTTTGTGACCTTAGGTTTCACGCTTTCGCGATCATCGCGAAAGCGTGTGAAACCTAAGGTCACAAAAAACTCTCTATGCAGCCGCATATGTTAGCGCTATCACGTATATTGATCACTTTCAACTAAATACCGCACGAACACACACACACACACACACACACACACACACACACATATATATATATATATATATATATATATATATATATATATATATATATAGAGAGAGAGAGAGAGAGAGAGAGAGAGAGATACGTAGGTAGCGATATAGATATAAAAGTGGACAGTGAGATGAACACCGAGCGGCGACAGTCTGTTTCATAGCCAATGGTGCATTATGGGTATCAAGGTCTATTGTACAATAGACCTTGCTACCCATAAAGGTATAAGTGGTAATTGTACAATAGACCTTGCTACCCATAATGCACTGTTAACCGTTTATAGTCGAGCCAAAACCCAATACACATGGACTGAAAATTGCGTTCCGGCATGAAACAGAAGAAGCTGTACCTAGCACGCGTCGGAGAAACTTGTGGTTTAAAAAACTTTTCCACATGGTGTTATTATCTCCAATAGTATTTTGCATAATATTATACATCCTGCTAACACGCATATATATATATATATATATATATATATATATATATATATATATATATATATATATATATATATATATATATATATATATATATATATATATATGTATTAATTCATCGAGTCTAGAAGAATCCACAACAGAATGCAGAAAGCACTCGACAGCCGTTTCGTCATATTTGGGACTCATCTGCAATGCCCATCCACTACTGAGAATCGAACTTGGACCGTTTCGATACAACGTAAGCGTCTTGCCAACTGTGACGAAGAAGAAACTGAATAAACTCGATATAGTGCCGCTACTCACAAATTGAATAAACTCGATATAGCGCCGCTACTCCCAAATTCCGTGGTAATACCTATCCAAGTATTCATAACCCAACGGGTTGTGCCCCAAGAGCAACGTCTTTCCTTTCCCCTTAGCCGCTCCATCGCAAAGCATTAGCTGGGTCAAGCAAGGATATACAAGTGAAAGAATTTTGAAGAATTAGAATAATCATATAGTAATTCATCGAATCTAGAAGAATCCTCTATGGTATATCGAGACTATTCAGTTTCTTCTTCGCCTTCGAGAGCCGTTGGTACAGTTGGTATGACGCTTGGATTATATCGAAACGGTCCGGGTTTGATTCTCGGTAGTGGATGCGCACAACTGGTGGGTCCCAAATAGTACGAAACACGCATTCTGTTGAGGATTCTTCTAGACTCGATGAATTACTATATGATTATTCTAATTCCTCAAAATTCTTTCATTTACATATATGTATATGTAGATATATATATTTATACGCATTTCAAATTATGTATGCAGTTTTTAATGATTCTGAAAATTTCAGATAATGCTGCATCTATTATAAAAATATAATGATTTTATATTTTATCTTAAACGTTTAATCTTATCATAAAACAAAATGAAATTAATAAAAGATGTGACCGCTATCTCATTTCTTTTCCTTTTTTCAGTGTCATGTCAACAATGAACACTTGTAGAATTTTGATTGTTTGCAATTAACATCTACGTGTTTGGAACTAGCAACTAAGCCTTTTCATGGCTATGGATTTTCACATTTTGCTTATTATTTTAATATAACTTTTAAATAAGTCATTTTTTGTCAGAACAATTACCAGTAGTAAAAACAGTAAAAAATTTATGATTAAATGCCAACAGATTTCTCGTTCAAAAGATCTAATTGTTTCTAATTCAGAACAGCCGAGAATCGGACAGAGGATACACTTTGACCTTAGAAAAGCGTAACTGTAGTACACACACACAACACCAATTCAGGAATGTAAAAGGATTGCAAAAGTTACAATGACGGGATAGGATCTCTGATCTACGCGGAATTGTGCAAGCAACTAGGATTTGACTACATACAATTGTATATGAACAAATCAAAAGCTCATCTGAAGAAAAGAATGTATATCAGCCAACATAAGCGAGAAGACATGTTAGTACCTTTTGCTGATCCTGGAGAATACAGAATAAAATTTGAAATTGAAAAATTGCGGAAAATGGATGGATTTTGCTAGTTAATAGGAAAAAGAAAGAATCTGGCATGCCTGGAATAGTCCTAAAGAATCTTGCAAAAGATTACAAGAAATGGAAACTCAAGAATGGATTGTCTTCTTTTATGTGCCATATATATTCAGGGCGTGGGCCATAATTTTGTATTTTTTGCAAAATAACTACCCTATATTCAAACGTAGGTGATCATGGTTCTTCCCAAATTTCTTTTGTTTCTCTCGGTAACTTTTTACCCTCTTTGTCCTTCTGTCAAATTTATACAAATTTGTTAACTCTTAAATTTTATTTACTATTTATTATTTTTCTAAGTAGCAGTAGATAGGCTCGTCTACTGTCTAGTTCACACTCCTCCCCGGTGTTTTGAACAGGAGTAGAGTTATTTCCTGTTTAGAATTAAGTTTACGGTTCTTTCTAAAGTCTATTTTAACTCTAAGCGTCTCTGCCTAAACACTGAAAGGATATTTGCTGTTTACTTTTTCTCAGTAGATGTAGATATGTTCATCTATCATTCAGTTCCTATTCCGGGAGTAGAGGTTTATACCTTGTTTCCTGTTTAGGATTGGGTTTCCGGTTCTCTCTAAAGTCTTTTCATTCGCTTTCATGACCTTTTGCGTTTAGTGGCATTATCGCCTTGTTCGGGGTGAACCGATAAAAGAAAAGAAAAGAAAAGAAAAACAAGTATGTTACTCGATATTTTTCTTGCTATTCTTGTCTTCATTATGTATGTTACTCTCGATTACCCTTGATTAACACGCCTTTAATATATCCTGTGAGTCTACGATTTTCCGAACCCTTTTTCCTCAATATGTGGCCAAGAAATATCAGCTGTCTCTTTCTGATTTTAAATATAAGTCTATTAGTAGTTCGTCTTTACTTTAAAACTTCTTTACTCATATATCCATTGCATAGTAAACGATGATTATTTTCATTCTTTTGGTCACGTCAGATAAATTATTTTTGGCTGCCAAAGTTAAATTTAAGGTAAGAAAATCCCATGAAATATTTTTCTTTCCTTAACTAAATTTCTTAACTTTTTCCCTTGCAGAAAACCCTTTTTACCATAAATTCAAGAGTAGTCGTGGTAGTTGTAGTAATTGTAATTGTTCCTCAATTAGTAAGTTTCGATCTACCAATACCTCAAATAAATAATGAACCATTTCGTTTTGATTGGAGGAAGGACAAGAGAAAAAGCATATTAGAGATGCTGTTTAGTTTTAGTGAGAAAATGAAATCATATATAATAATACGAAGAAGAAAGAAAGAAAGAAAGAAAGAAGAGGAAGAGTGAGTCGGCAATAATGCTCTCAGGCAATTAAAGTCAGTTTCAGTGAAATGGAAAAACTTGTTAATTTTGCATCTTTTCGTTTGTACCGCCTTACTTTTTTGAATAAAGACCTGCACCGTACTTATGATTTTTGTAGTATTTTATAGTCTTGCATCTCGCAAAAGCTTATTCAATCATTTAATTAAGCATTTTGAATCGTCAGAAATTTCAAATAGGAAAACCGTGACATTTTTACGGGTACTGCTAGCAGGTATTTATCTCGAACATGCAATCATCTTACCCGAATCTTCTGCTTAGCTTAAACTTTCGCCCTATAAAGAATATGGTTAGTTTTTTCACTTGTTGACCCGTTACAGTTAAGAGAGGGAGAGAATAACTTTTTTTCTGCATTCGTTCCAGTCAATTGCATGACTAAAATCAATACTGAGTGTTGGAGTATTTGGGTCACTTGACATCCAGGTAAAGTCGCCAGATACTCCTGAGTCACGAGTACAAGTAACAATAAAAGAAGAAAAACAGAAGAAAAAATAATATTTATAATAACAACAGCTCTATTTCGGAAATCTAAATAAATAATGAGGATAATGAAGGATTCTTTGGAGATTTACTCTCAGTTGATCGACACTAACTGACTTTAATTATTTTTAATGCCGCTGATGGCTCTCCATGTTGATGACGTTGACGGCTCTTCACAGACTCCATTTATTCATCATCTCAGAATTTATATCATGGAAAATTCAGTAGCGTTATTTCCTGTTGGATTATCCACAATTTTAAATTAAAATAGTTCTTCTCCTTGACTGGATGACACCCAAGGCTTACATAAACCATTCTAAGCTGCTATTTAACCCATAAATGCAGGAATGAAAGAGTCGTGCCTTTTCAAAGGAGATGAGTAAAAAATGAATGCACCAAAACAGGAGGAACTTGAACTCGATTTCTCGATTTCACTTTTCGTGATAATAACCTTTAAGTTACCCGCATGTGAAAATTTATAGAATGTTTATAAAAACAGTGTAACAACAACCTAGCGACTTTAAGAAAGTATCTTTCAAAAGAGAGATTAAATCGACGTTGCCGCAAACCGATGACAGTTCGCCTTTGCGTCTGCTTCAAGAGATAGCATGTAGCCATTACCTAACAATGTAATGTCTTTCCGTTAGTCCACGCGATCACTACATTAGCGCATCCTGTCCGTTTGACCGGTCTTGGGTGCAGTCTATCAACGAGCTTCTGACAGCTAGCCAATGGTAAACAAGCAAAAAGTTTACCGTCTGACCTTTTCATTGAGAGCATCGCTGTTACTAGCAATGAGGTGACGATGTCGAAAACGACCAGGTTTTCGATATATTTTCCGGAATAATGCTGACGCATTTTGATGCTTTTTGCAATGTGGCCGTCGACGCAGGTCTTTTTGGTATTTCCTTCCAGGCATCAGATTTGTTTATTTTTATTTTTGCCTGTGATTATTATTATTATTATTATATTATTATTATTATTATTATTATTAATGTTCTTGTTGTTCTTGTTGTTTTTTAGTTACTGCGAATTTGAATTATAATTATCACTCTAATTATATATATATATATATATATATATATATATATATATATATATATATATTGTGTATTTAGGCAGCAATCCTTCTTTCAAGCACATTTCATTAAAAACGACTGACAAGGTGCTTTTATATGTATAGC
Organism: Acanthosepion esculentum; assembly: GCA_964036315.1. NCBI lineage: Eukaryota > Metazoa > Mollusca > Cephalopoda > Sepiida > Sepiidae > Acanthosepion > Acanthosepion esculentum. Next base: position 58,042,504 of record OZ038478.1, read on the forward strand.
CGAAAGCGCTCGGATAAAAAGAACATTCGGACACTTTTTATATAATTTATCCTCTGAAAAGAAAAACTTTATTAGATCGCACGAGAAATTATATAAAAAACTAAATAAAAGCACCTTGTCAGTCGTTTTTAATGAAATATATATATATATATATATATATATATATATATATATATATATATATATATAAATTGTGTTAATTATATGTTGATTATATAACATTAAAAGTATATGTAAATATATATTATGGTTGGTTTAATATATACATATGTTATATGGTATTATTATTATATATATAATACATATTTTAATATTAGATATATGTCATATTATATGTGGTTTTACTATTATACATATTATATATAATTTTATTATCATATACGTACTATATGGTTTTAATATTATATATGTGACTAAATATTATATATGTTATACATGGCTTTAATATTATATAAAGTTATAATATTACATTATTATTTATATATTATATATATGATCTTCCCACAGCAATAATAAGAATGGAAAAAAATAGAACTAGATTTGTTTGTTCTGTTGTAACCCGTCATATTCACCTAAACCTGCTTCTTACGATTGTCACCATTTTCTTCGATCATTTTGAAACATTTTGAGGGGGAAAAGTTTCTCGAATGAAAACAAGATTCAAGAGTTCATTAAAAACTTTCTCAAATCAAAATCTGCGTAATTTTACTCAAAATGTATCGAACAGTTGCCTGATAAGAGACATTATGTAATTGCAGATAAAGGTGAATATATAATTGAATAAGATGTAAATAAAAGTATTTATGTCTCAACCTTTTATATAAAATTTATATAGGTACCTCCACTAATTCGCGATACAATAACAATACCTCCTAACGCAATCACAGTTTTGCGGAATTTTAAAATGGTTTTTGAAACTTTACCAATTATTGTAATTAAAATAAAAAATGAAAAATATCTTGTAAAAATTCATTATTGATAGAAAATAATTTTTCTTGAGACTGTAATGTTCTTAATATATATAATTTATAAAACCAATTAAAAACTTATCTAATTAAATAATGTCATAGTTTTATTGGATTTTTTATTTTCGTATTCGTAGCAGATTTTTAGGAAAGCATTAACTGTTGAAATAATGAATGATTTACATTCCCCAAGAAGATTTGCTTTTAACTAATAAAAAACAAATTGTGATCAGAATTTAATTTCTTGAAAAAAATCTTGTAAAAATTCATTATTCATAGAAAATAATTTTTCTTGAGACTGTAATGTTCTTAATATATATAATTTATAAAACCAATTAAAAACTTATCTAATTAAATAATGTCATAGTTTTATTGGATTTTTTATTTTCGTATTCGTAGCAGATTTTTAGGAAAGTATGAACTGTTGAAATAATGAACGATTTACATTCCCCAAGAAGATTTGTTTTTAACTAATAAAAAACAAATTGTGATCAGAATTTAATTTCTTGAAAAAAATCTTGTAAAAATTCATTATTCATAGAAAATAATTTTTCTTGAGACTGTAATGTTCTTAATATATATAATTTATAAAACCAATTAAAAACTTATCTAATTAAATAATGTCATAGTTTTATTGGATTTTTTATTTTCGTATTCGTAGCAGATTTTTAGGAAAGTATGAACTGTTGAAATAATGAACGATTTACATTCCCCAAGAAGATTTGTTTTTAACTAATAAAAAACAAATTGTGATCAGAATTTAATTTCTTGAAATTTCATTAAGTAGAGGGGTAACAGATGTAAAAATGTATTTTACCAAGATTTAAAAAAAAAGTAATTACAAAATAATTTAATTCATTTGTGAATAAATTCTGAAAGTTTCATTAAAATCCAACAATTATTTGATTTTTGCAAGAATTTTTAAATCAATGTACTGTTTTACCGGAAAAAGGTGCTTAAATTCCCATAGTCAACTTTGGTATCTCTCAGACGTAAAAACAAACAAACAAATAAAAACAAAAAACCCCCCAAAAAACAAAAAACAAAACAAAACAAAAAAAAACAAGATATTTAACCAAAATTTCGAACGTGTTAGGACAAAGGATTAAAAAATTTAATAAAATAATAATAAAAAATACTTTAGTCTTTCCTCTTAATAATTGTCTTTTTATTGCGTTTGGGGCTTTTTTTTCATCATGCTATGATGTATTTTCATCGAATTAGTGTAGGTACCTAAATTTATATATCCATTTCATTGCTATAATTATGTTTACTACTGTTTGAATAAACATATTTTTAATAATTATTATTGATATTTAAAAAAACTTGATGTCAATCCTAGTTCTTATTTACTAGATTTACATTAGTCTGGTACACGACCACAAAAATGAGGATCCCGCCAGAATCGACCTTCCTGTAATGTCAACGGTCTATCAGACAAACTTACTCTTTTAACAATTATTTCCAATTCTCTTATCGTTATAGATTTTTACACCTGCAGCCCTTTGTATTATGACGTCGATGTACCTACCCGTTATTATGTTTTTATTTTAAGCTAAACTGGTGTGGACATGCAAATAAAACCCAAGCAAATTAGAGCTTGATCCATCTCAAGAATATGCAAGGTGACTTAAGAGTAATCGCCCCCCCCCCCACAAAAAAAACAAACAAACAAAAAAACGGAACTGACAAATTGTATTCAAGTACAGGATGAAGATGTTTATTTTTGGTTACCACTAATCCCATCGAAAATGTCTGAATCTACATTCAAATAATGTTTTATTCACAGATACCTTGTCTATGTCATGCCACAATGATTGATAAAGAAAAGAGTAGCTGGGGAAGCTCTTTAGAAAACCACTCATCCATAACTCTCCAGACAGTAAAAAATATAAAAATATTGTTACACCAACCGACAAACTAATCATATTATAATCTATCAATTGACAGAAATAAATTTAAAGAAAGAAGTAGAAAACAGTCATGTTATCGATCAATTATAAAGTTGTTAAAAATACCATAATGAGATTAATCAAAACTTTTCCTTGTCGTAAGTGATAATATTAACGTTTTTAATAATGACTAGTGATGGTCACAAGTAGTTTTGACCTTTGAACAAGTTTTTTTACAGCAAGGTTCACCCTTTACAATGCCCGGGGTCACTCGAGCTAGAGGATTATGTTAGGAGGCCATTTGTGTGTAAAGGAGTGGAAATTAACGGTTAACACGAGCCTTGAACAGGTTAATATTGTAGTGATCGGGGAAGCATCCTGTAGGGAATCGGTTTCATAGGACAGTGGCTCGTGGGAAGAAGCTATTCGAGTGGAACTTACTTCTCACCGATGGAATATGGAGGGAATGTGGGTGGTTTGCTACTATGTAAGTGGCATGGCGTGTTCTTGACGTGAAGGTTTGACTTTGCGGGAACAGGGAATGTAGTTCGTCCGAGCACTTACGGTGGAAGTAGTAGTAGAGCAGCGAGTGGGAGAGAGGTGAATAATTTGCCAACTACAAGGGGTCGTAGACGCTTTTGGACTCTTTCAAGGCTGGAGAGTCAGGTCTGGGCAGCTCCCACCAAAATATGACAACAGTACTCCATTTTCGCCTGATCTGGCTCTTGTCAAGGTAGAGGATAACAGGAGGAGTCATGTACTTACTGGAGCGGTACAGGGAGCCTATAATTTTACCTGCTTCCTTAGCAATGGATCGTATGTACGAGTTTCACTTGAGAGGGCCTTCGTTCATCTTGATTGGTGGTAGTTCGGGTCAGATCGGCGATGATGAAATGTAACTAGCTTGCTCTTCGAGGTACTGAATGTACCTTTTTTTTACCTCATTGGGTAGTTTGTGCAAGATTGAAAGGGAGATCAGTCGCCAATCGCTGACGAGCGAGAGTTTTAGAGGTGCGCCCGTATATAGTCATATCATCGGCATTGATTTTCTTTTCTGAGTATATTCTTAGGCAGATCATTTATATAGATCAAAAAGAGGTTTGGTCCGAGGAGTGACCATGGGGGAGACCTGCGTTTACCGCCGGTCATTAATAACTACCTTCAACCTGTGAGGAAGGGTTTTATAATCGAGAAGAGCCTTCCAGTGATTCCATAACTGGAGAGCTTTTGTAGTAAACCTTTGTGCCCCACATTGTTTCGGGGAGTTATAGCTGCAGGGCATTCAGGTGTGAACCAAAGTTGACTGTTTTTTCTGGAATTTTTTTTTTGTGAGTATAAAACTCTCCACTCCAGAAAGGAACCAAACAGTGACAACGGCAGCAATTTTGGAGACAGTATACTTGAACCAGATTGTCAGGGGAGCTTCCATCATGTATGATCGAAAGCTGTGCCAATCTGCTTTGCAGAGCAAAACATTGTTCTAGGGAATGATGCAGGATATTGATGTCACCGTAGATATGAAAGCTGGCCGAGGGAAATTGCTCTATATCTCCCTCAGGACGAAGAGACGGTAATCTTCGACCGAACATCTGAGAAGATTGATAATATTATCACTCAAAGATAAATGTGGTATTATGGATAAGTGCCACGCGGAAGTATATATGCTTGAGATCGGATTCCTCTTTTAGTGCAACCCTGCCGCAAGGAAACTCGTCGTTGATGTGACCGTGACGATTTACGTGGTCGTGTTTAGACATAAGAGGCAAGTTACCCGGGACTGTGAGCTCCCCTTTCTTTAAAAATTGGATTTCTATGTGCATCATATATGCAAATTGGAAAAAGGTAGACAGGTCCGTTTTTCACGGATACCAAAAATGTAGGTCTGAGTTACGGTAGAGTAAAGATAGTTAATCAAAGGTCCAGTTTGCATGACTACATATACGGTTTGTATGAGAGCCAAAAATGTAAACATCTGCACAGTAAACAGGTGATCCATTTTGTTTTACTCTTCTTCGCGAACATGCAGTTCGTAAATTCTTGACCCTAGTCCTAATTTACATAGATCCACCAATATAAGAAAAAAATACATGCTTTGCTCGCATAAACCTAATACTCATGCTCAATATATTTAAAAAACAAAAATAATCTTACAGTGTTTACCAACGTTGTATATTTCAGTGTATATTCATCCATACTTCCTAAAAGAATTGAAAACACAATTCATATCTTCTGAAAGCAATAGTTCAGCTTTTAATGTTTAGCTAAGTCGATCTGTTGCATCCACACTTAGTTCCCAATAACTTTCCATTTTAAATTAATTATGACCCAACAAGCTGCCATAATTTATCGAACACTCTATTCATATGGCCTTGTGCCAGAAGTGACAAAGCTGGATTAATTTTAAAAAAGATATCTGTCTTTGTTTTCGAAGACGGTGCTTTTGTTTATATTTCGAAGATAAAAAAAAATACAAATATTTTGCAGTTCACATGTTTAGGAGGGTGAATGAAAAATGACAAACCGACAAGAGATTTGTTTATTTCCGCCATGAATCATTTGTCTTCATTCTCTGATCTCTTGTTTCGTTTTGTTTTGTTTTGACTTTTGTCTCTCGCAAATCTCAGCGGAGAAAAAGTAAACTCTATGTTTGGAATTTATCTGTATTGTTTTTTTTTAATTTTATTTCCACTGTCTTTCCGGAAACCAGAAAACCAGGAAATTCATCATAGAACGAGGACTGCTCCCACGAAGATCATTATCATTATCACCTTTTTCATATTATTATGCTTAATGACGTTATTCCGCAATGGCGAAACCGAGTTAATAAATATATGCATTATCGTCGACGAAACAAAACATTTAATTAGAAAAACAACGTTTAAACATTATCAGCATTAAAGTCATCCTGAAAATAATTGCAAAATCAATATAGACAAATGATACTTATATGATTATTACTAACAATGAGAAAGGTAAGAAAGAAAAAAAACGTAATCGTCTTCAGTAAAGCATAATAGTTTAATTAAATAAATAACTATACTTATGACAACAAGTAAGTCACAATAAAGATAATTTGGTGTAATCTTTTATTATCTTTCAGGCATTAACTCGTGATGTCACTATTCATATAATGAATATTTGTTTCTTTGACTCCTAGAAAAAATAGTAAAGGAACGCGAGAAGAAAGGGCTAACCATTGATTGTAAGAAGACAGAATGTATAGTTCTTAGCAAAAGGAAGAGTCGACTATAACTACGAACAGGAGACACTAAAACAAGTACGAAAATTGAAATATCTACGTAGTGTTTTAACAGAGGATGGAAAATGTGATACCGAAATACGAAAGCATATTGAAATAGTGAAAGATGCTTCCAAAAGATAGACAAAGTATTAACAAACAAGAAAATTTCGTTAGGAATACACAGGAGTGTCCTACAGCGCTATGTAACATTGGTCCTCTTATATGGCAGTAAATGTTGGACAATCTCCTCACAGATGAAGTAGAAGCTTGAAGCAACAGAAATATGGTTCTACAAAAGCATACTGAAGATATCATGAACTAAATATGTGAGTTACGAGGAATTTTTAAGGAAAACAAGGACACCTATACTTAGAATCATAAAGAAAACAATGGCAATTTCTTGGGCATATAATGAGGAAAGAGGGCTCTGAGAGTATAACTCAGGACATATTGAAGGCAAGAGGGACATAGGATAGCAGTGAGTAACCTACCTAATGAGCTTGTGTAAATGGTTAGCAGGATAAATACTATGAAGGATATCCGAAAGATAATCCTTACTCAGAGCTAAAAGAAACAGGAAGCTACGGCGGGCCATAAGGGAGACGGCATATAGAAGAAGTTTCATCGACGTGTGCAAATGGTTAACGGTCTAATCTGATTGATTCTTAGTTCGAACCTCAGTGGATGCCCTATAGTTGTGGCCTTGTGCCAAACTAAATTAAATAAAAACTATTTTTAACGTCAGCTATAATCCATTTACAGTTGTTAAGAGTTACATCTAACCTTGTAGTTAACGCTGTAGACTTCTCTGTGTAATCGAGGGCCACAGCCTCTCTCAGATGTTATTGTTGTGGTTTCTGTAGCAAGTCTTTTTTTTCAGGGTGGAATTGCTAGCAAATAAAGAAAAGAAAAAAAAACTCAAACGCAACAGAAAATATTTTGGAGATTGTGAAGGTAAATGTGGAGAAGTCAATGCTGAGGTCAATGGCAAAAAATGTTATACATGATCAACAATCAGACAAGATTGAGGTTTACAGCGATGCAATCAAGATTTGTTGTTGTTGTTGTTGTTGTTGTTGTTGTTGTTGTTGTTCTTCTTCTTCTTCTTCTTCTTCTTCTTCTTCTTCTTCTTCTTCTTCTTCTTCTTCTTCTTCTTCCGTATCAAATTCCCGAATTCCTCTTTCCACATTGTGTGTTCAACAATTTCTCTTTTTGATTGTGAATACATGTGTTTTTATTTTAACTTCAATTTCCTTAAAACTTCTTCGTTACTCACATGTTCAATTCATGGTATTCTCCTATAGAACCACATTTCTGTTGTCTCAAGTTTCTTCTTCATCTCTGATGTTCCGCATTCACTGCTATATAATAGGACTGATATTACATAGAATTTCAGTACCCATGTTTTATTTTTAACGATTGTTTTCTATTTCGTAACACTTTGCTTAGCTTTTGGGAAGGCACATTTTGCTATTTCAGGATGCATTCCTATTTCCGTGTCACATTTTCCCAGATATATAAATTTTCGTAATTGCTTGATTCATACATCTCAGATTACTAGTTCGCGTCTTTAGCTGTCCTTCTTGCTGACAACCTTACAGTTTGTCTTCTTACAATGGATGTTTAGTCCTTTTTTGATTTCCTTTAATACCTTCTGCAGGAATTCATACAGTTTCCTTTTTGCGTCTGTTATCAAAAATGTAATCTGCAGATTATGTTGTTAAGATTGTATCCACCAATAATACATCATAGTAGGGCTTCTAATTCTCTGAGGGTCGCTATAAAGGTTGAATAAGTCTGGTGAGAAGATACATCTTTCTATTCCGTGGCTATCTATTTTTGTGTATTTTCTGAATTCGTTTTCTGACTGTATGCTGGCAGAAAAAAGTTCTGGATTATTCTAATATCCTTCCCAAATAAATCAAGTTTTCATAGAAGTTCGAGCAGATCTTTGTGTCGCACCTTAGCAAACGCTTTTGTATAATCTATAAATCAGAAGTAGACATCCTTCTGCGTTTGTATTGCTCTTTCCGATATCATTCTGAGCATAAATATAGCTTTCTTCGTTCTAGTGTTTTTAACGAAAGCACACTCTCTGTCTGTATTCGTCAGAATCCGATCGATAAGTTTCTTATGCATTTATTTGGCTGATTGTCCGTTGGAGCTAGCATTCATTTGAAACTGGCTTCTTAGGTAGTACTTTGGATCTACTGAGGTCTTCTGGATATCCACCACTTTTTAAAAAAAAAAGAATTATTTTATTAAATTCAAGTTTCTCTCAAATCAACCAAACGGTTTGACTAATATCGAATCTGCGTTTATATATTGTTCACAATTACTATTAATTCAATAACGGTTAAGTCACGAGTGATATTCATTGTGTTTGAAAAAGTAGTCAAGATACTGCTTGAAATAATCAGCATTACACGAGACACGAACGAGATAATCAATATACTTAAAATAACCAAATCAATCGTTGAATATAATTTGCATCAGTTTGATTATGATAGTCGATTTGATGTATGGCTTTAGCATATGCGAAATAACCTACTGAACCATATTTCCGATATGTGATCCCCAATTTAACGATCGAGAAAAAGCTTTTTGCTAATTGTGATGTGGATGAAAAATGGATATCTTACAACATATTGTAATATTAGCAAGAGATCGTGGAGCAAGCGGTATGAACCTCATTAACTGTACCAAAAGCTGGACTTCATCCAAAGAAAGTGATACCCTGCATAGGTTGGATTTGTAGGGAATTTTGAATGTTTAATATTGAGGGGTCTTCCCTTTTCACACAAATGGACTCACCTAATGTATACATATACTACTACCAGTGAATACCCGTACAGTGAAGGAGTCGAGACAGAACGACAGAAAAGTAGTAGTAGAGTAAGTTAAACACAGAGACGGTGGCAAGCGTCACAGTTAGCGAGCACGTAGACTCAGTAAGGAGTCATCCGCGATACTTCAATACCAAGACTGTATATATCTTAGTGCTACTAACCCGCATTCCTGGATCTACTAACCCGTATTACCAGTTTGTATTATTACGTTAATACATTTATTTTCCTTATCCATTCCTGGTATTTGTTATTCATTGATATCGGATTCATCCCGGAATCCACAACATTTAAAATATTGAAAATTTTGAAATATCAGTTGCGTTCAATCATATGATATTTGTGCACAAACCAGAAACTTGAAAATGAAAACATCAGGGATAGTAAATGAGACAAACGGACATAGATGTAAGATAATTCAGGCTAAAAACGAAGAAAAGTAAAAATTGCCCTAAACTTACCAATTCCCTGCTCAGAACTGCAGAAGATTTTGAATAGGAGAGTGACAGTTTGATTTATAAGAAATGACGCGGAGGTAACTGTCTGATTTAGGCTTGAAACTTCATATTAGAGCTATGCAGAGATGACTAAGGAAAGTTCTGGAGATTTGAGGAGATTTCTGGCGATATCAACAAGATATTTTGGTTGTAAATATATATATATATTTATATATATATATATATATGTGTAATTTGGCAGCAAATTTTCTTTTAAACATGTAGTATTGAATGTTAAAGACAACAATATGCAAGACTATGTTGTATACATACATACATATATATATATATATATATATATATATATATATATATATATATATATATATATATATATATATATATATATATATGACAATTTCCGCAGATTTTAGCTTACAAATTGACTTAAAAATTTTACTATTTCAAGAATGAATCCAAATAAAGTTGATATTTTCGTATTAGATACATTGTATGGAAAATATATTCAAACCAGAATTCTAATTATGAATCACCACAAGCAAAATATACATTTTTCTACTGCGTTCAATAAGTAAAAACCAAAAATTGTAAATGATTACAAAAGTGTATAATCCCTGAATATAATCTTACAGCATTTGTTAGTCTATAATTAATAAAACAAATAATAAAAATGTATATAACACCATAATATTGCTGGGCACATATTATAAAACAAAATGTTTAAATTTACATTGTTTACTGAAAAATCACACTAGAACTACTACACTGTATAATATATTACAAGATAATATAGCTAAATTGTTCACTATAATTTCCCTTAGAAATAAATGTAGGTAATATTTGATGGCATAATGATTTTGTAATAATGTGATTGTGCCTTGCTTGTTGTCCATATACAATTTGAAAAGCTTCAGTAGATAATTTAACTCTCTTTCTTGAGAATAAGCAGGTAAATTTGGCAATTACAATGTTGCTCCATTCAATAGAACCTCTTGGAGTTCATTATTTGAAAAAAAAAAACCTTCTGCCTTGCAACCTCTATTTTATTTATGTCACTGCAGAGTTGAATCCGATTATTTTAATCACTTCTCTGGTTGCTCGCTACATCTGAAACAAAAAAATGTGCTGTAAAATTTTTAATGTAAAATTCTGTATTTCATTCGACTGTTGATTTATTCCGTGGATCATGTTGAAGATATACAGTTATTGGTTATGTAATGTATTATGCATTTTAATTTCAAATCAACTAACTTCATATATTTCAATTATACATTTTACGAGGTTGTTCAATTTATCATAGAGTTCCGGTGGATAGGCAGTTCTAGTCCATAAACACATTAACCTGACACCTAAAGCTAGCCATCTTGCCTGATTTAGAGACCCACTTTTTTAGACAGAAAAACTAGAATTCACTTTCTATCAAGAAATTCCTGCTGTATATTCTAAGAGCTGTCTTTGGTCGCCACTTAAATCTTCCATTACCCATGCGGTAAGATATAAATTATCTGGAGGGCCATTGATAGTGTTAAATTCTAGTTGGGTAATCATTTTCCTTAGAAACCCAGTAAAATCAATAAGACTTTTTGTAGTCCCATCAATGTACTTAAAAATAGCACTAAATGGAAGTTCATTTTGATCAAGTGAACAGCCAATGGTGTGCAAGTTTCTTTTAAGTTTTTTTCTCCAAGGATTTAAGAAGCCCTGCTTCACAACCAATGTTCGCACTGGTATTGTCCACACGAACTACCTTAATGGAATTTACGCTGTTAAATTCTTCTAAAGCAGCAGCAACATCCTCACCTTGAACAACATCAGTTGCACCAATGTTAGGGATAACTGTGGGTGAGATATCTACTTTCCATGTTCATCTCTGGTGAAAGTCAAGTGGGTCTCTGTTCTTCTTTTTTTTTTACCGTTTTCCTCTGTACTCTCTTTGTATTGCAAAGTGTCCTTATCAACTTTGCAATTAACACCAATGCAGATGATATATGAAAATGCTTCTGGTTGGTGTTTACGTTTATTCTAGCCTATTCACCGTCCATTTTTTGACTTATCAATGATAATGTCCTTTAAGTTAAAGCTTGAATGAAGAAAGCCTACATATTTTAATTCCAATAAAAATGCATTAGCATAGTTGGGAGATACATAATCCTTAATAAGCTCCATGAAATATCCAGAAACTGTAAATTCTCTTAGACTGCTTCCCTGCTTCAAAACTGTCATTGGTTGTTTCTTCGCTAAAAGACACCGAGGAAAATATCCTATGTAGAAGAAAGATGTGTAGAATCCTATTGTTGCTGTCTTTCAATCTACCTCTCTAATCTCTCTGCTTCAGTTTTTGATATTCTTTGACAATATTTTTGTCAATAGTTCTAGAAGACCAACTTCTCGAGAGCTCCTCTCTGCGGCTGCTCGGTCTCACGCTGTCCGCAGGTCTGAGATGGAACAAATACATCGAGTCAGTTGCATCATCCACCGCAAGGAAAGTTGGTTCCCTGTGCCGAGCCAGGAAATTTTTCTCCCCGGAATCGATCCTCCAAATCTATAAATCAAACATTCGCCCTTGCATGGAGTATTGCTGCCATATATGGTCTGGAGCCCCTGCTGTTTGCCTCAGGGTTCTTGATAAGATCCAGAGACGGATATGCAATGTGATTGGCCCTGATCTGTCATCTCGTCTGCAGTCGCTCTCTCACAGACGCGACGTTGCCTCGCTCTGTCTTTTTTAAAAATACTTTCACGGTAATTGCCCCGAGGAGCTGCTTTCGCTTGTCCCTAGGCCTCATGAATTTAAACGTCCTACGAGGCTGGCATCCCGTTCCCACCCCTTCACCGTTGAAACTGTTAGATGTAGACGTCACTTCTACTCCAATAGCTTCATGTCTCGCACATCTCGCCTGCGGAACTCCCTTCCCTATTCCTGTTTCCCTGACAAATACAATCTCCAACTATTTAAGTGTAACGTCAATCGACATCTCCAGTTGCCTTGATCTATCCACTTCCATTCTCCACATCCTTTCACCTTTCATTCCTATCTGCTCTCGCTCCAAATCTTCTGTAACCCCCTTGCCTTGATCGATCCACTGTCTTTCTCTTTCTCCACATCCTCTCCTTTACCACTCCTATCTGCTCTTCCTCCAACCCTTCTATATCCCCTTGCGTGATAGTGGCCTCCAGCCTTGCTTGGGGTGATACGCTTAAAAAAAAAAAAAAAAGTTGGAAACTGTCTTTTGGATCAGTTTTTCTCTCTCTGCGCTTTTAAATTCAATTCGAACGTAAAATTTCAAAATGTGTGTAAGTTTAAAAGCCGATCTAGGAAAATATCACAATTCAATTAATTTCAAATTCGAAAATCAGGACATGAACTAATTCAAAATAAAAAAGGTAAACAAGCATAGAATTAACATTAACTTCCTGTGATTAGGAAAAGTGCAAGCATTATCCTATTTTAATAAAATTTCAAAGGTAAATTTGAAATCATAAAATATGGAAAGAAAGAAACAGTATTACTTACCTCAATGTAAATATAGTTTCTTCCGCGGAAATAAAAAAACACAACGTTTTAAATAAATGTCAGTCACTCCCCCACAAAAAATATGCAGCTTAAACAAAATGTTACTTCCTTTTTCAATTAATTAAGCCTGTTGCATAAATATACAAAAGAACTAATTAATTTTACAGTGACAAACGAAGAGTGGCCGAGATTTCAATATTGAATGTAATAAAAATAAGGGCAAATGTTTATGTACACTATTTACTTTATTCGGACTGTTATTCAAATCTTCATTGTCATATTCACAACGTTTCGGCTGTTGTACGCTCCAGCCTTCTTCAGGAGATTGTAATTTCGAAACGAACCCTTTATTTCGGTTCACCGCAGTAAATTGTTCTAGTTCCACGTGCCATGACTCTTCCGGATGTCTCAGTTATTTCTCTTTAACTCAACTCTCCAAGTTTTGGGGTTCACCATTGCTGTAGCCTGATATTGAACTCACAACACTTTGGGTCTAGTCACTGGATCTAACCAACGCCTTAATCCCCTGGGCCATGTCCTCAAGGACACATGGCCCGCGGAGCCACGACTACTATCACCAAGCCGCTCAAACTGAAGCATTAGAAGCCGGATCAAGCAATGATATACATATGACAGAAATTGTAAGGAGCACAGTCCTATGGTTACAGAGAACTTCAGTTGAGTTCCACCACGGAATATGTGAGCGAGCGGCGCTATATTGGGTCTGATTTGCTATTTCTTCGTCACCGAGACCCGTTGGAATAGTTAGTATGGTGTTTGCTTGACAACCTAACTGTCAGGGTTTCAATTCTCGGTAGTGGATGCGCACTTATCGGACGAAACGGCCGTCCAGTGCTTTCTGCATTTCTGTTGAGGTTTCTTTCAGACTCAATAAATTACTTTTATCAAATCCTCCTTACAATTTCTATCATATATATATATATATATATATATATATATATATATATATATATATATATATATATATATATATATATATATATATAGTAAATAAACATAATAAAAAAATTAAAAATAATTGCAATTACAATGACACAAACTCGCAGAATATCAAAAATAATTGTAATTGTAGAAATAAAAACAACTGCCCACTTAATAATAAATGTCTAACTAATAATATAATATATAAAGCAACTGTATCAAATAACATTAACACCAAAGAAAAATTATATACGAGCAACTGAAAGAAGTTTTAAAGAAAGATTTAATAAACATAAGATGTCATTTAAAATAGACAGATACGCAAATAGCACATTATCAAAATATATATGAAGTCAGAAAGAAAAAAAAGAAGAAAAATTAAAAAATGTCAACTAAGAAGAAAACAATAAAAATATATCAGTTAAAATTAAATGGGAAATCATAAAAACCCTCTATTATATTAAAAATAGAAAATGTAGACTATGTTTAGAAGAAAAAAAATATATTAAATTTTAATAACGAAATTAAATTATTAAACAAGTGAAATGAATTAATGGGTAAATGCAGACATGTTTATAAATATTGACTTTGCAACTTAAATAATATTATAAGATAATATAATAAATGCAACAGAAAATAATATAAATTAAAAAAATAATATAACATAAGATAATAAACATAATACAGTACATACATGTATATAAAAACAATCAAAGATATACATACAAACAAAAATAACAGTTTATATAATAGTAAATGATTGTGAATGCTTGCGTGCTTGTGTGATGCGTCCATCCGGCGCATAATGATTTACGAGTTGTTTATACAGTAAGTATTTTTGTTCGAATTTTCTTGAAACAGACAATTTTTTTAATTAAAATAATTCTAAGTTAAAGACAGACACAAAGAGACCCCGCTTTGCTGTTTCGTCCTGTTGTTTGTACAGTAATTATTTATATTTCAGATTTCTCTAAACAAACAATATTTTAGATATTTAAAAATATTTTTGGCATATTTAAAAATATTTTGAAGTGAATAAGATTTTAAAATATTTTTTGGCATATTAAAAAAGTATTTTTAAGTTAATCTAATTTAAAATTCAAGTTTATCCTGAAAGTCCTATTCCTATAAAATGCTGTAAACAATCAGTAAAACGTTATGCAGGAACTTGTAAACCAGACCAATGATGACACGAACGGATTGAAATATTTAACTGAATCATAATAAAATTAACTTTCATTTCAATGGAATGTTGAAATCAACTTCAATGTTTTATAACCTGAACTGTAGTGACCCAACGGCACACAGGCAGTCTAGTGAAAAATAAAAATTATAAAATAAACAATTGAAAAATATACAATTGAAAAACAATTACGTTTACGAATTACAAAATAAACAATTAAAACACAATTACGCTTATGAACGAATACGTGAGTACTTGTAAAAGCATGAATATACGCGCGTCCATAACGGAGATAAAAAAAATGGACGCAGATATGAAAATTGAAAAAAAAAAGAAGATATTCATTACAATTAGTTTGAAAAGTGGACACAGTATCACGAAACTGCGGAGTCGGAATTATGTAATTCTTTTGTATATATGAAAGTATATATATATATATATATATATATATATATATATATAAGTGAATATACATAATATACCACATCGATATCGCCTGAGGATACCGAAAGGTTGTAAACAAGGTAGCGTGACTGGCTGATCTCATAATTTTATATATATATATATATATATATATATATATATATATATATATATATATATATATATCGTGTGTTACAGCAAACCTGTCCAAATCGTGTAACAGCATAATTGACCATCCCACAAAATGTATAATATCTACAAAAAAAAAAAAAAAAAATCTGTAAACTGCGCTTCTTATTTCCAGGTTTTCAAATAAGACGTTTAGCCATCTTGACACCGTTTGTTGTAAGAATCACTGAAAAACCCTTCAAGTTATTCAGTTAGAAAGAGAACAGATTAAAATCGTTTTGTGTCAGTTCCACTATGTCTTCCCAACTGAGCAATCGCGAGAGGAAAAAGATCATCCAGTCCTTCAGTATTGGCACCAACATTCATACTCCGGCTTCCATCTTTAAAATCCATTCAAGAATCACCAAGAGAACGGTGAATAAGTTTAAAAAAGAAGGAGCAGTACAGAGGAAGACTGGGTCAGGAGGTTGAAATAGGAAGAGGGATCATCATTTCAACTTAGATCTAAAGAGATCAATTAGAAAAGATCCAACTAAATACATTATACGTTTGGCACGTGAGAAAGGAGTTTCATCTATGAGAGTCTGAGGAGGAGTGAAAAAAAACTTCAAAGTGAAATTGTGAGCGAAAAAATAACTAAAAAAAAGAAAAGAAAAATGAAAAATAATGCACGCACCTGCTCCGTCTAGGTTTACTTTTCTATTCAATTTATGGGATAAAGTGCTCAATATCAGAGATAGAGCGTGTGTAAATATAAAAGGGAACATAGAAGTCAACACTTAGAGGCGACAGTCTGTTTCATGCTAGTGCAATCTTCAGGCAACTAAGTGTTGACTTCTATGTTCACTTTTATATATATATATATATATATATATATATATATATATATATATAAAATGAAATGAAGAGGTTATAATGGTTCCAACGAGAGAAAAGTGTGTATATTAAAAAGAAGAGAGGTACCGCAAACTTTTTTGGTTGTAATGTGGTTTTTTTTTTGTTTTTTTTTTGTTTTTTTTTTAAATATTATTCTTTATTTTTCATAGTTTTACATAGTTTTACAACACGTGTTTCTGGTCTTACGACCGTCTTCAGGTAAAGGGTGGAGATTTCCACATATTATTAAAAATAATTATTAAAAATAATTAATTTTTTTCCTTTATGCTTTTCAATGTTACATCTTCTCTATATGAGACATTCTCTGTTTTTGTGTTGGTCATTCCAATGTCTTTCTTTAAATGGTAGTGAAGAGTTCTGAGCGAAGGGTCATAAAACAATTAAGGTTGGTTTGAGAAGTGATGAATCGGGTTGTCTTATCTTTTAATGTTTTAATAACCCCTGTGTGTTCTTAGATCCCTTAGATCTATTTCCGTTTTCGTGTGTTCCTGTCAGCATGCGTGTATATATGTGTGTGTACATTCCCCCTGAATACATACACTGTTTCACTACGAAGAATTAGTAAACACACTTGTACACAATATATACACACACACACACACATATATATATATATATATATATATATATATATATATATATATATATATATATATATATATATATATATAGTACAGTACAGCTAATCGATCCGTTGGTATATAATCCGGGTGGAACCTAGTAATATTAATTGTTAAAACTGATCCACAGAGAGCTCGATGTTTTTTATGTCAACAGAGCATATGCATTTCTTACAGCAAAAAACAAAAAAGAAAAAAATTACCTCAATATCGGAATAGACTATTTCAAACCGTTCCTCAACTGCTTTTGTCGGGAGGATGACGAAAGCCGTTGAGGAACGGTTTGAAATACTCTATTCCGATGTTGAGGTAATTTTTGATTTTTGCCGTCAAAAATAATATATATATATATATATATATATATATATATATATAGTTTAAGAAAAATATGATAAAGTGGAAAAATATTTATCTGACGCGTTCCGTCTTTTAGGGCTTCATCTGACTAAAGTTATGTTTACGTTGATGCGACTACACATGCGCGGAGTAGGCCGCTAAGAATTTTAGATTTAAATTTATTTTTTTAAATATATGTTTTGGATATATAATCGATCCGATTTCATTTAGTTTCCTTCTCTTTTTGTTCATGTTTCCATTACTCTTGTTATTAAATATTCAATATTATTCAAAGGAGTGTGAAAAGTTGTAAGAACCTGGATGCAAATTTATTATGGATTATCTAGAGATTAAAGGACTTTCTATCGTCTTAGTGAATTGTTTTCTCTTTTAATTTTATTAGCAATTTTTAAATCCAATTTATGGCCAGACTCCCTACGGTGAACAACTAATGCAATGTCTGTGTTTTCTTTACTTTTTGCAAATGTTTCTTTTTGTATTCATATAATCTTTTTATAATCGTTTTGCTCGTTTCATAATTGTTTTACCCATTAACTCTATCACAACTACAATTGGAAAAAAATATTTAACCTAAACATAAAATCGATTACAACTATTTCTTAAATGAAACAAAAAATATTAATATAAAACAAAATAATAAGCTATAACTTGAGAGAGGAAATTACTATCACCTGTAATAAATATTTTCATGGTAAATATTCTGATGAGTTTTCCACTAGACTTGATGAATTTAAGCATACTACTACATTCCCGATAAGTTCTCATCATCTTACAGGTGAAATGGCTAGATGCAACCGTAAGTTCTATGCTAACAGTTTCTTCTCTGGCACTTTTCGCTTGTGGAACTCTCTTCCGGCTTCTTACTTTACAGTCAATTTTGATCTTAAAAAATTTAAATGCTCGTTATCTTCTGTCTTAATTCATACCCTTTAATGTTCTCTCTCCTTAATACTGGTTTCTTTTATCATATTCTTTCACCTTGCAACATAGTGGCCTTATTGCCTTGATTGGGTGAAATGATTAAAAAAATATCTATCTATCTATCTATCTAGCTATCTATCTATCTATCTCTCTCTCTCTCTCTCTCTCTCTCTCTCTCTCTCTATATATATATATATATATATATATATATATATATGCTATAATGTCGAACAGCATTGTTAAATTTTCTTGCGAGTTTGTCATGCTAGTTTCTGTCTCCTCGTACATTTTCAAAGAAGAGCAATTAATAAAATAATATTTATATATTGTAAAACATACGCATCATATAATCTTGTATCTGTTTTGACAGACATAGGCTTATAAGAAGTAGTGAAAACAGTAATGCTTATAACAAACATTCTTGGCTATAATTGGTACGCGTCTACGAAAGAGTCGATTGACAAAATGCTCATTGACTTACTCTCTTCTCTGGCAACTATTGATATATATTCTTCTTTTATGTGCCGTGTCCCTTCAGAACATGATGAAGATTCTCCACAATTTCCTGTCTCCTGTAGCGCAACTTTTTGTCTACTGTCACTGTCCCCGCTCTACCATCCATTCTCAATTACTCGCTATCGGCAAAATGTTTCTTTCTCTCGCTACATATATATATATATATATATATATATATATATATATATATATATATATATATATATATATAATCACTCTACATATATATAACATTATATATATATATATATATATATATATATATATATATATATATATATATATATATATATATATATGTGTGTGTGCGTGTACTATACGAAAGGAACACTTACATGATATGATATCAAACAGAAACGTTTCATGATAAAGACAGTTTGTGACCGTCTACTCACTCCAGTCAACTTCAAGTTATGAAATTCGGTAAGATCTTTGCCAATGCATTGCATATAAGAGGAATATTATCCTCAAGCACATCTTTTATAGTTCTGAATAGTCTTTAAAATTCTACCCATTGGAATATAAACCAAGTTACGTAGGTTCTTGCCGAGGCTAAAAAAATGACGTTGTGAAGCTGCCTGTCACATTTTGCCTTTCAAGTTAGTAAAAAATAAAATTTTAAAAGAGCCATAGCGGAGCCGATGCTCTAGTTTGTAATGGTCGAAGTTGAGAACTTTCGAAGGCACTGAATTCAACATTTTCGGAATTAATACATTTCAACACGTTCAAATGAAATGGATCCAACACGTGAAAGAATTCTATACAGATATTTATATAGAACAAAATAGCTTACAAAATAAGAAAAAATACTTTTACGTGTATACAGGAGGCCCAAGAAAAGGGAAAGAAAAGATGTACGTACTTATAGCGTCTCGTCTGTCTGTCTCTCTTTCTGTGTGTGTGTGTGTGTGTGTGTGTGTGTGTGTGTGTGCGTGCGTGCGTGCGTGTGTTTTAAATTAAGAAGTCTGCTGCCCGGGGAGTAGAGACTTGCTTATCCGATCACTACAATCTTAACCTGTTCAAGTTAACCGTTATCTTCCGCACATATCCGCATAAGCTGTACCTCTTAATCTGTAATCCTCTAACTGGAGTGGCCCTGGAATTATGGCAGCATCACTTCCAATCACTCGTTTCTGTACGATCAGCGAAGTTAGCAACACAGAGTCTGGTCAGTACCGAGATGCGTTACTGCTTTGGAGTACCAAGTGTTATAATCTTGGATGTGCAGTTGGTGTCATGAATGACTCGGAATTGTTAATCGGATAGTCGAGTTCCAATTTCAGTTGGGTTCGTTATATTCATTTGCGCGCAAATACATTGGGAAATGTATGAATCCATCACTTCCCCCAGCTATGGATTAATTAGTAAGAATTGTATCACTAAATCATTTATATCTCAAAATCATTTTTTAGAATCTAAAATAAGACCAAGCTTTAAATAACCTGCAAAGGGTTGATAAGCCGTAGAAAATGAATTAGTCAATTGGGTGGCCTACGGGCCTTGTACAGGGTGAACATCACTGTAAAAAGAAATGAAGAAAAATAACATTAATAGATGACATGAACTTAAAAAAAAAATGCAAATTATGTAAGTATTCATCGTCCATTGGCTCAATCCACTTAGTTCCAGTTTTACAATTATGATATTGAGACCTTATTTTTTAGCCTGGATAAAATGGTAGTTTTATTATTTGTTATTGCCATTCAGAGCGTAATAAGTCACAAAACATATAATAAAACATTTTATGGGTAACTCAACTAGTGGCGTCAAAATTCCATTCCCTCGTAAGTGATGCGAATCCTTGCTACGCTACTGAGAAGTTCCAAGAGTAGGAGGAAGCCGTATCGGAATGGATCTGATATTCCAACAGATCTTAGTGTTTGTGTGCTCTGGATGAGTGCTGTTGATGTTTTATTGCTGAACGCATAGCTAACTCCAGTGTTAGCATCCTACTAAAGCTGTGTTGAATTTCGAAACCAGTAATTATAATGATTTATCGTACATAATGAATACATAAGAATTTATTTTGTGCAATTTCTATTTGTCATCCTTTAGGCTTCATATCCCCTTTTCGCTCTGGAAACATCGTTTTATTTTTCGCAAGTTTTCTTTCAACTGACTCCGAATTATTTTTGTTACTCTGTCAGTTTTTACAGTCACGACCACAATGCCCTATTATAAAAATTCTTCTGTAAAAAAAAACAGATAAAAATATTTAATGAGTTAAAAAAGAAATCTAAATGTCAGACAAGAGGTTAACGGACATTGTTTTTATATATTTAATAAAGAAGACAATACAATGGAAATTCTGAATTGCTGGATAAATAAAACAAAAAGCAACAAAAAAATAAAAAAACACCCACAAAAAATAAATAAAAGCAATGTTTAAAATCCAATGATTTTTTTTTTAATAGTTTTTTTCAAACAAATGTATTATTTATACATTGTTGCCAGTGAGTGACGTGACCATTATCAACACGAAAAATGTAATTTGTGAACAGGGTTCAAGTTTTAGAGGAGACTTTTGATTAATACGATCTATGTGCCTGTATGTAGCTATCAATCTGTAGGATTTTCACGTGTCACCGTGTATTTGTAAGCCAACTAGTCTTATAGGCCATTATTACTCTAGTGTTTCAGGAAGAGAAGAATCATGCCTTCCTGACGTAAATACACGCAGTATCAGACAGAATTCGAATTCTGTTTACTGTCTCCACATTGTAGATAAATATGCCACCAGATAGCTACAGAAACACATATATCACTGGATTGGCTCCTGGCGATTGATTGAGTTTTATAGCTTATCAACCCTTATCAAAGCCGAAACATATTCTGAATTGTAAGAATTATTCTGTTTTTTTGCGGGTGAATATTACATTAACAAATTTTGAGAATTAAAAGGATTTTTCCAGGTACAAGTCCGACTATTTAACCAATAGCTTAGGGAAAGATGGTTTCGTGCCTTTCCCAATATTATTTGTGCAGAAGTGGATGTAAGGAACCCGAGTGGCATTCCAACTCAGCTCCCCTTATTTTAGTCTGAACCGCTAGACATAATACCACTCGCACATACATAAGACTCCTGATAAGGTTGACACTGTGTGTAACAACTTTATACTGCTTCTGCTGACTGGTTAGTAAGGTTGACACGTTTTGATAAAGTACTAATTCATCTACTATATTCTTGAAGAAATATGGCTTATCAATATAAAAAAGCCTCTCTCTTTATGAAAAAAAAAACGAAAAGAAAAGAAAACATGTCACAATTTTACTGAATATATATAGTAATCAGTTTTGTGCAACCGATTCTAAAAAGTGACCGAAATGAGACTAAGCTTTGAAAAGAAAAAAAAATCATGCTACTTGAAGTGTGAGGACGTAGATGAAGTGCAAAATGCTTTAGAAATTCATTTCAAATAGATCCTCGGGGGCTGATAAGTATTAATCTCTTTAGAGATGGGTTCCAAACTGAGGGAACAGTTGAAGATGATCTGAAGTACCGCTCGGGAAGAATGTGGGGTGGGGGAGGCTACAAACCTCACAAAAGAAAAGGTAATGGGTACTTCTCGAAAGAAAGCCTGTCCATTAAGCTGCTCTTGAGATAGACATTTAAAGCGATAGAAAAGTTTTATTTCATCATTGGTACACGCCATAAGTAAACATGTTACCGACCGAACAGTCGAACCGTGTGAGTAGCACCTGGCAAAATGTGATGATATAAAGGCAGTTATTGAAAACGAATGCATCCAAATATCAACTGAACTGCATTAAATTAGCATGATGAATTAAATTGTACAAAACAGAGTCTGGGCCAGAACGGCTGTCAGTGTGATAGTTAAAATAATAACATATATGTTCTCTTTATTTTCAATTATAAACCTGTAATATAGTTTTGTTTTTGTAATGTCTTTTAATTGCAAGATGTAGGCGATTATGGTCACTGCAGATTCCTCTTTTTTATTATCTGGGAATTGACATAACCTCTTGTAAAATATAGTGGAGGGGTCACTCGTTGCCTTCTCCGTGGTTTAGACTTGTTGCCACCTATGGCTAAAGATAACAGTCTAACCCGCTATTTAACTCATAGTTGTGCCGATAAGAGATGAAGTCATACCCGTGCTAAAGTAATAGTACGAAAGTGAACGAAGCGGAAGTGGCGGGAATTTGAGCCCGGTTACAGTCTGCCCAACTAACTGTTGCACCACATGCACGTACAGTTGGATATATTAATAAAAATTAAAAGTCTTTATATATTTCTGAGACACTATCTATCTATCTATCTATCTATCTATCTATCTATCTATCTATCTATCTATCTATCTCTCTCCCTCTCTCTCTCTCAATCTATCTATCTATCTATCTATCTATCTATCTATCTATCTTTCTCTCTATCTATCTATCTCTCTCTCTCTATCTATCTATCTCTCTCTCTCTCTATCTATCTATCTATCTATCTTTCTCTCTATCTATCTATCTCTCTCTCTCTATCTATCTATCTCTCTCTCTCTCTCTATCTCTATCTATCTCTCTCTCTCTATCTATCTATCTCTCTCTCTCTATCTCTCTCTCTCTCTATCTCTCTCTCTCTCTATCTATCTATCAATCTCTCTCTCTCTATCTCTCTCTCTCTCTCTCTATCTATCTCTCTCTCTCTCTATCTATCTCTCTCTCTATCTATCTATCTATCTATATCTATATATATATTTTTTGTCATCCACAGACAGACTGTTTCGCTGTTTCACAGCTCATCAGTGTGGATAGACGTCCGGTTGCCTGTCATTAGGAATTCCTTGACTAATGCAATTTCTATTAATGCGTATTTTTTTTTTTTTTTTTTTTAAGCTTATCACCCCAAGCAAGGCTGGAAGCCACTAGCACGCAAGGGGTTACAAAAGGTTTGGAGGAAGAGCAGATAGGAGTGGTAAAGGAGAGGATGTGGAGAAAGATAGTGGATCGATCAAGGCAAGGGGGTTACAGAAGATTTGGAGCGAGAGCAGATAGGAATGAAAGGTGAAAGGATGTGGAGAAGGGAAGTGGATAGATCAAGGCAACTGGAGATGTCGATTGACGTTACACTTAAATAGTTGGAGATTGTATTTGTCAGGGAAACAGGAATAAGGAAGGAGTTCCACAGGCGAGATGTGCGAGACATGAAGCTATTGGAGTAGAAGAGACGTCTACATCTAACAGTTTCAACGGTGAAGGGGTGGGAACGGGATGCCAGCCTCGTAGGACGTTTAAATTCATGAGGCCTAGGAACCAGCGAAAGCAGCTCCTCGGAGCAATTACCGTGAAAGTATTTGTAAAAAAGACAGAGCGAGGCAACGTCACGCTCAAAATTTTATACCAAAATACGGTAAAACATTCTTCAGTTTAACCACTATAATTGATTTTTTAATATTTACCGATTAATTAAAAATTTTCTAAAATTTAAAAATGGAAAATGAGTAACTATTTTGTTTGTCAAGTATTAAGTTATCTAAAGAATTACAGTAGATTAAAAACAAAATGGACGGTTATAAATAGATAAATTTTATAATATAAACCGATAATAAAAATACATATTTAAAGATTTGTCGCTCTTAAAAATTATTTTGAAAATTTTGATTTTTTCGTATTTATTTGGAAGGTTTTAAGAGGAAATTTCTAATATTTTGTTAAAAAACGTAGACGATTCAATTAGATACAGATATTTACATTTAATAATAAATATCGAAATATAAAAGATGCATGAGTTTACTATGGAAATGTAAATAAAATTTACAGATTAAAACACTGATGATATGATGTTTATAAAATTTCACAAATATATGTACCTATATTTTAATTAAGAAGTACTCAAATTAGAAATTAATTGTGAATGAGACTAAAATTTGAGATACAAATTACAACATTTCCTATAAGTTATATTCGATTAATACGTTTTCGATTAGCGCGTATCTTTTAATGTACACATTAACCACACTAATCTAGGGATTCCTATACATACATACATACATACATACATACATACATATATATATATATATATATTGACAATATTAGTGGTGAATATACAGATACATATGCAATTATATATACACATACATATATGTACAAAAATATTTCCAAGAGGATATGATCCAGGTAGAACTCGATGTCCAGGACAGAGTAAGGATATAATAAAAAGACTTAAACACTAATATTCCATGGTCATAATTTATTCCATTGGAATCGTAAGAACGATCCAATTCATCAGACCTACAGATTCAAAAAGAAAACGGAACAACAACTCCGGGAAAAATTGGTGAGAGTATGTGTGAGAGTGTGGGGGGGACCTGTGATCTATATAGAGGGGTAACAGACGAGAGAGACAGGGAGATCCGAAGGTGGAGAGGGCATTAAAATCTAACAGAGGGAAGATTTAAAGAGGGGTTTCAGTGAGAAAAGGCTGCGTATTTTCAAACGTCCGAAGATATACCGGAAGAGTGTACATTTCTTGGCGACACACACACCCCTTTGGCGATAAAATCTTATACTCCCGCCCAGACCCCTACAACGCATACGTACACACACAATACACACACATCTATATCTATCTATCTATCTATCTATATATATATATATATACATCTACGCCTAGGACAGCCGATTTCAAAACCAATGCTAAATTCGCTATAATGAGATGAAGGAAAAGTTTAGATAAGATAACATTAGAAAGATTTTAGGATTCCTTGAAGTTAAGTGGAGACGGCGCTCGGAAACATATTGTCTAGCCGGGCCAAGTCATAAACCAACAATCTCTGCCCCCATAAATTTATCGGACTGGCTAAATGATTCTCGGGCGGCCTGTTTTGATCCCGCCCCCATCCCAAATAACAACCCAAACGAGACCGTTTGAACAACACAAGGAATTTTTGAGAAATCCCGCTGACAAGATAAAAGACAGATGAAAAACTACAGACAAATTTCATTTTCACTCTTCGGACTTCCGGTTGATTATACATACTTGCGTACATCTACACCCATATACAGCTATATGTCTACATATATATCCAAATATGCACACACACACATAACCACATCTGCATATATATCTCTACCTACGTATCCATACGTCCATACATGTAGGTGTACACACACACACACACGCACACACACACATATATATATACTTACCCACATACACATATATATATATACATATATTTATGCGCACACCTACATATACACGTCCACACACACACACGCATACACCCATATGAACGCACATATCCATTTCTATATTTAAACCAAATAAAAGGCCAATTAAAAATATATAATATTCTAAAACCGCTGGGTGAGTAGCGTGTATCTATCTCTAATGTTAGAATGTATACCTAGGTGTCTAACTATTATAATGCTATCTGATTTTGCAAATCGGTTATTAGGGGAAATGTTTACCTACTTAACCACTCACACATGAATCACCACATGAATAAAGAAAAACCAAAATTACAAAAATTAGAAATACATGGCGCATTACATAAACATACACAATGATACATATAAGTAATGGTCATTACATGAATGAAGTCTAAAAAAGAAGAAAAGAATTTGGAATACATGGCGCCTCACATAACCATACACAATAGTACATACAAGTAATATTCAATACACAGAAAGTCATGCCCGATGTTACTGGGCTAAGGTGGAAGTGTCACACTCGACAACGTGTTACAAAACGGTGTTCATGTTTTGAACCGTTTTATGTGTCTACATTTGGAGAGGATCTCACTTCGAAGGTTTAACAGTTCATCCTGATTTTCATCTCTGATAATAAAGATCTTTTCGGCGATGCACAGATTACACCTATCACGGAAGTTATTAGGTGTGCTAGCTCTTGACAAGTATCTCCATTCGAAAAGTGGGGTTAGACCCCTATCCACCAGATCCCAGTAGTGTTTGGATAGGGACGTTTGGTTTCTGAGGTATCTGTGTCTGAAGGAGTGCCTATGGCTGTATAGACGTTGCTTTCAATCACCAGCGGATATACCTATGTATCTTTTCTTCTCTTTTCTATTTTCTTCGGGGAAGATAGTTGCCTCGTACACTACGTTTTTATACATGCACTTACCCCCGATAGGGCAAAGATCTTTATTCCTAGAACTGCAGGTGGGGTCACTCGTTTGAGTTACGTTATTGCGGTAGTTTTTAAGTATTCTACAATTATGGGAAGATATAATTTTCTCTATATTATTCACGCACGAGTAACTAATTTTCAGTGTTTTCCTATTAACAAAAATATGTAATGGATGTTCACTATGAAAGTGTTTATCTACTAATCTAAGGAAGAAACTACCTATATCAATTTTAGAGAGCTTGCAATATGGTTGGTTAAACCATATTACTTTCCTCTTTCTGTATTTATTTCTATTCTTAATATTTTGATTTGTTAGTTCTCTGTTAAATTTTAATTCTTGTCTAAAACCACTAGGGCCTGGTTGTATGTAAATTTATTCTCTTCAAAAATTCTATTGTTAGAAGCTTGTTTATTCTAGTATTCACGGTTTTGGGGATGTGGTCTATCACAGATTTAGGGTGGTTAGAGTGGATGTTGATATATAGGGGGTGTCTGATCCAGTTTATGGAAAGGTCTAAATGTATCATTTGATAGGTTAAGAGTAATGTCCAAAAAGTTAACAATTTTAAGGTTGGAAGATATTTCAATCTTAAGGCCTAGGTATTTGAAGGCCCTGACGACCTTCTTATGTAAGCTGGAAGTTAAGGGGCCATTACTACTAGGGACGAAGATCAGACCGTCATCTCTATAAAGCCCGACTTGGTTGAGGTTAACTATTCTACTTAGGGTATCTAGGATATATATGCCCACTACATCTGCAATTTTGGCGGAATCGAAAGCTCCCATAGGTACATCGAAACTTTCATTATACTTCGTCATCCAATTAGCGTCATTGTATTTCAAGATGGATCTTCTTGACGCCAAAATAATTTCTAGATCACTATCCGTTATTTCGGTATATCCCCTAGCAAAACTGGGGCTGTTGATTAGAAGCTCCTCCGAAATAGAAGGGTAAAAATCCAAGATGTCAAATTGGATGAAAGTGGCTCTTTCTTTGTTGGGGATCTCTCGGAACGATTTGATTGTGTCAGCTGAGTCTTTCCAAAGTTTGGCTGGGTGTTTATTCAGGACAGATGAAGTAATCCTATTGATAATCCTTTTGGAAATTAATCCCAACTCAGATTTGGAGGGATTGATAAGACGTGACTGCAAGTTATTGGCAAAGTTAGGCTATTGGTCCTTGAAGAGAATGTAAGCATCTTTCACATTAAATTTACCCATTCTGTCCGCAACTCCGAATTTGTTAGCAAATTTGCAAATCAATTATGTGGTGCGGGTTCAATTTATATTATGCGAATCATTCATACGAAAAGGACATCTAAAGATAAAGTGTAATCCGAAAGAAGTGTTTTTAGAAATGTGATATTGTTAACTGTAAGAATACTTTTGGAGCGTGCAGTCAGGACGCTGAGGTTGAATTTTTTTAAATTTTAAAATTGTGCGTTCTTGTACTAATATAGTAATATGAGAATTATTTTGTAGAAGTAGTTTTTTTTAGTAAAGGTGGCATGAACTAAATTGTTCAATAAATAGAGTAATGTCACAGTTATTATCAGAAATTCGCACGTCGGTTCGGTTATTTTAAAGGATTGAAAGCTAGTAGTAAAAAAAAGACCTGATAAAACCGGAATTTATAAACAAGGATCATACGATTCATTAACGGATTCGAGGCTAATGTATTTTATTATTAAAAATTGTTTGCGAGAGTGATTCTTGCCATATCATTAACTTCATTATCTGATTTTCATATGAATGGTTCGCGTAATATATATATATATATATATATATATATATATATATATATATGTATATATATATATATATATATATATATATATATATATATATAAAATACATTACATTGATTGTACAACTCATGCCAATGCAATTTGTTTATGTAAGCTCTACGGAAAATCATTGGAAATCGCGATTCTACCATCACCAGATGATATTAGGCAATATCAAATATAGTAACAGCACTGCTGTCTCTAAAGTTTTCTGGAAACTAAAAAGCAAGAATAAAAAAAAATTATCCCCTGGGAATCAGTAGCGAAATCTAAGCCCTTCAGTGTGAAAGGCAACAGATGTAACTTATGTCTTTCTGAAAAATTAATAAACCTGAAAAGTATAAACAATTCTAAGCTCTTACACAAAAGAAGTGAGTTAATAAACACCTGCCTATGTAGAACCAAATTTCTACTAAAACACGTTGACCCAGATTAATAGAGTATAGCCGTATCCGAGGACCACATATACTAGTATAGATATTATTTTTTTTATTAACATTTTACTTTTTACTACCTTTACTATAAATCTACTGTTAATATTAGACTGTAACGCATTTAACATTTTTGCTAATCCATTATTTCCATTATCTTATCATTACCATGTTTAATATATAACTATTATTATTTTATTTTTTATCTTTTTGTTTTTTGTTTTTGTCTTTTTCTTTTAGCTTTAGTCTTACAATTAGAAGCGTGTTCATTTATTTACTTATATATTTGCATTTATTATTGTCATTTAATTATACATTTTTTTGCCCTATTCGTTTATTTACATATTTATATATTCCTCTATATATGGCTCTTATTTCATTTTATTTTACTTTATCTTATTTTATTTTACATTATTTTTTTCAGTGATATGTATTATTCTTATTAGTTCTTTAATTTTATTTTATCACGGCATATTTTATTATTATAGATTTCATTACATTTATCTAGATCAATATTAATAATATTACTAATTACTTTATGGATTTTCATGGAAAAGATAGAGCTATCACCCTTTGATTTCCTAACATTTCTTCTTGTTTATTACTTTTGATAACTTCAGCGTCTCTTTAAATTAGAATTTATAATTCTTATTCCAAAATTATTTTCAATCTTAAATGTTAATGTTGGCCTACATTCAAATTGAAAATTAAACTGCAACAATTCATTTAAATATTTTAATAACAATAATAATCCACCCATACAATAAAATATCTCGCGATAACCAGAAATATAAAACGATGTTACCCCAGCATAAAAATACCAGCATTTGAAAATTACGGCGGAATGAAACTCAGGGTTGTGCAGTCAATGTAAGGTATTATATATATTTCTAAATGTATATTAAATAGTTTTGTTATTTAACATTGAGCGCAATATTTTCTTAAACTGTATATATATATCAATATATATATATATATATATATATATATATATATATATATATATATATATATATATATATATATATATAGTGTAAGAAAAACTGCGCTACACACACACACACATACATATATATAGTGTAAGAAAAATTGCGCTCAATGTTAAATAACAAAACTATTTAATATACATTTATATATATATATATATATATATATATTTGTAAAAGGACTGCATAAATAATGACAAAGGGAAATTTTCCTTTTGTCTTATATATATATATATATATATATATATATATATATATATATATATATGTAAATATATATATGAATTTATTGCCAGGAAGAATTCATCTAACAAGTTGTCTGTTTAAATCATTAATGTTTTTTTTCCAGTTTTCGAAAAAGAAGGTGTTGTATAATCAAATCAAAATCGATAAACTGTTCCAAGTTATTTTCTGTTTTGTTCGATTACTTTAGTCGTTTCAGCCATCATCAAAAAGGTGATATTATTAGAATGGTAGACAACATTTTGGCAACGCTCCAATTCAAATTAATTCAAAATGTAAGCGTATAAGTAGTGCCGGATTATGACCTTTTGCGCTCCCTAGTCTAATTCCTCACCACCAACTCAGACGGAACCACCCTCTAAGTCGCCAGCACCCGTCTTGAACATTTTTTTACTCGTAATATATTTTAGCAACATTTACATAGCTTGAAGTTAAATTATTGAAAATTCTTTAAATTAACTAGAAGAGCTATCTTTTGTTTGTCATTAGAAATTTAAGAATTACTACTAATTAACAATTTACTGCAAACCAAGTTAGCACATATTTCATCACAATCTTTTTATAACCAGCCTTATAACCAAGATGCCCTAGGCTCTAGGATAAACTGGCTCTGCGTATACATGACCTCATGTGTAAAACGATTTGCAGAGATCGAATTCAACAGAAAAGAATGTAACAAATATTTATATGTATTAGGATTATATCACTTTATTTTATTCTTCTTTAGGTGCCATGTATAACACATCCTTGGGCGATCATGACATTTTTCGTTTCATGATTGACTTGTCAGAAGAATTCCAGTAGTAGATTGCCGTTACTTCCCGCGGTGAATTGGTCGCCAACCACGGCAGTAGTACCCAGTTATTCCTGCTATTTACTCAATAGTTGCGGGGGATTCCTTACGGAAAATAAATAAAAATGACTTTGTTTATTACAGTAAGTTTCACATTGTACAAGGCTCGGCGGCAATCGAAGTAGAGAGTTAAGATAAGACTTAGTATATTTGGATAGGAGAGGAAGATAACAGTTGACTCTAGACTTGAACTGGTTAACATTGCAGAGGGAATCTGTTCCTTAGGGCAGTGGTTCGCGGGAAGAAGTTGTTTGAGTGGAACTTCTCGTCGATGGAATACGGAGGGAATGTGGGTCGCATGCTACTATGTAATTGGCATGACGGGTCCTAGTCATGAACAAGGAGATGCAGATCGTCCCATGGTAGTAACGATAGAGCAGCAAGAGACTCGCCTCATCCCGCCAGAGAGAGAGAGAGAGAGAGAGAGAGAGAGAGAGAGAGAGAGAGAGAGAGAGAGAGAGATAGAGATAGAGAGAGAGACAGAAAGAAAGAGACAGAGACAGAGAGACTTCTGAACTCTATCAAAGTGAAGTCTGAGCAGCCGAGAATTGAACTTCATGGGCAAAATGTTCTTCTTTCAATCTGGTGGGATTGCCAAGGAATAATCCACTTTGAATTCTTACCACCTAATGCAACGATTAATGCTCAAATATACTGTCAGCAATTAGAGCGTTTGAACAAAGCTTTGAGGAAAAAGACCTGCTCTAGTGAATCGAAAACGGGTGATGTTTCGTCAGGACAATGCGCGACCACACATAGCAAGAATCACGTCACAAAAGATCGAAGAACTTGGTTGGGAGAAAATTCCTCATCCACCTTATTCCACCAACTTTGCTCCTTCAGACCGCCATTTGTTTCGTAGCTTACAGAATCATTTGAAAGAAACAGCTTTTGTAACACAGGAAGAGGTTAAAACTGACATTTGTGAGTTCTTCGAATCAAAGCCAAAAGTAATGGAATTAGTAAGCTTGTTAATAGATGGAAGGAAGTCATAGATAATCAGGGAAAATACATTGTTGATTGAATCTGTAATTAAATGTAACATTTGGTCACTTGTTTTATTTATTCAAAATTCGGACAGAACTTATGGGATGACCTGATATATATATATATATATATATATATATATATATATATATATATATATATATATATATATATGTGAAGAAATATAGTTTTAAGGTTTCATGTATTTATGGGGGAAAGTGCTCAGCGATAGAGCGTACGTAAATATAAAAGTGAACATTGACGTCAACAGTAAAATAGTCAGAACAAACCACAACAATCAACCCCAAAATTCAACAAATAGCTTTATCTTCTCAAACAAAAACAAAACTATTAAATAAGCTATATAAACAAACTTTTATTACGTTAATAAAAACACCGATCAAAATAAAAATAATAAATAAATATATAAGAAAAAAATAAAAATAAAAATAAATAAAAACAAGCAAAATAATTTGACCCCAATAAATAAACAATAATAAATAAACGACTTCCGGTAAAATATCCGCCATAATAGACTACCCACAAAAAGCTATATAAACAAATTTTTACTACGTTAATAAAAACACCGATTAAAATAAAAAATAAAAATAAAATAAATATAAAGGATAAAAAACAAAAATAAATTAAATAAAAACAAGCAAAATAATTTGACACAAATGAACAAATAAACAACCTCCGGTAAAATATCTGCCAAAATAGACTACCCACAATGCACCACTGACCGGTATATATAAATAGCCGAGAAAAATAATAACACTCGTGGCTCGACGATTGCATCTAGCATGAAACAGACTGTCGCCTCTAAGTGTTGACTTCTATGTTGACTTTTATATTTACACACGCTCTATCTCTGATATTCAGCACTTTATCCCATAAATATAGCACACTTTAAGACTATATTTCTTCATATATATATATATATATATATATATATATATATCAATTGTTAACTTGTAAGGTTAATTCCAAGGTGGCAATTAATCCAAAGAGATCTCAATGTAAGTAACAGAGCAATATAATAATTTAATAATAATAATAATAATAATAATAATAATAATAATATATATATATATATATATATATATATATATATATATATGAACGAAACACTGGGAATTTTATGAAAAAACAAAACCAAAAACATATATTAAAAATTATTTTTCAAAAATATTTTCAAAATTTTAAATTACCAGTGCGTCGTTTAGGCGCATTTGTATTAGCATCGGCACAAACAAATCTAGCCCGATGAAGTCCAAAGGGTCGAAACACGTCAAATGAAAACTTTTTACACTTTGTCATAGATCTTTCCTCCATAACTGTTCTTGATATATAAAAAATTATATATCGATATCCCATCTCTCTCTCGCTCTAGCTCTCTCTCTCTCTCTCTCTCTCTCTCTATATATATATATATATATATATATATAGTATTACAAGCCATATCACAGGTAGAAGTCACAGACATATTGACCGTACCAAGGTTCGTGAAGTGAGTGAATTTAACGTCTTTTGTCGGAATGTCCGTATTTCCAACAGGAACAATTTTCTGGTAGTAGTTTAATTATTTTTAATTTTAATTTATATATATATAATTTTAATATATATATATATATATATATATATATATATATATATATATATATATATATATATATATATATATATATATATATGTATATCTGAGAGCTGACCTCAATGTTCACTTTTATATTTACATACGCTCTAGCTCTGATATTGAGCACTTTATCTCATGAATATAGGATACCTTAGAACTATATTTCTTCATATATATATATATATATATATATATATATATATATATATATATATATATGAATTATTTGACATCAGTAATACTGATGCCTATTTCAAACTAAAGTGTCTATTATTAAGCATACATCTTTTCCAAGTAAAGTATCCATATTAATTTGTAAGATAACATAATTGTCTTAATGAATTTTATAGAAAAAATAACACTTAAATTCTTTACATTTTGCACTTTGTATTTATTGAAGGGTGTACTGACAATTTTCATCCCAACCAAAAGAATATTCCAACTATTTTTGATGATACTAATTTTCTCAGATTTATGGTAATGCTTTAGACGAAACACTTTTCAGTACACCAACGTAATACAAAGAAATTTTATCTCACCCTTTCGCTTTCTTACATGCACACAAACGAATATAGGAATGGTGAAACGAAAAAGAATAAATAAAAATAAACCTTATAAAAAATCCAGACTCTAACCGGATCCCAGCTTTACATGCATAAAAAGAAATCAATGTGTCATGAACACCTTAAAAAAGAGTCATTGATTAACTTGCATTGGATTTAGTTTTGAAATATTTTTAGAAAGTGTTTTCTCGATTACGAAAGCAAAAAAATAAATAAATAAAAAAGAAACATTATTTAAAATATAAAGAAAAAAGATAGTTATTGTGCTTGTTGAATTCAAGTGATTCCTACCAACCAAAATGTTTACCATTGTTTAGAGGCAAGGACAAAAACCCTAAAGAAAAGCGAAAAACTATTTTGACCTGAACAGGAGATCAATCATCGGAAATTTGGTTTCCACTGAGCAGCTGAATTGCATCCATTGTTTATTGGATTAAAAAGACAACGACGTTCGGTTCAATGGAAGGAAGTACAGGGAATCAACATAGGAACATTGTGCTAATTTCGATTCGTTCTTTAAGTTCTGTATTAACCGCTGAAAGTCAGGCTTCCACGGAATTCTATTAAATAAGAAAAAGAAACTAGTAAATAAAATTAAGATATTATCTGCAAATAGCGAAATACTAAAAAAATTATATTTCTGGGTTTTTTCTAAGTTTCTATTTTTATTAAGAAAGGAAGGAATTATCATTTGAAATAGTTGGAAAGTATTTAAAGAAATTGAAGAATTGTAATAATCTTTGAATATCTCGAAGTATATTCTGTTATTAATTTTTAATTCGTATTTCTTGCAACTTATTTCTGTTTTTTTTTTTCTTCTTCTGCAACTATTACTTCTAATACTACTGGTGTAAATAAAAGAATAATGTGATAGAGATGTATTGGAGAACATAGAAAGAATACAGCTACAGAGCTTATTTGAACATCGTTTATTGGCCAATTATTCATAGATTAGTCGGTAAGTTGATCACATTAAATTAAGTTCTTAAGGATGACAGATTCGAATAAGCTCAGTAAAAGTCATTTCTTTATTTTAAATACATTCTGCTTACTTAACGTAACGATTATAAATTAATGACCCAGCGGTTGCGATTAAAAAAAGGAAATGTAATAATAACGGTCAGATATTAAAAATAAATGGTTGCAGCAGAAAGTATTCTTTGATGAGAAAAAGGATGTTGGAATGAATAGACTGTAAGACATTTTGGAATGAAATACTAGATCTGATTGTCCTATTACTCAGCTTATTAAGTAACACGAATAAACATTGCAAAATAGGAACAGGAAGATTGCATTCAATTAATGCTGAAATTAACGGGTGTGGGTTTGCTTTCATTCAAATTCATATTGCACACTTAGCCCCACTATTGAGCAACATTCGGCAATATAAACATTTACGGGTAATTCAAAAGATAGTTTCAAATCCAAATGAGATGACAGTTAAAATAAATTTTATTAAAATGAATTCTAATTGTATTTAGTTTGGGAGTTTATGATTCGCTGCATAGTTTCACCTGTTGTCTGTCAAAAAGTGTCCTCTGTTTGCGTTTCTGCCACACTCATAATCCGAAAATAATAAATTCTTTTAAATAAAATCTTGTACTGTAATTAGCTAGACGTTTACTAACATAGTCGGTATTTTTCGAGTAGATCTTAATATCATAAATCATTATTGTAGTTTAATTTTCTTTTTAATTTAATTACTTTTGTGCAGTTGCAGATCAAACGTATTTGCAAGAAACAGAAAATGATATGATTTGGTCCTTTTCTTCTTAACTGCATCAGTTTAATCAGAAAAACAAACCAAAAATGACTTTTGTAATGACGTAATTCTGAATTCCTTAAACGTTATCTCCAAAATGGAACGGTGAAATTAAAGAGTCATACGTAGAAACTGGTTATGTAATTAAATGACAAAAAGGTAAATTACAATTCAATTACTCTTTCAATTATCTAATTAATTAAACATTCAATTACGCAGCATTGTTTTGATATTCTAGAAATTTATATAAATACTTCAGATTAATACAGAATTGTTTATAAACCTATAATTAATACCGGATTTTTTCTCGTATACAGAATTGTTTTTTAGAAATATTAATACTAGAAATTTATATAAATACTTCAGATTAATACTAGATTTTTTTATAAACCTATAATTAATACTAGATTTTAAGGTTGTCATTTGATGAGCTATAATATTTCTTTCTTCCATTTTTCTCGTTTTACAGATTTGCATCATTATTATTTTTTAAGTTTTTCAATATTTTAAAAGAAAGATGCATGTGAATATGACTTATCTATGTCACACAAGTTGCTTATGACATTAAGTATAAATATAAGTATATAAGTATATAAGTATATAAGTATAAATATAAGGCTAAACGATTTGCTAGCTTAAAAAACTTTTTATATCAGTAACAAAGTGATAGATGAACTTAAAAGAAAAACAA
Source organism: Acanthosepion esculentum (assembly GCA_964036315.1). NCBI lineage: Eukaryota > Metazoa > Mollusca > Cephalopoda > Sepiida > Sepiidae > Acanthosepion > Acanthosepion esculentum. The sequence continues at coordinate 58,079,448 of OZ038478.1, forward strand.
ATAGAAAACGAGGAATCACTTGTTAAAATGAATAATTTATGCAATGGCTGACCTACATTTTTGGGCCCTGGAGCTTGAACAGCTGTGGGGACCCCTTCACACCCAGCAACAATAGATTCAAGGATAACTTGCAAAATGTAGGCTATAAATATTTTCTGGCAAGCTCAACTAGCTAATGTATCTGGTTATTCGAGTGCTGAAAGCTCACAAGAACATTTCGAAATTTAACCAATTGCAGGAGAATTATCAGGCCCTATGAAATGTGTATCAGAGCATAGTCTAAGGCCAAAATTAGCTACATTAACCCATTGGCTGGTGATTCTGTCACTAAAATGGCCTTATTTTAATAACAAACATTTAAAAAAACATGGATTTTGTTGAAAAATTCAGTCATTAAAAAGGTTACTTCAGGTGCCATTCTGAGATTAGGGGTCCTGAAGCTTAAACTTCATTAGTTTCATAGTAGATCTGCCACTGAATCTACGTAACAATTAGGATTCAGGAGAAACTTGTTCCAGAAATGGCGTAAGAGTGCTTATTCATTGATCTATTATTATGATTCCAAAAATAGAATAAAAGTAATTTTTGAAATCTGTGGTCAAGAAAATTTTACTCAAATATACTATTGTATCAGTTGATAATTTCTTTATAACAGCTCATGGAATAATGCCTGATACAAAACTATGCTGAGGAAATAACCAATACAAAAATATACGGTATTACTAAAATGAGGTTTCGAATTTTCTGACAAAATTGTAACACAATGGCAAAACGAACGTAACACTTGAGATATTAGCTGATTTTTACTGGCAAGTATGTTTGACTGATTATAAGGAAAGCCATCTTCATTTTAACCTCAATTTTAAATGGGCAATAAAACTATTCATGTAAGAATAAGGAAAAACAAAATTTTCTATTAATATGTCGAAATGATTTATGGGATTTTTTTATACGAAAAGAGAAGAATAGAATAAAGTGAATTAAAAATTCGGGAAATAGAAAGGCACGCATATATATAGTGAAATCATTGTAGATTTTACAAGGATCAGAATGTTGCGAATATTAAGAAAGTAGGACTATCATGTTACATTCAATATATATCTGGAAGATAACAATTCGAACATTGGTGACGAAGAGTTATGCGTTTCACTAAATAGGTTATCAGCAGATATGAAGAAAATTCCTGGCAGATAGCTCGATAGATTGATATGAATAGATGGAGGGTAAGTGAAAAGTTGGATTTTTAAGTATATATATATATTTTAAGTATATATATATTTTTTCTCTCTTTTTCT
>OZ038478.1:58083242-58105742 GCA_964036315.1 Acanthosepion esculentum
ACCTTGGTACGGACAATATGCGTGTGACTTCTCTTTGTGCTATGGCTTGTAATAATCTATCTATCTATCTATCTATCTATCTATCTATCTATCTATCTATCTATCTATATATATATATATATATATATATATATATATATATATATGGGATAACGATATATAAATTTTTACATATCAAGAACACCGACAGTTTACTTCCTGCTGCAATGCAATCTGCAGGCCAATTCTGTTGTATTTTGGCTCGACATTTTATATATGCTGGTTTATGGTGCATTATGAGTAGTAATGTTTATTGAATTAACCTGCCGGTTATTGGGTGAGCGGTAATTATTATATTTTTTATTATTCTAATGGTTATTGAGCAGTAATAGTTGTGTATGCCAATGCGGTTATTTGTAGATATTTTATAATTTTGTTTTTAAACTTCTTTAGTCATAATTTATTATTTATACTTTATACTTAAATATTTGCTGTTTATTATAATTATCATCTTTACACGTGTTTATGTGTTCCTTTTTATTTTGTGAATTTGTTTATATGTTCATTTATATTTTTTGTTTAATATATATATGTATGTATGTATGTATATATATATATATATATTTCTGGGCTTGCTTATCGTATTTGTTTACTTTAAAGAATTGGTTCTGTCTAAAGTATGTTATATATATATATATATATATATATATATATATATATATATATATATATATATAGAGAGAGAGAGAGAGAGAGAGATAAAGATATAGATAGAAAGGGGTCGAAACCAGGCATAGAAAAAAGACGAATATAGCGACAGACAGATAAATAAATATATAAATAAAGTGGAAGCTAATAGCTTCGAATTTAATTTTGCAATTAAATTAAAAACATTTGTTCCATTTCATCCTCAAGCGAATTTTGGACTCGCTTGATGATGAAATGGAACTAATGTTATATAAATAAAGTGTAGATGAAACGTGGGGTTAGGTGTGGATAAATATTAATAGGCGGAGCTAGCTAAATAGGTTGCTGAATTATATAGGTAGAAAGAAACAGAGCGGAAGAGAAAGATACAGACATATATGCATACATTTATCTCATTCTCTCTCTCCACACACACACACACACGCACACACACACGCACACACATACACACACACACACACACACACACACACACACACACACATATATATATATATATATATAAATTATATATCGGGTGTAACAGCAAAATTGTCCAAATAGTGTAACAGCATGGGATAATTATCCCACAAAATGTTCAATATCTAAAAAAGACAAAACTAATTGAGTTTCTTTTTTACAGGTTTTCAGAGAAGCCATTTATCCATCCTGACGCCATGTGTTGCAAGAATCACTGAAAAACCCTTTGAGTTAATCAGCTACAAATAGAACGGATTAAAAGCGTGTTGTGTCAGCCACACGAAATCTACCCAACTAAGCAATGGTGAGAGGTAAAAGATCATTCCGGCATTCAGTAATGGTACCAACATTCATACCCTGGCTTCCATTTTCAAAGTCCATTCAAGAGCCATCAAGAGAAAGGTAAATAAGTTAAAAAAAGAGTGGAAAACTGGATCAGGAGATCACAACAGGAAAAGGGATCATCATTTCAACTGAGAGCTAAATACATTCTTATTGTTCAAAGTATTGTTCAGTAGTGTTATAAAAGCCTCGGAGAATTCCAGTAAGATACCTTTAATTATTTCTAAGATACAACGGTTCAATGCTTAATCTAACAATTGGATAATGATGCACGATTTTGCAATATACACTCGGTATCTCCACCGGTGCAAGTTGTTTGAAGACACATTGAAGGCAGTAAGAAAAACAAGTAAATTTCACAAACAACTAAATTGATTGTCACCTGACCTGGTACACCGAAGTAGTAATGGTTGTATTACATGGTTATTCGATGTAACAGCCTTCACTCACAATGGTGGCACCAAATGCGGGACCGGAATCGTTGACATGTACGCATCACATGGCTTGCATTGCTATTGGACATTACTCAGGTAATGGCAGCTTTAAGGGAATCAGTCATATTGTGGGAATGTACCAGATGCAATAGTGAAAGCGATTTAGGTCTGGTGAGTTTGGTGGCCACATGTTTAGTGTGATGACGTCGTGCAGGTTGGCGCCCATACAATCTTGGACACCACATTTTTGTCAGTAGGTGTAGACTCCTGCTGAAACACATATGGCCTTCCATCATATACAATGTATATCCACGGCTTCACCGCGATTTTCAGCAACGCAGTGTGGCCAGCAACATTCACCAGAAGTCCATGCTGAAAGTAGTGGGGTGGAATCACGTGTCATTCACAAATCATCACCACTAAAACCTTTACAGAAGCGGGAAGCTTGGTATGCCATAACATTGGCAACATCAGAATAATTCGCACATAGCTGCCTGTTATTTGTATTCGGTTGAAATCATTTTCGACTAAAAAAAAAAAAGAAGAAGAGGAGAAAAAGCAGAGCATGACAGGTTCTTCTGAATATTTGAACTTTTTCAGTTAAGGTTTTGCTCGGAGAAACTGTTGTTATTGTGTGTGTGTGTGTGTGCTCTTTCCTCATCACGTATGAGATGTACCGAATCTCCACATGCACCACATTGCGGATTGTGCACTTGGACGCCCGGGTACCTCTGGCAATGGCTCATCGACGTTCCGGAATTAGCATCGATAAGGTTTTGCACCCGCTGTTCGAATTATGCCTTAATACTGTTCAAACGCTTTAAATGCTTTCTGTTCTTCGCTGCAGGTGTCGGTGGCTTCCAACTCCTTCCGAATTTTATGCACAAACGACCTGGTAACTTCCAGGAAGGTAGCACGGTGGAGTAATGGATAGCGGCGCAGATTGAGGAGAGCCGAGTTCGAATTCCAGTCGAATCCATTACATTCACTTACGTGATAATAACCTTGGGAAAGGTATGAATCCGCTTCTTCTCCCCCAGCTATAGGTAAATAGCAGGACAGACCGGGTTCTATAGCCTTGGATACCGCAGAAATAAATGACAACTTACTGCAGAAAAAATCTGCCTCGTCAGTCATTTATCGAAAGATACATGATCGCCTAAGCGTATATCTCGCATGACACATGACTGACTTCCAAGAAACGTGCAATTTCAAAATGGCTTTGCTTTGTGTGTGTATCCCAACAATTACAGCATGTCGTTTCATCTCATGAGTTAGCTGATAGATAAAAGTACATTAATTGATTATCACGCAACTGCAGGCGCGCAATCAAATACCTAACGCGCGCGTTCACACACACACACACACACACACACACACACACACACACACACTATATATATATATATATTTGGAGAGAGAGAAAATTTTAAATAGCTTAAATAGACAATCCACCGATTGTAGATGGATACAAACACTTGTGCACGCACATACACTTACATACATATGTAGATAATTGTGTTACTAGCAAGATAGATATGTATAAATTAAGATAGTTGTAATCTGTCTCTGAATTGTAGAAACAGTAAGAGATAAATCCAACTGGAAACAGTATCCACAGAATAGATCACAGGTTAAAATCTAGATTGATATTAGTTGATAAATACGACAACCTATCAGTTTCCTTAACATTGATAAACAGATACAGAAAAAGATAGTGGCTGCATATTTTTCCCTGTGCGAAAGAGAAGATTAACGTTATTCATCTATATGTATCTACATTTACGTGTCGCTTTTTTTCTCTCTCTCCTCAACAGCGTGTGCGTGTGTGTTCGTGCGTAAGCTTTTGTTTGCAAAGCCTGTCCTCTGCAACTGAGTCTGTCCCATGCAATTCCGACAAAGGGCGTCTTTTATCGGTAACTCAAGAGCTGATCAGAATATCAAGAAATCTTAATGAAAAATGAACTCATCTGGAACCCTCAACGGCCCAAGATTTGAAAGAGACCGAAAAATCTTTTGGTGATTGAAGTGAACACAAGAAATGAAGGATAAATGGCAATAAGATATATCAAGGAAAGTGGCGGGAAGAGAAGGCGTAGGAAGGGCAAAACAGAAGAAGAAGAAAAAAAGAACGCGTGAAAAGAGAGAAGTAAAAGGAAATAGAAGCAATGAGTTATCTGGGAGCAAAAACAAAATTTTAAAAAGAAAAAATGGGTAAAAGATAAAAAGTAAAAGTAAAAAGGAATTTAAGAATGACGAATAGAGGAAAGTGTAGTTTAAAAATTAAAAAAAAATAGATGGTAAAAAGAAGGAAAAAAAGAGGAAAGAGAAGGAAAAGGAGTAATTATGATTAATGCAAAGAAGAAGCCGCGAAATCGAAAAATGGGAATAAAATTTATATCACAGAATGTGGGAGGTTCATGCCATTATTTTCCCATATATAATTGGAGCGTAGGGGTCTCTACCTCCGAACTTAAAATCCTATATTGAGAAAATCGGAATAAAACATAATATCTCATCACTTCAGAAGTCTGCGTTGCTTGGTACCGCAAATATTCTGCGAAGGTTTTTCTCTGTCTGAGGTCGTACGAATTGATGGAGACCATAATGGAAGATCTCCGGGTGCCCAGTCCTTGCTGAGAAAGAATACACTATTAGACATGACAGGCTAGGACAATATATTCATTGCCATGTCTGTGTGAACTATGTCTATATCTATGTCTATATATCGAAACATCAGACAGAGAGTAGATGCAGCCGTTCCAAGTGTGCCAAGATATGTCAGAGAATAAATGTAGTCGTTCCAAGAGCGCGAGATCTGCCAGATAGTAGATGTAGTTTTTCCAGGAGTGTCTAGATCTGTCAGATAGAAGATGTAGCTTTTCCAGGAGTGCCTAGATCTGTCAGATAGTAGATGTAGTCGGGCCAGGATTGCCGGAATCAGCCAGATAGTAGATATATCTTTTCCAGGAGTGCCTAGATCTGTCAGATAGTAGATGTAGTCGTTCCAGGAATGCCTAGATCTGCCAGAGAGTAGATGTAGTCCTTCCAGGAGTACCAAGATTGAAATTGAAAAAAAAAAGTGAAAAGTTTGGTGATTGTCTAGACCTTACCAGAGAAATTAAGAAAAAAATGTAGAACATGATAATTTAACTATATTACGACCCTTTTGGACCAGCCCTGAAGAGTCTCGAATACCCTTGAAAAATAAAAATAAAAATAAAATCTTCGCTGAAGCATTATGTTGAAACTTGACTAATGCATGGAATAATAATGCAACACAAAATGTACTTAAAACAAAATGTATTGAAACAAGAAAGTGTACACAATATTTACATATAGTCTTTTGTATATTCCTGGGAAGACCGTTCCTGGAGAATGTGTTGACTAAGTCGCAGTCGGGCAGAGTCTCTAGTTGAATCTCTGGCTTCGCCTCCCTGTCTTCCCGGTACCAACCATATTTATATAGTCAGTACTCCACTATGCAAATTAGGTGGATCCTACCACAACACATTAAAAACATCCACAAGGCACTAATGCTAAAATCAATTTGTAAAACTGCAGGTATATTGAGGAGACTTGCAGTTACTTGACCCCTAGTGAGAGATACCAGATTTAGTGAGATTTTATTTCAAGCTGTATACCTTGAAATAAAATCTCAACGGGTAAAATATAAATCTATACGATATATCTAGCAACAGCAACAATTATATTAAACGTTATAATGCCCACAAAAAACGAGTCACAAGTAAAGCAGAAATACGTAAATAAATAATAATAATAATGAATTAAATAATTATGCTAATTAGCAACAAGAATAGAACAGTAATAAGGGAAGATGTATGTAGAATTTAGAAGAGAAGACGAAAGTGAAAGACAAAATGACGGTATTGCTGAAGCTGTCCATCCAGTCATTCATGGAAGACATCACTGTGTTTAACCGCCATTTCTATTCAAAATTCTCCATTAGTCACAATAAAACACAAGTGACAACGAGAGGTCAAGAAATGCTGTTAAGAATGAGGTGAAAATTATAAGCAGAAGCTGAAGGAGAAAGAGGAGTGAGTGACATTGAGTTGCGGGGCGAAGGAAAGATAAAGGAGGAACAGACAAACGAAAAGAATGAAAATGGGAAGAGGAAGATACAGAAGATAAGGAAAGACAGAGAACAAAGAAGAAAAGAGAAAGAAGGAATTAAAAGGGCGAAAAAGAAGGAATTGAAACAAAAGGGAGATAGAAGAGAAATGATTTAAAACAGAAAAGAAATAAGGAATTAAAATGAAGAGCAAGAAGGCATTATAAAAGAGAAAGAAAATTAAAAATGGAAGGAAAAAAATAAAAGAAATTGTGAAATAAATTAATTTATGGAAGGGAAAAATGTGAAAGAGATCAGTTAATATGAACACATAAAAAATGTAGAATGACGATAAAAAAGTAAAATAGAAAAGCAGTAGAATGAAGAAAGATATAGATTTTTAAAAATGAAGACAAAGAAAAAACGAAAAAAAAAATAAGAGAAAAAGAACTATATGCAAAATAGGAAAAGACGAATAAAGAAAAAAAAGCAGAAGAAAAGAAAAATGAGTAGAAGAAAATTAAAAGAAGATGAAAAAGATGAAGGAAAAGGCAAGAAAGTAATAGTAGAAGAAGAAGAAAGAAAGTGGGGAAGAAGTAATAGAAAAGAAAAAGAGAAAAATGTCAAGACAGGAATTAGAGGAAAATGGCAAAATATTTAAGAAATCTAAAAACAAGTAGTAGAAAATAAAATAATAGTAGCAATAGTCGTAGTAGTATTCGTAGAAGAAGAAGAAGAAGAAGAAGAAGAAGAAGAAGAAGAAGAAGAAGAAGAAGAAGAAGAAGAAGAAGAAGATGCTAACATATAAAGTGTAAGTAAGTGCAGATTTGTTGTTGGAAGTAGTGGTAAATACGGGAATAAAGCCGGTAATTTGAAGAATCCAAGAAGACTGTGATTGGGTGGGTATGAATCGACAGATCGAAAGAAGAAGAGAAAAGATCACGGTCAAAGGGTTGGAGGTAGATGGAAAAATAGGAACGGGAGGAAAAGGGAGAGGAGGAGGAGGAGGAGGTATAAGGATAGGAGCTTAATTTGAAATTAAGTCTGTCTGAGATCACAGAATGAGCAATTGAGTTGAAGCACACCATTCTTCTAACCTCTGCCGGCGCCAGGAACAAGTGAATGCTTCTGTGATTTACGAATTTCTTGACACCAACCATCCGTTCCGCATAAGAATCGTCGCTGACACATTAATAAATCTTTGATTAACACAACGGCCCGCTTTCCTCCGCTCGTTTTTCTCCACTTCCTCGCTTTTCGACCCCCAACAGCTCATTTCTTCCATTTCTCAAAGACTCTCTCCCATATCCAACTCTGTCTATCATTTGGGCTTCTTTATTCCGTTTCCAATTTTCTGCTTCAGTCCAACACACCACCATCCATCCATCCTACCATCCATCCATCCAGCCAGCCATCCATCCATCCAGGCAGCCAGCCATTCACTTATTTTATCCTTAACGAATGGTTGCTTACTTTTTTCTTTCCGCCCTTTTAATAACTTTCTTTCACTCTTTATCTCCACTTGTACGCTCTCTTTAGGTTTTTCCTTCATTCTTGACACTGCTTTTCAGGTTTTTCCCTCTTCGCAGTCTTTCTATCTTATTTTGGCCATTTTCAGATGCCAGTCAATTTACTCAAGTTTACTCAGAAGCGTTCTCAATTGCGTTTGTCTTGTAAGATTTATTTCGGACACAAGAAAAGAAGAATGACAGTAAGAAAATAAAGAAGAACATGCAAAAGACGATATGGAAATAGGGGACAGATTGATAGAAAGAGGGAAAAAACAACAAAAAACGAAAAGAGAACAGTAAAAAGATAAATATAAACAAAATGAGATAAAAGTTAACCAATCAGATTGTCGAATATCGACTTCTACACGTTTAACTTTCGCGCATTTGTTTATTCAAGAGTTTATCACCATGGGATTTTTTAAAAAGTTTAGCGAGAAATCGCACACGACGCGAAAAGACTATATGTAACATGTAAAGAAAACTAAAAATATGTTAAGTAAATTACAAATGAATAACATATTTGATAATTTATATTTAAAGTTGTTTCTGAGAATGTGGACAGAAAAATAAACTCTTTGAATGAAAGATCGTGTTTTTTTTTCAATTGCAAAATACATAGAAACAAAATGTTTTCTAAAATCCAGTAAAACATTCGATGATCAAGGTACTATTCAACTTTGCTTGATCATCGTGGCCGAGAGGTTTAAAGCACGTCGGATATAACTGCGTTTTCCCCTGTCCAGGGGAACGCAGATTCGAATCCTTTTCTTTAATAAGATTTCTCAAATATTCAGGCCGGTAGACAAAATTAAACAAATGTACTGTTTAATAAATAAACGCAGAGTCTAATCAAATATGGGTATCCACTGAAAAATAATGTTTAAGTAATAAAATATGGAATATAAGAAGCATGACAAGAAGTACTTATATGGAATATAAAATAATATCTTGAATTACTAAAGAGTAAATTTATTCTCTAAAGTCGCCATTGACTTTAACCATGTCTTCCAGATGACTTCGGAATCTCCTTCAACTCTTCTGGACGGTTTCCTTTAAGTTGGTGAATGCTGCTATAATCTTTGCCTTCAGTTCATCTTTGGTAATACAAGGAATTTTGTCTTTCTCTCGCTCAACTGCACCCCACACGTAATAATCAAGAGTTAAATGGCTTCTTCTACTTGTGACATAGGATCTTCCAGCAGCCACCCTCTTGACCCAGAGCAGCACTACCTCTTCAGGTCACTTGATATAGACCTCCATGTTGAGTCTGATGCTCCGTGGGAAGATGAATGAAGGCATAACTTTGCCATCTCTTGTGATCACTCTAAACACTATGGTGTTGACTGGATATATGATCCAACACTTTCCGAATTCTCTACACTGTCCTCTGAAATGTTCGCATTGGAGCTTCAGGCGCGAATGCAAAACAGTATAGCATGGCTTTTCTAAATTTCTAGCGGAGTGAATTATGTCACGGTGCTTTTTTTTCTCATACATGGTACCCAACTGACCCTAGTATACTGTGTAGACGGCAAAATCAAAAACAAACAACAAGCATGCGCAAAATTAAAGATATGAATTAGCGACAATTTACCCATCGCATTTTGTAATTCCATCAATAAAACATTACTTTATTCTGATGAAGTCCTAGATAAATTACACCGAATTTGCAACTTTATCATTCAATTTCCTATCTATCTATCTATCTATCTATCTATCTATCTATCTATCTATCTATCTTCACATACACATACACACACACATTAATACATATATATATATATATGTTGTGGTAGGATCCACCTAATTTGCATAGTGGAGTACCGACCATATAAATATGGTTGGTACCGGGAAGACAGGGAGGCGAATCAAGAGATTCAACCAGAGACTCTGCCCGACTGCGACTCAGTCAACACATTCTCCAGGAACGGTCTTCCCAGGAATATACAAAAGACTATATGTAAATATTGTGTACACTTTCTTGTTTCAGTACATTTTGTTCTAAGTACATTTTGTGTTTTAGTCAAGTTTCAACAATATATATATATATATATATATATATATATATATATATATATATATATATATATACCTATTCATTCTTTCTGATCTTTCCAGCTTAATTTCCTTCGCTTGATGTTTCACTGTTTTCGTGCATACATGTCTTTGTTTCTTACTTACGCACACACGCACATGCACACACACACACACACACACACACACACACACACACACACACACACACACACACACACACATATATATATATATATACAGACAGTGGGAAAGAGAGAGAGAGAGAGATTGATAACTAATGAGAGAGGAGAGAGAAGCTTGGTAAGGAGAATGAAAATCATAAAATTGAGAGAATAACTGGTGGAAATGAAGCATGACAAGAAGTGAGCCCAGGAAGAAGAATAACACAAAGAAACTGACACAGATTGATTTATAGTGTGGTTGATAAGGAAAGGAGTGAAGCAGACAAAGAGAAAGAAAGAGAGTCTTTGTATGTGTGTGTGTGTGTGTGTGTGAGAGAGAGAGAGAGAGAGAGAGAGTGAGTGAGTGAGTGAGGGAGTGATTGGTAAAAAGAAGTACTAAAATGAAGAAGTAAAAGAAAATAAATACCAGCAGCACAAAGCAAACGAAACATTGCGACAATTAATGATATAGAAAAGAGTGGAATGACATAAAGAACAAAGAATCGTTAATAATTCGTAGAGTGTATAATAAAAAGAAGAAAAGAATACAAAGAGAGGAAACAACAAGAAGAGATCACTACATAAAGAAAAAATGGTACAGAATATTTAGAAGAAAATGTGAATATCGAAAGTATCACACGGACGGAAAGACATCTCGATATAAAGTTAAGAAACGAATAATAATAATAATAATAATAATAATAATAATAATAATAATAATAATAAAAACAGAGTATCTTTTCCGGAAGTGGCGAGAGTCGTACCAAGCAAATGTGAGCGAATATCGAACAGAAAAGGGCATGGCATGACATGGCTGCGTTCAGCTGGAGTAAAGCAAATGACATTAGCAAGTGGAGGAGGTGCGTGCAGGCGGAGCGGAATGAATAAACGAATGAAAGAGTGAGACGAATAGAAAAGCGACCTCTCGCTCGGGCGGCTGCCCCCGACGGTCAGACCAACAACAATCCAATGACTTCATCAGTCTGTATTGAATACAGTAAAACCAACCCCAACCTCGTCATGCTTCATTACTGTTCATCTCTTCCGTCTTCAGTTTTGGATTTCTCCAACCCTGATACATTCTGATCAAATCTACCATGATGTCTCATGTCTCCCCATTGGGGATTGTCATCAACACTGTCAATGTCACCCTCACAATGCCGCTGCTACAAGTTTACGCTTTCCCATAGTTATATCCACTGGTTCCACCCCTCGGTCTGCAAAGCAGAAATCCACTCACCGTCTGTCTAACTGACTGCACCTGATTACTCTACTCCTTGACTCCTGTCTCTATTCCTCATCATCATGTTTATCCCACCCTCTTTTAAAAACTTAGCTTCCGGTCTACTTTCATTTCAAAACCTTTATCTGTTTACTCTTACTTTCACTTTCCATTTCCCAATTTTTCATTCACAGTCTTTTTATTTTCCTTCTTTTTTCTTCCTTCTTTTTTCTGTCTTCTTTTTCTATTTCTTTTTTTTTGTGCTTCCCATGAATATTTTGTTTCGTTTGTTTTCTGTTAGTCTTTCATTTAATAGTTTTTTTTTATGATAATTCTTTTTTTCATCCACTTCTTTACAAAATTATTCATTTTCTTCCACTTCTTTACAAAATTATTCATTTTCTTCCTTTCATTCAGACATTCTTAGTACCTCTTTTTTTGGAGTGATTATTTTTTTTTCATCTTTTTATATTCCATTTCTTTTTCATTATTCACATTCTTTCTTTGGTACTTTCTTTTTTTTTGTTCTTTTATATTTATCTTCATTCAGCTTTTCACTTTTTCCTTCCATATTTCTTAACATTTTCTAATTTAAGTTCTTTCTTTTCTATTCATGTTTTTCTCTTCCCGTTTTTCTTAATTTCTTTTACATACTATTTAGTTTTCATTCTTTTCCTTTTTCATTCATTTTTTTACATTCTTTCGTATTTCATTTTATTTATTATTCTCATTTTTCTTTTCTTTTCTCGTGAATAAACTTTGTTAATTTAAATTATTTTTCCTTCTTTTCATTATTGTCGTTTACATATTCTTTTCTTTCTTTCCTTCTTTCTTTTTTTTACTTTCTTTATTTATTTCATATATCTTTTTTCTGTCTTCCATTTTTCTTTTTCTTTCATTGTGTATTAAAATTTTTAATTTAAATTCTTCCTCATCTTTCTTTCTTTCTTTCTTTCTATATTACCCTTCCTTTTCCTTCCCCCAAGTCTTTGAAAATGGTTCCAGTAGTGGTGTAGTACTGGAAAGAAAAGGGACCACCAATGACTGCTGTGATAATGGTTTGCAGTTAATTAACGAAGAACGAAGGCAATATTGTGACGATTAATTCACTCAATAAATACCAGCGGGCGAGAAGAGAGCAGGGAGAGGTTTGTGCTCGGCTCTCTGAAGCATTGTCCAACCTATTGATCGGACAATAGTGACGGGAGGGGGCAAGTCTCTAGGCCTGGTTTTCTTTTATTTATTCATTTGACTGTCCCCTGCCGAAAAATCTTGATACATTAGATTTATTTTCAGCAACATTACCACCACTGTATTTAATGTTTCTGCTGTTTCATAGTTGTTTAAATTTGGTTCTTGCTTCTTCACTCCATCATCATTATCATCAACATAATCTTTTCCCGCGTCGTCTGCGAACGGGTTTATGGAACGATTATTGTGTTACGCCTAAATCAATCAATCCATCATCATCATCATCATCATCATCATCATCATCATCATCATCATCATCATCATCATCATCATCATCAATAATACCATAAGTTAAAGTATTTGCTTACCTTAATAAAGGACTATAATTATTATAGTCTTTGTATTATTCTTTAGAGTCGTTCCTTTCAGAGCAACCTTCTCGGGTTACCATTTTCTACTGACATGAGGTGTAATGATTATATTGAATCATTTGCTAGGTCTGCTGCTAAGAATGTTGGTTCACTTGTGTAAGATGATTTTTCTCACCAGAATCTATTTTACACATTTATAAATCTACGATTCGTCCGTACATTGAATATTGATGTTACAGTTGGTTTGGTTCTTCTCCTTTGTATTTAGAGATTCTTAACAAAATCCAAAGAAGAATCTGCAATTTCATCGGTGGTGATCTGGTATCCCAGCTTCAGTGCCTTTTCCCACCGCCGTAATGTAGCTTACTGTGCCTTTTCTATAAATATTTTCATGGTAATTGTTCTGATTAGCTTTCCTGTTTGGTACATCGAGTTTACGAGTTTAAGCGTAGTACTTGAACCGCATGAAGTCTGTGAGACCGCCGTATAACAAACTGGGTGTCCACATGAAATTTTAAGTCGCGGAAAGACAGCAAAGTTTGAGTATTATTTCTTATATTGGCTCTTTATATATTTTTTATAGTTTACATCTACCACTGTTAGATCTATTTAATAGTTTCTTCTACTTTCCTGTCAACTACATTCTTCAACCACTTAAATGCAACGCCATTCGTCATCTTCTGTCTACTTGAAACCTGTTCTTTTATTTTCCTTTCTCCTCAATAGCGTTTGTTCAGTTTCTTTCTATGGCATAACACATTGTATCTTAGTGGTTTTATCGCCTTGCTCGTGGGAAATGATTAACATATATTTAATACCCTCCTACTATTAATAATTAGAATTATTTCGTGTGATCATTAGCTCCATGTGTATCTAGTAAAATTCGCTATGAATCAAGTGACATCAAGTCTCATCAATAACTCAACACCCCATCTATAATTCTTGCAGATTTCAACAATGCTATATAAATTAACAGTTTCTCCTCTAATTTCTGATTCTTCCAGTCTTTGTTTCATAAAGCACTTCTATGTGTTGTAATAATTATCGGTAAAATCGTTGCCTTCATAGACAATGTTTTAGTTCTTTGGCCATGTTCAGGTATTTACTTTACTTTTTACTTTCTTTAATTTTCAATCAGTGTTCTACCGGAACAGCTACAGCCATTATGTAACAGATTTCTTTCTTTATATTTGTTAATAATAATAATAATAATAATAATAATAATAATAATAATAATAATAATAATAATAATAAAGGAACGCAGCCCTCTCGACGTCCAGTCCTGATGTTCACCCATTATTCCCCTAAGGGATATGCACAAAAGTTAGGCAACTGACTGACTGTGGTTTTGTAGCCCATCTTAATTTACCAAGACAAAACATGTACTTGTTAAAAACCCCACACAATTATCTAGAACAACAAGCGACATGCCTGGTGTACCCCAAGAGTATTTTCATTATTATCATTATTATTGCTTTGGTGTCGTTCAGCTCTTACTTCGTGTGTTACGTCTTGTCATTACCTCAGATAAATAATGGACCATTCCGATTTGATTGTGAGGAAAGACGGAAGAAAAGGTATATCAGATTCGTTTTTAGCTTTTATTGAGAAATGGAAAGCACACATCATAATAAGAAAACACCGTGGAATAAGACTCCCCTGGTAACACAAATGAACTAGGCAACACGCCTTAAATAAAGAACTCAAAGTGTGTCAAGGAAATTCTGCCAGGTTCGCGACTGCAGAGAGGAACCCAGACGAGGCTATGTGTATGCGGCGTCTACGAGTAATTTTCGCCCGAGCAAACGGGCTCGGTTAGCCTCACATAAAAATCGGCCTTGTGCCACTTTCTGCCTTGCGGGGAGGTTGGTAAATACCAGTCCGTTGGAGTCAAGTAGTCTGCTGTGTGGTTCGCGACAAGACCTCTATCTTCGGGCAGAGGGTGACAAGACCTCGTTTTTAGGGCGGAGGATGACTCAGTCGTTCTGTCTCCGGATAGAGACTCGGCTGAGAAAAATAGACCAGTTCTATACTCGAGCCCGCTTTTGTGGGAACTGGGTACATTTTGACCAGTCTTCCGGGTGGAAACGCTCGGGTTCCCCACAGTAAACTTAACCTTGTGCCGCATCTAGACTGCAGTGGGGCGATCGGTAAATACCAGTCCGTTGGAGTCAGGCAGTCCGCTGTCTGGCTCGCGACAAGACAAGACCTCTGTCTTCGGGCAGAGTGGTAAAAATACAACAACAGCCACAACAGCAGTTCTTGGAACTCCAGAAACAACAACAAAATTTGATTGAAATAAGATGGGAGAAAACGGAAAATTCTCCAAGTTCTTTTACTCCCGTAGCTGAATTTACATACAATTCAGATGATGGAATTAGCTTTTCTGCTTATTTTAGAAAATACGAACAGATTTTCAGAGAAGAATGCAGCAACTAGGAAGACGAGAAAAATAACAAGAATTTTATTGAGAATGTTAGCACCGGTAGAATATGAAAAATACTGTAATTTTGTACTACCGGAAAAAAAAAAAACAAAAAAAAGTACTGGAGAAACTTACTTTGAAGAAACAGTAAATATTTTGACTAAACTTTATAGTGAGAAACGTTTGTTACTCAGTACTCGTTGGAAGTGTATGAATCTGACAAAAAGAGTGTATGAATCTGATATCTTATCACATATGCTGGAATCGTTAACAAGGAGTGTGAAAGATTCAAATTAAACGAACTGACTCCAGATATGTTAAAAGGGTTAATTTTCGTTCAAAGGTTAACGACTAAAAATGACACAGAAATGCGTGCTAGAATTCTACTGAAACTTGAACAGAATCAAAAACTAACACTACAAGAAATATCGAGCCGAATATCAGAGAATCCTAAATCTGAGACTCGATACAGAGAAATTGCAGAAAAAGATATATACATACAAACTAAAGAAAAATATGGAAAAAGAAAACTTAATCTATGTTTCAGGTGTAGAAGGTTACATCTCAGAGACTCTTTAAGAATTCAAAGTGCTATAAATGTGGAAAAATAGGACATAAACCGACACACTGTAAAAATAAATCAAGAAGTTCTCACAGAAAAATTTTCATACATAGCGTTGCGACGTAAAATTAATTACAAAGAAAATTTGTGTATGTGAAAATTAATAATGTGGATGTAAAAATGCAACTAAACACTGGTAGTGATATCACAATAATTTGCGAAGACACGTGGAAAGCAAACGGAAAACTAAATATTAAAAATAATTTCGAAACTCGCACGTGGCGTGTCGGGTAAGACATTATTTTTTTATTGGTGAAATGATTTCTAACGTTTCATTTCGTAACAAGAAATTAGGACATGCTGAAAGTTTATCAAGACTGATACCAAAAATACTGAACCTTTTGAAGATACTGTTATTGTAGAATTAAGAAGTAAAATAGAAATTAAAAATATATTACGCAATGTAGTACGCGAACGACTCTGGAAGAAATAAAAATAAAAGCAGAACAAGACATTTATTTCGAAAATAAAAAGACTAAAAAAATTAAGAATGACAGACGGTTTTTAGAACGCAGCACAATTTGAACACTTACTCGCTATGTGACGGAGTACTGGTGTTTGCAGAAAGAGTAGTAATACCTATCATATTACAAAAGCGGAATTAAATGAATTTCATAGCGTACATCCGGGAATTTTAAGGATATGAGATTTTGACATTGGGCCCAGTGTACACGCTCGAGTTACCCACAATAAACTCGACCTTGTGTTACATCTCATCTCATTGGGAAGACTGGTTAAATACCAGTCTATTGGAGGCGGCTAAGGAGAATTTCTAGTGACGTTTCGGCGAGTAGATTAAGCGGTGACATAATATTATAACCGCTAGGAGCGAGTTATAACGAAAAGAAAGAAGTAAGGAAGGAAAAAAAAGGGAAGATAGTGGAGGCGATATCTCTCATGCGTTTAATGCCTGCTCCATGAAGAGAAAAACCTTGTCAATTTTTATTTTTTTAATTTGTACCCTCTCACTTCTTTAAATAGTGATCTGTAGTATTAACCTTAATTTGTTTATCAGTTTGTATCGGTATGTTCCAGAAAGTAGAAGCTTCATCGTTTTATATTACTGTTGATGATCTCATATTAAAAGATATATAAAAATGGCATTATATAACATAGAGGTAGTCGTCATTGTAACGATGAGCTTAAAAATTATTTATTGTTATCACCTATAGTATCTAAGTAAATAGAAAAAGTTGATTTTATAAGCGTAGCTTAGATGTGGTACAAGGCCAGAAGTATGGGGCACCCAGTGAGGAGCGAACTCGCTACTCAGTTTTATATTGTTCTGGAGAAACAAGAATGCTAACCATTACACCGAGGTATCCAAAGTAAATAGAGAAATGTAGCACTGTAGTATTAGTTGTTGAAATTATAATCCTATAATAAATAATTCAAGGGCCGTTGCGAAAGAAATGATTTCTATATCATTATGTTTGTCGACGACGTCACAGACGGATGTTGATGGTATGCCAGGAGAGGCTGAACCCTACAGCATATCATCTATAATTCTTTTTTTTTATTAAAGATATTATGAAATCGTCTGTGTTAAGTGTGTAGCTCGAACTGGTGTTTGGTCACAGCGGTTGTTATTCCATGATGGGCCGTATTGCCGTTAGTCTCCAAGGCTGTCGCCTAGACAATACATCAAAGTTGCTATATCTCTGTCTCTAACTGACAATTAAATCAGACATCTTTTCATCAGGAATATCTCTTTGTAATATGAAACAGCACAACACATATAATCTGTATTGGCTACTTTTATTACCCCTTTAGGGAAATTTTGCCGACTATTGCTAATGACTGAGAGGAATAAGGAAAAACTTTCCAATCGTAACATGTATTCCTACGAGACGAAAATTCCCAGTGGAAAATGTCGGAGGGAGAAATTCCTTTTTTACCAGAAAATCTTGCCTTCTTGCTAAGTTCTGTTTCGTCAATTCATAGGCCAATGAAAAAGCACCGTTACGTACTTTTTATTTTTCCTTTTTTTTTTTTTGATGAGCTTGTGACCATTAACTGATTCTACCAAATATATCGTATTTCAGAAATATGATATATTTCCAACAATATGTGTGACTGCATTTCAGTTAAGAGGCCATTTTCTCCCTAATCCATAACCATAATATATTATTACCAATTTTATACACAACAGTGTTACAATTTAAGACTCTGGCAAAAATGACATCTGGCATGAAAGTGCGTATTAAGCAAATATGTGTCAGTGAAATTCCCCATTTCAGAAAATTACACCTATTGACAGTCAAACTATTGAGAAATGAAATGTCCTTAAAAGCAATGAAAAGTATTCTTAATTGCTATGTAATATCTAATGTCTTATATGGCAGTGAATGCTGGACAATCTTCTCACAAATGAAGAAAAGACTTGAACCAACAGAGATGTGGTTGTAAAGACGAATGTTAATAATACAGTGGACAGAAGATGTCATCAACCTGTAATTGTTTAGGGACTACAGAGAAACTCATTCTTAGGCTCAGATGAGGCATAACATTTCTGGTACACCTAAGGAAGAAAAAAGGTTTGGAAAATTTAAAACCCACAGTGCATACTGAATGCAAGTGTGAAGGGGAGGAACACAGCAAGTAACCTACTTAACGAATTTATGCCAATGGAGGACAGAATAAGGTCGAAGATGGATGGTAAAGTATCGAAAATTATTTAGTACAGGCAGTTGTGGAGAGACATGATCGCACACGCCCTGAAGTGTCATAACGCATAAAAGAATAAGAATAGTATTGTTAGCCACAGCAATAGTATTACTAACAGTAATTGTAGTAGTTGTAGTCGTAGCGATTGAGGTTGAGGATAAGGTCGATCGCCTTAGTTGTAATAATGGTGCTAATGTTGTCAAGTTGACTCTGGCGATTACTGTCCTAGTATTAAAGCCCGCCTGGTGAGAGCCACGTGATGACCGATTCATACCAAAGCTAATGGGAACAATGACGATGTTTTTTTTTTCATTCTATTCTTTTCATACATTCAACCTCTTTGTAATCCATCCAGTACCTCTGGTCCACTCGTCATTTTACAGCCATTTGTTCTTGGTGTTGTTCATTCAATCATTTCTTTACGCATTCATCTTTTTAGAACCCAGTCAATCGACAGCCTCATTTATTCGTTCGCTCGTTTACGTTTTTCATTCAATTAATCAATTATCCTTTATTCTTGTAGTTCTTTGGTTCTGATCAGTGAATTGATTGACAGCGTATTAATAATATTCGTCGGATAATTTTTTTCTGATCGTTTACATTGTCTCCTCTATTTCAGTTTTATCTTTTATGCCTTGTGCCAGGCCGCCATTTTAAGTTGAACGTTTAAAAAAATGCATTTACAAAAATTTACGCTATTAATACAATTAAAAGAAGGTTACTCCTGACTATTTTACAGTTTTACATGTTTGTTTCACTCTGAATTATAAGGAATATTGATTAAACGCATAGAAATTTGAGGATTCCAAGCAACTGTATTTGGGAGTTTTGAACATCTTGTTGCAGAAGTTAAATAAAAAGAAATTGTCTTCGTAGTTCAAAAAGATTAAATATTGAAAGCGACCTTATTTTATGTCATTTCTTTGTTTTACATAGCATTTCATTTTACGTGGCACATTGAACCATGCATGTATTACGTGCCTAAAGGATACATGATACATAGCAAGGAAGGAAGGAAGGCATTCACCCCCCAAATACACTAACTAAAAAAGAAATGGCGGTTCAACCTAAGAGATATGATAACTCCATTAAAAAGATCTTCATCTGTAGATGAAACCACCATCAATGGAAAATAGAAGCAGCTGATAGGGCAACATGGAGGCGCAAGATAAGGCAGCCTGCTTTGCAGAACCTGGCCCTCATTTCCAGCCGATGTATTAAATATGCTCATTCTGTATGGGCCACACTAACCATTTAAAAGTCTTTATGGGACGTAGAAGATCCAGTAAAAAATCGTCATACTTACCTGATTCTAGGGAGATAAATATACAAATACAATACATTTTATTATACTGTTAAGCATAGCATACAAACAGGTAAATAGGTACGTGGCCAAGTGATTAGAACGCTGAAATGCCGACTATTAGATCAAGTTCGAATTGCAAGGCCGTGACTTGTTGATAATTACCGCCCGAAGAGACAATCCCAACGTTTGGCATTGTTGGAAAGCGTACAAAACGATACTCTGGAATGACCCATAGCCTTGTTGGTGAAATAGGATAGACAAAACCATTCGAAGCCGTCGATGGTTACGCTAGAACCGAGAGAAAAGAAAATCTGCTCCCAGGCAGGGTTCGAACGTACGCCACTCTTTGTAAGGAAAACCAGCGTCTGAACCGACGTGATTTAAACTCCGCGTCGGATTAGACGATGGTTTTCGCTACAAAGAGTTACGCATGTTCGAATCCTGTTGGGTTATTTTTTTATTAAGTCTCTCGAATGCCAACTCGGTAGATGAAATTTAAGCTGTTAAAAACAAAGCAAAAACAGAGCGTCTACTCAAACATATGTATGTATGTATAGCTGGCCACTCGTATTCGTGCACTAAGGCGGCTAGCCAATCCCTATTGCAGACGTTTGCTCAGGCACATTTGTGTTTGTTAACACTCACAGAGGCCACCTGTAGTTTATACTGCAACTATTAGTTACTGCAGACCTTGGTTACTCTACCCAATTTCACTAACAAGGTTTGGGCCAACATGTGGTATATTATGGTTGCCGCACGCTGGGACCGCCTCATCTTCGGACAGATAAACAGGAACTAAATGAGCTTCCTGACAAATCGACCATCGTGAGATTCGAAATTGGGTCTCATGTTCTGAAAGCGAACGTTCTAACTACTCAGCGATGATTCAAACATAGTTATACACTAAGAACAACTTTCACATTAATAATAAATATTGTGAGATTATAAATAGAAATCTATTATTTTTTTAGAAATAAATAAATAAATATATATATATGTGCGCGTGTCTGTGTGTGTATGTGTGTTGAGTACAGCTAGTAATAAATAATTAACAGAGCTATATATATATATATATATATATATATATATATATATATATATATATATATATATATATATATATGTATATATATCTGTGTGTGTGTGTGTGTAAAATAGATAGGTTTGTTAATAAAACAACGAAAGCGTACCAATATAATCAGTATGATAAGCATTTATTTAATATTAATTATTAACCATATGACAGAAATATATATATATATATATATATATGTATATGTGTGTGTGTGTGTGTGCGTGTGTGTGTGTATGTCAAAATAATGAGAAAGAACTGTAAGACTTATAATCCGGTGTTCTTATTAATTATTTTTATTTTTAAAAAACAGTGCTCAATACAACTCTGTAGAGCATAAACATTATAAATTTACTAATTTAAAAATATGGTCCCACCGTTACACAGGGATGTTTGTAGCGATGGGACCATATTTTTAATATCTATCTATATATCTATATATATATATATATATATATATATATATATATATATATATATATATGCTAATAACCTTGGGAAAGGTACTAATCCTCTTCTCCCTCCAGCTATGAGTAAATAGCAGGACAGACTGGGTTCCATAGCCTTGGATGGCAACTGAACTAGGAGAAGGACAACTCTGAATTCAAAACCTGACAGGGGTCGTTTGGGGACCTTGTCCCACGTAGTGCACCAGGTCTCTGTATTCAGCCCTTCAAAAAGTGTGGTTGGTTATGCACAAAGCTTTCACCACTATAATTAAATTATATGTGCTATTGTCTGACTCTCATGTCAAATACGACTGGAGAGTCCATCACACACACACACACGCACACACACACACACACACATACATACATACACACACATATAGAGATAGATAGATAGATAGATAGAGAGAGAGAGAGAGAGAGAGAGAGAAAGATAGAGAGAGAGGAAGGGAGGGTGAGGGAGATATGTATTTTGTAAGTAATTAATGGATTTTATTTTTAATCCAATATTATTTATTTCTGTTCAACTAATAATTTTAACCAAATAGATAAGATTAACTGTATCAGTAAATCAATTACTGATAAACTACAGATTAGTGATCAGGTCAGTAAACTACAAACTAAGGAAGCTTGTTAAAAGATCATAAACCCGAATTCAGATCTAAGCCATCTACTAGGCTTATAAACCCTACTAGACCGGAAATCGGCAGGATCAGTAAGAATATCTTGGAAAGAACCAACCACTCCATAAAAAACACCCTTGGACTACTACAGTGGATTAATACAGCTGATGTTATCAACTGGTTTACCAACATCCGATATAAGGACAACTGCACTTTCATACAGTTCGATATTACCGATTATTATCCCTCTATATCGAAAAATCTATTCATTTTGGCCTTGGATTTCGCTCGAGAATACTCCAATATTTCTGAGAGTGAAGTGGATATTATCATGAAGTGCCGAAATTCTGTTCTAGTCTACAAGGATGAACAGTGAGCCAAAAAGTCTTGTAACGAAAATTTTTACATTTCAATGGGTCCTTTGGATTCTGCAGAAGCTTCTGATCTGGTCGGGTTATTTCTTTTGTACAATTTAAGTGCCTTTGATTGTCTAGATTCTGATAGTGTAGGATTGTATAGGGATGATGGATTTTTAGTTGTTAAAAACTCCACTAAAATTAAGGTAGACCGTATTAGGAAAATGATTCATAAGGCATTTAAGGATTTGGGTCTTAGGACAATAGTTACAACTAATGTTAAACAAGTAGATTTTCTAGACGTTACTCTGGACCTTGCCAGCAACACTTTCCAACCATATGTAAAGATTAATTCCAACCCAATTTACATGCATGCAAATTCCAACCACCCCGCTTCAGTCATCAAGCACATACCATCCTCCATTGGATTTAGGATTAGTAATAACTCTTCGAACAAACATGTTTTTTATAAACATCGGGATTTTTATAA
>OZ038478.1:58110742-58115742 GCA_964036315.1 Acanthosepion esculentum
AAGGCCTACATTTCTTTTTTGCAACGTCGTTCCCTTTGTAATCCTTTTTCTATTCGATGGCAATAATTTAATAATTTCTGACATGGCTACTTTCTTGTGAGAGGGCTGTTATCCCAAATCACCAAGGGGAAAAAGGCCCAGGTTGTTTTTTAAAGATATTTCTCCCTTTATGTTACTACAATGTATTTGGGAAGATGTACACACACACACACACACACACACACACACACACACACATTTAACGATTATTGATTAGAATCAAACTTAATTGATTGTTTTTTACGGTTTTTCAACCCTTTGTAGGTTATTTAAAACTGAAACATATTTGGGATTGTAAGAAGTTTTTTTTTGCTAGTGAATACTGTATTAACATTTTTTTCAGAATGACAATGGTTTTTCCAGATAAAAGTCCCACTAGTTAACGCTTAACTACAATTCGAGCCTGGCTCAGCGATATTACTCGTTGTGAGCTGCTAGACGTTAAAAACTTGAAAAAGAGGTAAGCGGCAAAAAACGACTCTTTATTTCTTAAGTAAGGGACATAAACAAAACTGCCGTGGAGCAGCTGTTGTTAGCAAGTCAGTCTCGACGACTTTTGTGTCGTGTTTAATCCCACTAGGTGTCCGGTATATGTGTCTATGTCTCATACTAATCTAAAGTTGTTAAATATCAATTTTACTAGGCTGCTTCG
Organism: Acanthosepion esculentum; assembly: GCA_964036315.1. Classification (NCBI taxonomy): domain Eukaryota; kingdom Metazoa; phylum Mollusca; class Cephalopoda; order Sepiida; family Sepiidae; genus Acanthosepion; species Acanthosepion esculentum. The sequence goes on from OZ038478.1 coordinate 58,111,434, forward strand.
TGGCTGAGACGTATTTCTCCCTTACCAAGCAATAAACCAGGGTTATGAATGGTTATTTTCATTGTATCTATTTGAAATACTGATGCAAAACAATCTATCCCTATCGATTCTCCTCGTCCTTTTGTCTTGTGTCATACTAAACAAAACTTACTATATATTAAATGCATTTTAAATTTTCGAGTTTGGACATGATATTTTAGTATATCTATACTTACAATATTAAGCAAATTACATAGTTGTAGTAAATGTTAATAATATACAAAAAAACATTGCTTGCTGTTTTAAATAGTGGATTAGCCATTGATACATAGATAAATGTTTCTGAAACAAAATCCCCAGTCTGAAAGAATTTTATTAAAGACTTGACATCATCTTTTGCTTTGACATTCTTCTCTTGGCGATTCAAATTCTTCAGCTTTCTTATTCAGAAATGACATCTTTATAGAAAAACAGTAGTAACTAGTTTATAACTTATTAGACGTTAGGCATTAATTATGGCAGTAATATAAAGTTTTATAGATTTTAACATACGGAGTTTTTTAAACAGTAATATAATTATTACAGGATATGTGGGAAGTATGCGAAATTGTGACGGCAGATTTAATACGTTTTGTAGTAAGGCATATATACATATATACTCTAATATTTTAAATGAAGTTCTGTGTAAAATACTGTGAGAGTGACACACATTTTAATTGTTAGAAACCATTAATAATTTCTTATAATAAACGTTATTTTTGTGAGTACACGTCTTTGAGTGAAATTAATGTCGACTGGCCAAGAAATTGAGAAGTCTTTACCAACAAAAAATATGCCTCTCTACAGCAATCAGAGAAAGCGTTGCTTTAACAGTGCTCTACTAAATATAAAACATTAATAAGTAAACATATTTTGCTACAATGGTTGTGTCAATTTGTTCAATAAGAGTGGAAGGAATCTGATACCTGATGGAGCAAGTCGGTATAACGAAACATATCAAGGGCAAAAATACGTCTAAATCAGCATAAAATCAAGTATTCATTCTAGGACTAGTATTCCGCGGTTTTTATTTCACTAAGCTTAGCTTAGTTTGGCACAAGGCAACGATTATTGACCAATTAGTAAGAAATTAATTTACTTGTGAGTTATGGAAAATCGCCAACAAGATTTTTAATAAAGACAAGTCGCCAGTAGCTGCTATTATAAATGGCCCTGAGGTTAGATAAGGCTCTTTAGAAGGAATTTTCCTTTAACTCCACGTTAGACGACAAGGCTATCCCCTACCTGACTCCCCAGCTCTCACGGACTACAAACTTTGTGATTTCTCTATCTCGTCTAGAGAAGTTACCAGACTCATCAAAATTCTTGACTCTACGGAGGTTACCGGTCTAGATAAAATTCTTGTGGTTATTTTTAAGAACCGTAGCTCAGCATTACCTCCAACATTGGCTAATTGTTTAACCGCCGCCTGAAGGAAAAATATCAATGGTAGGTGTCTGCTGCATGTCCAGTTCTTAAGACTATAGATGAGCATTCATTCCCGCCGAAATAGCTCATCATTATCAACGTCTATTATAAAAAAATGGTTGTTGATCATCTCAACAGACACAACCTTCTGACCGACAAAGACGATGTCATTTCGATCCACTATGGCGTTACACATAGTATCAGCAAAGCACTTGATAATAAATTCATTACGAGAGCGATAGCTTCAGATATCTCAAAAGCCTTTCTTCTTCTTTCTTTGTATGACAAATTGGAAAAAAGGTTTTGTGATGCATTTCATCCGTTATGACTTCATTGGATTGAAACGCGTCACAAAACTTTTTTCAATTTGTCATACTATTTTTTATAAATACTGTTTGTTGATATATTATAGAAAATTATATATATATATATATACTTTACTATACAAAGTTTAAAGTCTAATATAAGCAGTACCTCAGGACATCAAACAGTACCTTTATATAAACAATGTTTATAAATTATCATGTCTTTTAGGAAATTGCGTGACTAGTATCAATAAAAAAGCAATATTAAATTCTTACATTTTCCACACATGCATTACATTCTCTCGTAGGTTGACTTGTAACTTGTTGAAATATTCACCCCCATATATATATATATATATATATATATATATATATATATATATATATATATATATATATATATATATGTATATGCACTAAGGAGTGTTGAAAACCTTTTGGGTGTGACCTAGAAAGCATTCGGCATAAAATCTGATGTTAGGTTATTTGTTTAGATTTTTGGAATTTGGTCCTGTCCTCAAAGGCAGATAAATATTCAGTCTAATCGCCTTCGCTGTTAATGCACGTAATTCTTTAATGAATATTAATCTAATAGCTCAATCTTGCCCCGTATTGTATTTCCTACTATTCCAGTGAATCTGAGATATACTCACCTTAAAAATATTCATTATGTTTGTGTCGTCTCTATAGAATAGTATAACATATAGCGAAGACCTTTGTTAACTTTTTTTTGAAATTTATTAAACGTATAACATTTTCATCAGGGAGATGTATTTTTACGTTTATTTATTCTTTTGTAACATTTAAGTTTGGAATATTTTATTAAATGATTATATTTAATAAGTTCATACGGATCGAAGGTTTCCAATGTTATTCGAAACTACTACAGTGAATCGGCGAAAATATTCCTTAAAAAATGAGCCTGATAAGAATTCTGTCCACGAGGAGAGAATTTCCGGCAAATATCACATAATAAAATCTAGTTGTTATTTCGTTCCTTCGTTAAACCCTTCCAATACCTCATAACTAATGCACTATTTCGTTTTGATATATCAGCGATACTTGTTTGGTTTCAATAAGAAATAGAAAGAAAGAAAGCTAGAAATAAAGAAGAAAGAGAAGATAATGCTCTCATGTGTTTAAAGTCTGCTTCAGTGAAGTAGAAAAACTCGAATCTTTTCATTTGTACCCAATCACTTTTTAAAAATTTGTTAAGCTCAAATATTGAACGATGCACTAGGGGAATTTCCACGGGCATTTTATCGTCGTAGAAGTCGCAAGGAGCTTATTTAGTAATTAACTTAAGAATTATGATTTCTTCGAAAATCGTAATAGAAAAACCGTGACATTTTCACGGATACTACTAGTAAAATATTAAAAAGAAAAATTCGTTTACAAAATAATGCCATTGTTTTAATGATGGTTTTATCTTCTGCTATTTTCTTTCTGATAGTAACAAGATACAGTCAATCTAATATCAATATTTGTCTATTTAACCCTTGCAATTAATTTCGCTGGGAGATAAATGAAAACAAAAATAATTGTCGGAAATGCAACAAATTATGCAACCTGATTGTAACATCTAATTTCATTCTTCGGTATCCAGTTTTGAGACGATAATTATTGAATTTGATTCTAACTGAAATTAGGCGTCTTTTGTGGTCGGATGAAAAGTATAAAAGTCATTATCGATTTGTGATATGTAGTCTAAAGCTGTAAACTGCTGATGGAATTTCCTGACTCAAATTTCCATTTCTAACCTACTGATCTAGATTGCAACCAATTAACAGCGACAACAGTAGTAAAGAAATGAATTGATATACTTGAAAGGGGTGGATGTGAATTACTGAAAGAAAAATCAAAAGGAGTTTCTTAGGTGATTGGATAACTCCTGATTTTTGATTAGAAAAAAAAAGGCATAAAATTGAAATAGAAGTCAATAAAACTATTCATTTACTATCATTACAACGTTTATAGAATCAACGGTATGTGATTTTCATACTGGATAATTGTATGACAAAATGGAAAAACTTAGTGACATATTTCATCCTCAGAATGAATTTTCCCAGACTAGTATTCTTTTTAACAATTGGCTCATTCTTACAAATATAGGTGGGAGTAGGGAGAAATGCAACAAATGCCTATTATAATTTGACACCCCAAACGTTAAAGCTACCGGGAGGCTCAACTTTAAATTTAAATTTTGACGTACGCTGCATCTAGATGTCTAATTCATTCAGCTTTCTATCATTTTTATTTTTATCGCTATATTTTCTAATCATCCCATATTGTAACGGCTGTAGTTTTCTGAGTAAATCAGATATGTTTATATATATGGCTGCCACCTTGATGGCGATTATGTCCATCGCAAGACATCATTGCACGACTCAGTTGAGCCTTGAACTGAAATGTCTCCTTAAACCGGACAAACTTTTAAAACCTCTATAAATATATATAAACCATTATACATACATGCTGATTGCTACATCTTACTCACATGAGAATCGCCTGCCTCACCCGTTGGGATGGCCTCCGCCTCGTTTCGGTGTCCATGGCCA
>OZ038478.1:58118242-58143242 GCA_964036315.1 Acanthosepion esculentum
ATTCTCAAAATCAATAAACCAAGTAACGACGTATTAGTATCACTGGAAGCTAAAAGATTATTTAGCAACGAACCTGGCTATGAAACAAGAGATATTATAATTAACAATATTTAAACTTCCATCATTTCCACTTTCCCAAAACAACGAGCAATTCGCAAGAAACTAATACTAGCCTGCACCACACAACTTCAATTTTACAACAATTTTGCAAACATACATAAACAAATCGATAGCATAATTATGAGTTCAATTATCGCTACAAAAGTATCTGAATTTGTTGTGGTAGGATCCACCTAATTTGCATAGCGGAGTACCGACGATATAAATATGGTTGGTACCGGAAGACATGAGGGAAATCAAGAGATCCAACTAGAGACTCTGCCCGACTGCGACTTAGTCAACACATTCTCCAGGAACGGTCTTCCCAGAAATATACAAAAGACTATATGTAAATATTGTGTACACTTTCTTGTTTCAATACATTTTATTCTAACTACATTTTGTGTTTGCATTATTATTCCATGCATTAGTCAAGTTTCAACAGAATTCTAGATGTCAACCATATAAAGTTAAAAAACAAAACAAAAAAAAACACTGTAAAACAACAATTTACACCTGCTACGTCAGCGATATATTTATATTATGCAAAAATACAGACGAAGTCAAAAATCATTTCGCATATGAAAACATCACTAACAGAATTCTAATTTTTAGATGTAATAATTGAATCAAATAATGACATATTGACGTTTAATAATAAAAATACCAATTCAAGCGTATGCTTATTCAAATGCAATACAAATACCAACATAGATACAACATTGCCATACGAAATAACTTAATATACAGAGCACACTTAATATCCTATATAACGAGTTCGAAAATATAAAAGAAACCTTAATAATAATTTCTCTAATCCCAACACATACATTGGTCAAACAACCATTATATTATCTCTTCGATTAAGGTACCAGTTATATTATAATACAATTAAATCGCATATCACCAACGAAGACAACAAAACAGAAGAAATCTGACAAATCCTTACTAATAAAACAAAATACTATAACATAAACTGTAAAAACTGACTAAAAATAATAAAAGCATTAAGCATATAAAACAAACAGCCCAATATCGATGAACTGGTTTCAAAATTAAGAACAAACATACTATATATATTTCATGAATAAAAAAAAAGAGAAAAAATCCGACACGATAACACGAACCGTTACGTAAAGATATGATACTTAAAAAAACTGACATGAGGCGTAAAGTAATAAATACATGATGATGAAAGCTCAAAGTGACATTGGAAATTTTATTGCGAAACTTTCAGCTGAACTTGGTCCGAAATATATATATATGTAAAAAAAAGTCACATCCCTGACATATAAATCATGGTGAGATTCGAAGTCGGGTCGCAACATGAACGTTCTACATTTCGGCCATGGGATCATATTGTGCTCAAATATAATTAAAAGCAACTAAAATTGAAATACTGTCTGTCTGTCTGTCTGTCTATCTATCTATCTATCTATCTATAAATTTAATTTAGTTGCTTTCTATAGATAATACAGACAGACAATTTACCGCTTTTCCTATACTGCGCCGATTGGAAATATGAGAAATAAGCATTTGTAGTTCTTGCATTGTTTTTTCGCAAGGGACTGTCTTAGCATGGAAAATTACGTTCACACGTGATCGGTGGAAATAAGAGAAAAAGCAATACGTTTAGGTGTAACCCTCTGCAATCGTTATTAGCTCAAGCGGGAGAACAGATGTCCTATTAAAACGGGTTTCACGTGTAAAAAGGGTGGCGAGTTGAAGACTCGACGAAAAATTATGTTTCTGATCCGCGCTGAATTTAGTAATTAATATCAATTTTGTCGAAAACTATACAATTAAAAATTCAGATGAAAATTTAACTAATGTTACTTACCCGGACGCAGGGAATTTTCAGAATTTTTACTTAAACGACAAAATGTATCAATAAAAAAATGTATCAATAAAATCATACGGAAAATTAATTCCCTAATATTAATGTTTTTTACTAGTATCCTTTTCAATTTAATTTTGGTTGCTTTTTTGCGCAGCTACCTAAAATCTAATTCTACAGATATTATTAAATAATACAATCCTTGATTGAGTGACTTCTTCATTTATGTGTCAAGTTATTTCAGGATGTGAGTGATCCTGGCTCTTCACCGTTTCCTGTCTTTTCTTTTGTAAGTAACTTTTGATTTTTTACCATCCATCTTTGTCCCCGTTCTGGCATCCATCGGCACAAACACATTGATTAGCTTACGTACTCTTTCGTCTGCTTCTCTTTCTTTCAAAATGTCTAATTATTGTTAAATTCTCAAGGCGTCTTTTCTCATTATATGTCCGATAATTTCCTAGTGTTTTTCTTTCTGATTGTAAGTATAAGTTTGTTTATTTTTTCCTTTTTTTTCTCATCACTTCTTAGTTGCACATATGTTTTCTCTATGGTAATCTAAGCATCCGACTTTAGAACACCCTTTTTGTAGCTTCAAGTCTCTTCTTTATCTTTTATGAAATTCTCTAGTATTCACTGTTATAATGATGATGTTACTACTAACAGCATTAGTCCATGTCAAATCATGCAAAAATGGCAAAGCTAAGTGTTCGACGAATGAAACGATTAGCACATTATGGCTAAATCTGATTGTTTTGCTGCCGTTGGTCATCGTAACTCATACGATAGAGTAGCTCTCGAACTAAGACATATTGCCCAAGAAAAAAGTGCTGAGATGTTAATTCCCGATCTGCTGTATTTACAAAGCTACAATACATAGGAAGTTGTGGAGAGGCATTTTATCTCACATCCACGGTACGTAAAAGAAGAAAACATAGAACATAATTGAGAAGAAGCATTCTAATTCCAAGATATATTTTGACAATGGAAGTCGTTTATTTCTGTTAGAAATATCCCTCTCTTTCATTTGATTTATCCAACTGAAAAGACTTGTAGAATATATCGGCTGAAATACTGTGTTATCAAAAATACAAAAGAAAAAGAAAGAAGAATTATTTCAATATTCTAAACAACTTTGAAAACGTAAATTCTACTTGTAAAAAATCTTGTTAAAGATAGTTTAGAAAATTAAAAAATATAAATGGGATAATGAAGTAACCAAAGTGTTGTGGTGGGATCCACCTAATCTGCATAGGTGACTACCAACTATATAAATAGTGGTTGGTACCGGAAGACGGGAGATAGAATCACGAGATGCAACTAGAGACTCTGATCGACTGCGACTAGTCAACGCATTCTCCAGGAACGTCTTCCCAGAAATATACAGAAATACTATATGTACTTATTGTGTACACTTTCGTGTTATAATACATTCTTGTTCCAAGTACATTTTGTGTTGCATTATTATTCCATGCATTAGGCGAGATTCAACATTGAGTCAAGACTCAACAATGGCGACGAAGTAGAACGAATCATACGTCAAGTTTCAACAATGGCCACAAAGTAGAACGAACCATACGCCAAGTTTCAACAAAGGCAAAGAAGTAGAACGAACCATAAGGAAAGAAGAAAGAATTAATAGTGAGAGTTTTCAACAATTGGGACAAGTCATTGAAGAACCCAGGCTGAAAAAAAAACAAACTATTAATTCAAAGTCCAACGTTAACGTAACGACGAAGGATTCTAAACTTCTGGATATGTAAAACTCGTTAAAAGACGACTAAGCATAAAGGAACGTTCACTCAGAAAAATTGGAAGGTGTCGTAAACGAATAACGGTAATTTTAAATTAAAAAATTATCTACACCGAGACACCCGCTAAAAAGAAAAATTGGCCGACTACAAAAACATGCATGGATTAAAAGGAGCACAAATAAACCGTGTCGACTTTGAAAGGTAACAAACTTTGAAAAATTATTTTTTTAAATTATTTGTTCAACAATATAGTGACAAATTACCTCTGATAAGAAAATCAGACGTTGTCATTGAAATACGCGAACAGAAGTCGGAAAAAAAAAACAAAAAAACAAAGTCCGACGCTCTCTGTTCACGAAAAAAAAAATACCAAAGTTGATTAGCACGGGCGTGAATGTAAAAGCAAGACATAAAATTAAAAAGTCGTACGTTGTTTCGATTTTTTTTGTCAGCTTATAGATATTCGTGGATACACAAATTAAAAGTATATTCCTTGTTGCATGAACACTATCAGCTAAAAATGGATGAACTATCCAAAGTCATATCCGAATTATTCAAATCCCAGCAGGAACAGTTTGCCTTATTAATAAGGGAACAACAGATAGCACAGCATAAATATCAAGAGAAACTAGATGAAAGACAACAAAAACAACAAATAGCGCTGCAAAAATATCAGGATAAACAAGAGGAAAGACAACAGAAATATCAGGAAAAACAAGATGAAAGACAACAGAAATATCAAGAAAAACAAGATGAAAGACTTTTGGAAATTCAAAAGTTAACACTGGAGAAATTAAACAACTTTCAGGCAAATGAGGGAAATTCTTCATATTCTAATAACACCATATTTAATTCGCTGGAAACTTTCAACTATGTGCCAGACGAAGAAAAAACGTTTGAAGCGTACTTTAAACGATATGAAGATATTTTCTACACAGACTGTGAAAACTGGTCGAATTCAAGAAAAGTCAGTCTATTACTAAGAAAGCTAGGTACAGCAGAACATAGCAAATTTGTAGATTTTATTCTACCGAGAAAAACAACTGAATTGGAATTCTCGGAAACAGTGAAATTGCTAAAAGAGCTGTTTGGAGCAAATATGTCGCTTTGGCATAAGCGATGGTTATGCATGAATGCCTCTAAATCCGACGATCAGGATTACTTAACATATGCATCTATAGTGAATAGACATTGTGACAATTTCAGATTGGCAGAGATTACGGTTGAAGAATTCAAGTGTTTAATTTTTGCTCAAGGACTGGTATCCAGTAAGAGTGCCGAAATAAGACGTAGAGTTTTGTCTAAACTCGAATCTGAACAAGGCCTTACCCTGCAAAAGTTAGCAGAGGAGTGTCAACGGGCCGTAAAGTTAAAGAAAGAGTCGCAAAAAAATCGAAGAAGCTGGTATTGCTTATATTAAAAAAATAAAAAAGCAGTCGAAGTACCCAGTAGAGAAAAATTTGAGGAAAAATTCAGCGTATTTTAATAATAGACAAGACAATAAAAAGAACGAAAATAAAAAAGTCCCACCATATAATTGCAGACGTTGTAACGAAAGACATTGGGAGGTAAATTGCCCATATAGAAATAAGAAATGTTACGTGTGCCAAAAGAATGGTCACAAAGGATCTTGTTGTAAAACGAAAAAATTCAAGAGTCGAATTAGACAAACAAATTCGAATATCAAATCAGATAGAGATTTGAGGAAATATGTGACGACTGAAATATTCAAAAAGAATATCAAATTTCAACTCGATTCAGGGTCAGATTTAACAATAATGAACGATAAAACATGGAAAATGTTAAAAAGGCCTACAATAATGAAGTCAACGAAACTCGCTCGAACGGTAACTGGAAAGCAAATTAACTTCGAAGGCGAGGTTGTACTTCCAATGAAATTGAATGGGATCGTTAAAAAAATAAAAGTTTTCATTCTGAGAAATGGAGAAAACTTGTTGGGTACAGATTTTATTGAAACATTCGAATTGTGGGATAAACCGTTAAACTCATTCTGCAGAAAATTAGAAAGTAATACGCAATCAAGACAGGACATTAAAGAGGAATTAAAGAAAAAGTTTCCGGAAACCTTTACACCTGGTCTTGGAAGATGTAACAAATTTGAAGCTAAATTTGAATTAAAAGAAAATACTATGCCTATATTTAAAAAGAAACGTAACATGCTTTTCGCAAATGGTGAGAAAGTAGTAGTACCAAAAAAGTTGCAGAAAAGAATCCTGCGGGACTTTCATATGGGTCACCCGGGGATTAATAGAACAAAAAGCTTAATGCGAAGCTTTGTATATTGGAAAGGAATGGATGTGGATATCGAAAACATGGTTCATCGATGTAAAGGGTGTGCGTTAGCAGCTAAGGCACCACCTATAGTACACAAACCATGGCCAAAGACGGATCATCCGTGGGAAAGATTACACATTGATTTCGCTGGTCCAGTAGAAGATTATTACTACTTAATAGTGGTAGATAGCTTTACAAAATGGCCGGAAGTACTACGCTGCAAAAAGCCTACGTCCAATACCACAACAACTTTTTTGCATGAACTATTTGCACGGTTCGGTGTGCCAGAGTGTATTGTGAGTGACAATGGTACACAATTCACTTCTGACGAATTTAAGGAAGTTTGTGAGTTATATCAAATTAACCACATAACGACGCCGCCGTATCATCCGAGATCCAATGGACTCGCAGAAAGATTTGTAGATACGTTAAAGCGCGCTCTGAAGAAAGCCTCAGGAGTTCCAACGGAAAAGGCGCTTCAGCAATTCCTACAAGTATACAGAATCACGCCTAACCAGAGAACACCATCAAACATGGCACCAGCTGAACTAATGTTCGCTAGGAAAGTTAAGTCAGTGTTTGACAAGCTTTTGCCAAGAAGAAATAGAATAAAGAACACTATGTATACAGCTAGAAAAAGATACACCCCCGGAGAGAAGGTCTTTTTCAAGTGCTATAGGAACAACATTGAGTTCTGGGAGCGAGGCATAGTGGATAAGAGAATCGGTGACCTGATTTACATAATAAAAGAGCCGAAGAATACTCATAAGAGGCACCAGAACCAACTCAAAAAATGCTACGTGCTAGAGCATGAATAGAGTATACCGGATGAGGAGGAAGATCCCATTGATGTAATGTATGATACTTTTCAAGTAGAACCTCCGCAGAGTGCTCATGAACCGAGAAGATCCGGTAGGAAACGAAAGTTCACGGACCCATTGGACGTGAATCCAAAACGAAAAAGATATTGAAAAAAAAAAAAAACAGACATATATATGAACTATGCAAAGGGGATCTACAAAGAAATAACCATCATCATCCCATATAGAAGCCAGTTTGAAATCCAAAAGGATTCCAAGGCTTGGGAGGGGGGTGTTGTGGTGGGATCCACCTAATCTGCATAGGTGACTACCAACTATATAAATAGTGGTTGGTACCGGAAGACGGGAGATAGAATCACGAGATGCAACTAGAGACTCTGATCGACTGCGACTAGTCAACGCATTCTCCAGGAACGTCTTCCCAGAAATATACAGAAATACTATATGTACTTATTGTGTACACTTTCGTGTTATAATACATTCTTGTTCCAAGTACATTTTGTGTTGCATTATTATTCCATGCATTAGGCGAGATTCAACATTGAGTCAAGACTCAACACAAAGTATATTCGAATTTTGGAGGAATACAGCAAAAAGTCTGCCGAAAACCTTTGGCTGGAATATCGGAGAAATATCCCAGACAATAACACAATACATGTGCCAAAGTTGTCCAAGAAAATTTGTTCATTAATAATAATATTAATGATTTACAGGCAGAGTCAGACGAGAGCTTAAATCATTTGAGAATTTATAGGGAGAACAGAAGATACGAATAATGGCAAGGAAATAATCCCTCCGTAACGATTTGTAGAACAAAGCTAAAATCCTTGTTGGAACATGTAGGAATCCGGTGAAAAATAAGAACCGATTATAAACAAAATAGTTTAGAACAAGTATTCCGTGATCAAATTAAAATAATATTTCAATGAAAAACAGCTTTTCCCGATTTGTTATTTGTTTCACTATTCTTTCTTTCTTTCTTTCTTTCTTTTTAATGTCAGTTTCTGCAAACAAGGAATACAAGTATTAGAAATGTGATGCTATAGAACCAACTTCGTCATCTCATACGTAGACCGCTTCACAAATGACAACATCAGACAGGAAACAGTCCGGTCAAGAAGAAAAAGTTGAAATGATTGGCCACATCATAAGTGGCAACAATCTTTCCACTGCTATTCTACAAGGTATAAACTTAGGCAGAAGAAGGAGCAGATAGATGGGAAAATGAACTGATGACGTCACTGATTGTACAGAGACTCAAACATTGGTACGCAACCGAGATATATGGAGGGAGCTGGTCATGTGTTTAGCTGCAGAGCGATCCTACAACCCCACTCGGCCTGATAATGATGATGATGTGTCAGTAATAAGCATTATTTTAATGAAACATTTAAAAAAATCACATATTTTACGAGGTATGAATAATTTCCACTTTAAATATCATATAATACTTAAAACTGACATTACATCGGCAAAAATAACATTCATTATGATGTACACTCTCCCACCACCCCACTCTCATCTTTCATCTCTCTCTCTCTCTCTCTCACTCTCTATCTATCTATCTATATATATATATATATATATATATATATATATATATATATATATATATATATATATATATATATAGTGTGTGTGTGAAAGAGACAAAGACAGAGATAGACAGAGAGACATTATGATGTATTATCAAATCGAATTAAACCACGTAATGTAATTCTACTTATATCAACATCTAAGACAAGGAAAAGAAACTAGCAAGGTTTTATTTGATGATAGGAAATACAAATGATTTTCCGGTTATTCCATTGAGGCCCATTTAAGAAAGTGCATTACTTCCTACCTGATAAAGAAACAGCATTAAATTTAAATGGAATAATCTCTAATTGATCACACACACGAATATAGAAAGGTTAGCACACACACACGCACACATACACACACATATACATATAAAAATTAGAAAAGCATTTTATTGTTATCCATTTTCCACAAAAGTAATAACATTTTCAATGCAATGCATTTAACTCAATGGTGAGTACTAATAACTTGACCGAACACTGATCCACTTTCACACACACACACACACACACACACACACACACACACACACACACACACACACACACACACACACACACTCACTCACTCACTCACTCACTCACACACACATATATATGTATATATGCACAGATTTGGTATATTGTGAAGAGTACAGTGCTCAATATCGGATCCCCAGATTAAGCTATGTCGAAGGGCAGAGTATCGTCTCGGGAAACAGCTACTCGACCCCGTTTTATACGTGGTCTACGGGGAATTTTTGGCCGCGCCTACGACCCCACATTAATTTCAGCCTTGTGCCACATCTGACCGCATGGCGCGGTTGGTAGATATCCTGCAGTCGGAGATTCGTCTTCAGTTGTGCTGGTCCAAGGCAGAGAGGATCCCCAGACGAAGCTATGTCGAAGGGCAGTCTCGTCTCGGGAAACAGCTACCCGACCCCGTTTTATACGGCGCTAAAGGGAATTTTTGGCCGAATCTACGGGCTAGGATACCCCACATTAAATTCGGCTTTGCGCCACATCTGACCTCGGAGAGCGGTTAGTAGATATCCTGCAGCTGGAGATTCATTGTTGAATTCACTTGACTCATTTCTAGCAATTGACTACTACTACACGCCGCTGGTGAATCATATATGTGTTGTCCTTGTCCTAAGTATTATCGTTCATTATCAATCTTCATTTGATTACTCTATTCAGTAACCTTCCCTAGGTTACAACAGCATGAAACTGATATTCTGCGTTTTTTTTAAATTTAATTTACAGTGTGCATTTCGTCTCCTGGGCTGCACACCCAAGAATAACTAATTATGAAAATGTGCTCTCCAAAATTCAAGAATATTCAATAAGTTTATGGCAAATTTTTTATATGAAATGTACGAAATAATCCCCACCACTACCATATATCTGCCAGCAACAGTTTATGGCTTAGTTTTGAACAAGCTAATGATATAATTTCTAAGAATCGAACTCACGAGCAATGATTCGCAAGAGAGGCTTGGTGACACTTGTGTCACTTATTTTCTCTCTATTTCATTCTTTCTTTCTCTTTCTCTCTCTCCCCTCACACACACACACACACACACACACACACACACACACACACACACACACACATATATTTCTTCTAACTCTAAACATTAAACATCAATTCTTAAGAAACTACTATATATCTCACTATATATATATATATATATATATATATATATATATATATATATAGTGAGAGAGAGACATAGAGAGAGAAAGAGGTGGTAGGGAAAGAAATGATTGAGAGCGAGAGAGAGAGCGAAATGGAAATTAGAGAAAGAATGAGATAAACGTTGAGAGACAAAGAGAGAGAGAGAGAGAAAGAGAGAGAGAGAGAGAGAGAGGGGATGCCTTATTATGTGATGTCCGTTTACGATGGCCTTAATTTCAGATTCGACAGAAAATTGGCGATACAGGAAATGGGAAATCGAGAGTAATATTAATACATGAGGGAACAAAGAAATTTCAATAAAGCTTTGAACAAATCAGGACAATGGAAGAAGTCTATCGACTCGCCGTCATAAAATTATCACAACAGCGGGAATCTGGAATGATCGAATAAATGGATTAATTAAATACAAAAATGATGAAATGTTTTCAAGTTATAGCTTTTGATTTTAATCTTTTTTCGTGTTTATGTCGAAGAAAGCTTGAACTCACACTTACATGAAAGCTATCTCATCCACAAAATTTATGCAATATCTCATATTTTTTATCTTCTTCAATGGGAAGTCCTAATTGTGATGCAGCCAAATATAGACAATAGATACTTTGGGGTTTAAAAAAATGCATTCTCCCTTATGGATATCACCGATCATGGCTCTCCACACAGTCCGTTTCGCTATTATTACAAATTGTCATGCATACTTGGGAAAGATAGTAGAATAATTTCTCGCTGCCTCCTCAACTGTTTATAATACATATATTTTTCTTGGACGCCCCAAGGCTAGTCTCCTATTTAACCCTTAGTCCAGTCCAGTCTACCAACCTATTTAACCCTTAGCTGGGGGAGAAGAGACGGATTCAGACATTTCCCAATAATGTTTGAGCGAAATTGAACGTAGGATGTTAGATTAGAATATGAACTTTTTGAATTGCTCACAGTAGATTGCAGCCTTTAGTCATGTGCCATATTGGGTATGTATACGGATTTTCACATAACAATAACCATGTATCACATCACGTCCTCCTTATGTGACAACTAAGTACTACGATTTACTCAGAGAAAAAGGAGTCCGCCGTATTTTCAGATAGAGTGTATCCATTGATCTTCAGAAGACGCGGTGAAACGAAACGAATAAATTCCGTAAAATATGTACACATGTTGGGGCGATTTACTCTTTTTTATACTATTTCCTTTATATCTAATCTACAGAGATGCGTGTGAAATGTGACCCCTCGTATTTCTCCAGACATTTTATCTTTCACAGTATACTAAGAAAAGAGGGGATAGTCTTATCGCAAAGTCATATTATACACTAAACAGTTGAGTAATTATTTTCAAATCTTTTTATGTTATTTTTCTGATTATAATATAAGACTGATTGATTATTTTTTTTACGTCTTGTCAATCTTTCTGAGATTATTTAAAGCCGAAACATACTTTCGGATTGTAATGATCTTCTGATACAAATTTTACTATTTAACCTATAGCTGGGAGTAAAAGAGGTGGAGTCATACCTTTCCCAAGGGTGTTTGCGCGCAAGTGAATATAATGAATCTGAGTGGAATTCAAACTCGGCTCTCCGATTTCTCATTCCGAGCCTTTATTCATTACATCACCCGTACATCTGAGCTTACAGCACCTGGGATTCTCCAGCGGTTCTCCGTCTGGTTACTGAACAGAATCAATGTTGTTTAACTTCGGTGATCGGACGAGAACCGGTATTTCAACGCAATATGGCTGTGAGCCTGTAACATAAGAATAGATTATATAATAGTTTTTTTTTCTTTTTTTATCTCTCTACAACACTTCTGTAACTTTTAAATATTTTCATCCAAGCTGCCTGTTTAAGTGAAAAGAGTAATTGTGTATTTAGGGCATTTCGATGAGTCACGTGTTTATCAATTCCTATAAGAACAAAGAAAATGTGAGAGAAATTTTAACGTTCTAGATAAAAAAAAGAACATTTTTATTTATTAGAATTTTATTATTTTCCATGTTTATTTTCTTTCTTTCTATTATTTTCAATCAGCCAAAGTGCCCGGATGACATTCTTTCGTTTTCTTTCTCTTTGATATTTGCAAAAATGCAAACATGCCAATAAGCAAAAAGCATAATAAATGAAAATAGATTTTTATTTTCTCTTTTATTATTCCCTCTTCTTTTAGGGACTCGTACGGGATCATGGTTCTCCACAATTTCTTACCTTTTGTAGCTTTGTACCTTATTATCCAACCCAACGTTTGTTCTGTTAGCCATTTACACAAGGTCGTTAGATAGAATAATCACTTTGTCCTTCTTCCCCTCTTGCTTTCTATATATATCATGTGGGTGTCAAATTCTCCAAGCCATTTTCTTCCTTATTTATTCCAGAAATTCCAACTGTCTTCTTTTTGATTCTAAGTACGTGTGTTCTCCCATTTTCCTTAAAACTTCCTCGGTGTTCACGTGTTTATTCAATAGTATCCTCAGTCACATTCTGTCGAAGCACATATATATTGCCCCAAATGTCCTCTACATCTAGGAGAAAAATATCCAGAATTTACTACTATATAGAAGGACTGATATTAGCAGTTCAGCACATTCTTTTGTTTATATCGAAAATTTCCAGTTTCCTTCATTTAGTTTATAGACGGCAGCTTTCACTATTGCAATACACATTCGGATTTCTGTGTCACATCTTTCATCATCTTTTAAAAAAACAGTTCCGAGATATTTAAATTTCTCTATTTGCTTGATTTTGACGTCTCAAATACACCTTTTATTGAAGTGGTTTTATCGTCAATCGGAACGATAACCTGACATTTCTTAGTTCGCACAAGTACTAACATGGTCATTGGTGTACAACGATGTTTAGAGAAATGTCCCTGTAAACATTGTGAGACAACCTTATTATTATAGATTTGTGCCCCCTTTAAGCTAAGCATAGTAAACAATCATATGTATATAGAGTTATATAACTTATCGTGTGGAGCGTTACATAATCACAACCAAAGAGATATACCAAATAACAGAAACCACATGACTTGAGGATTTTCAACAGCAGCAACAACTAAAACGGCCAGAGAATATAAGACGAAGAGAAAATAATGACATAATCATATTTGTTGATCTGGGGGAGAAAGGTGAAATCTTAAAAAGAACGTGACTCTCTTGCAGAATTAACTCTATCGAGAGAATGCAAAGGCTTCCAACAGATATGGTAAGAGGAATTCCAGTCAATTTCCATTTAATAAGCAATTCACAGAACATTAGTAGAAGAAACATTGTCATAAAATCGGACAGCACTTATTACCAAGCCCCAAGCGGCTTCTAAGAAGAGAGCTTGCTTAACCAGCATAAAGGGAATCATGACTGTAATCATGATATGTATATATATATATATATATATATATATATATATATATATATATATATATATATATATATATATATATATATATATATATATATATATGTGTGTATGTGTAACGAGTTGATATTTTTTCAAACAAGATTTGTCGAATAATATCGGAAATTTCTGTCTATTGAATTTTTTGATAAAGTTTATAAAATTTCCGAGTAAATTCTTTTATAGCATCGGTAAAATTTCCAAAGTGTATTTTTTTTCTGAGGACTTTTGAATCATGCTACATTCATTTCGTATTTTGTCTGTTTATGTAAATGTTTTTGGCTAATCCGAGTGTCCCCTCACTTACTGGAACCAATTTCCAGTCCTATTATTTATAATTAGTGGGACACATGCTCTCTGTCTCTCTGTCTCTCTCTCTCTATATATATATATATGTTGTGTGTTTATTATATATTTATATGTTTTATACATATTTCGTTAAAGGCGACTGACAAGGTACTGCGATTAAGCTATATATTTAATTTTTCTTGTGTTCATACAAGTGTTTTCTTTTCTGTACACAAAATGTGTATAACTGTCCAAAAATTCTGCATATCTGAGCGCTTTCGGCTATTATTTTAGCCATTATCAAGGGTCAGTTTATTTTCATCTTTTTGTTTGTATTTGTTATTTTTAACTAAATATGATTTTCGTATTTAACGATATATATATATATATATATATATATATATATATATATAGGGATAAATTATCTTCTAAATTACGCAAAAATGAAAATAACACTGATATTTAATTTTAACAGATATATTTATCTAAATGACACAAAAATATCTTGAAATACTAATAAGCAAATTTATTCAATAAAATCGCCACTGGCTTCAATCTCAGCCTCCTGACGACTTCGGAATATCCTGCATCTCTTCTGACTGGTCTCCTTGATTAAGTTGCTGAATGCTGCTATAATTCTTGTCTTCAGTTGATCTTTGGTGTTACAAGGAATTTTGTTGGTTTCTGGCACAACTGCGCCCCACATATAAGAATTAAGGGGGTTGCAGTTTGGGCATTTAGATGTGCAAATATAAGAGGTTACGTGGTCGGAGAAATTGTCTGACAGCCATAAATATTTTCCTCTACTTGTGGCATGGTACAGGATCCTGTAATTAGACATAGGATCTTCCAGCAGCCACCCTCTTGACCCAGAGCAGCACTACCTCCTCAAGTCAATTGATGTAGGCCTCCGTGTTGAGTCTGAGGCCATCACTAACAAATTTGGGAGTTCTTTTCTTATCAAAACTATCAGAGTGAGTTTTCCGAGCTGCCGTACCTTCGTAATCACAATTAGACTAATGCCTTTTTTCCAGATCCTCTGCACTGACCTGAAGTTGACACCCAAAGACTCTGGAATGTTCGTATTGGAGCTTCCGGCACGAATGCGAAGTAGTACAGCATGCCGTTACACAATTTCTGGCGGAGTGATATTACCTCATGTTATTATTTTTCTCAAAAACAGTACCCAACTGACCCTACTATAGTGTGCAACCAACAAAATCAAAAACAAACAACGCGCATGAGCAAAATTAAAAATATTAAATAGCGACAATTTATTAAGTACATATAAATAAATATACATATTATCCCTCACCGTTCGCACGACTCGGATGATGAGGTGATGTAGGAAAATTCGAATAATTATATATATATATATATATATATATATATATATATATATATATATATATATATAAGAGAGATAGAGAGACTGTACCACTAAATATGATGTTTATATACATACACACAGACACACGCAGACACACACATATATATATAACAATGAATCTTTTAAATATATATATATATATATATATATATATATATATATATATATATATATATATATATATATATATATATATATATATATATATGCAGGTATGTAGAAAAATAGGAAAGAATATGTTAGGTAAATAATCCGGAGTTCTTTAGCATTTTTATTTTTATTTTTAAAAATAGTGCTCCATACCGAAGTAGAGCTTACTTTTTAAAAAATAATTATAACATATATATATATATATATATATATATATATATATATATATATATATATATATATATATATATATCAATGTATGTTATGCAAAATTCGCGTGTTTGAAAAGCGCCCGTGAACTGTTAATATATTATCAATTTTTTTATTTCAGCATATACATATAGTCTTGAATAAAGCATTAATTCCACTATAAAAGATAAGTCCTTGGACACAGAATGTCGAAAATGTTTGGGTAATATATATACATGCAAATACACGTTCATGTTGGATAGATAGACATACACCCCTGTCAAAATCTTAAGACCAGATACAAAAGGGTTAAAAAAGTATAAAATACTTACTTTGATCAAAATATATTTGCAAAACATTTACATTTAATTAGAAAATGTAGTTTATCAACAAAAAAGTGAACATTTTAAGCTATTAATTGATTAATTTAAACAAACATTGAAAAGGGATTTTTTGGTTGGTCATAAAGATCAGACCATGTGAATAAAAATAGCAAATACAGAACAAATAAGTCACAACGACAATTTAATTCTCAGGATATCCTCCATTGTTGCGAATTACTTTGAAAATTCGCTTTGGCATACTCATTATTAACTTCTGCATGAGGGTGCTTGGGATGCTCGCCCGGGATGCCTAAACGAGCATCCACAGTTTCAAATTGCGATCCATGTTTATAAACATCCTTTGCCATCCATCCCCAAACATTCTCGATTGGGTTTCGATCTGGAGAGCGTTGTGGATTGCATCCTTGTCCAGTTTTCTCCACATAGATGAGGGCCTTCAGTAATTAGCGATGCCTTTCTTAACATGTCAATTTAACTAGCAGCTGTTTGATGATCTTTCACCTGTAATGCAAGAGTTCCATTGTATGAAAATGAACCCCAGACCATAATTGATCCACCTCCACTGTATCGTGCTGAGAAAATTTCTTTTGGGACATCTTTTGCATACCAGTAACGCTGAAAACCGTCTGGGCCATCAAGATTGAATTTTTTTCTTGTCTGTAAACAAAACTTTCTTCAATTTATTCACATCCCAAGTTGTGATAATCGGAAGCAAATTTTAAACGGAGGATTTTATGGCAAAGAAGGAGGCGAGGCCTCTGCAGCAGTTTCCAGTTCTTAAAACATTTTCTTATTTAAATGCCGTCGCATTCAGCATCTGCATTCGCTTTTATCTGATTTGATGTTAGGCTTGAATCTCTCTTAACTTCTCGCCTAATGCGTTTGTCTAGAGATGGTGAAATTTTATTAGGGCCACCGCTTGATTTTTTAGAAGTATACACAGCTGGATTTTTAATGAAGTTATCAATGACAGTTCTGCTATGGCCAATTTCATTTGCAAAGGCTCGTTGCGAAAGACCACGTCTTTGAAGTTCAACAATGGTGCCGTGTTCAAACTTTGTTAAAACTTTACCCGTAGCCATTTTAAAATCTGAAATTTAATGCTGGAAATGAGCTACGTAGATGTCTACACGCCTGAAGCTGTTAGAACACTGACTAGTTTTAAAACTTTTGTCCAGTAATTTGTTTTTTTCACACATGGTCTTATTTTTATGACCAACCAAATAATCCTTTTTTTCAATGTTTGTTTAAATTAATCAATTAAAAACTTAAAATTTCCACTTGTTTGTTGATAAACTAGATTTTCTACTTAAATGTAAATGTTTCGCAAATATATTTTGATTAAAGTAACAGTATTTTATATTTTTTTAACCGTTTTGTATCTGGTCTTAAGATTTTGACCAGGGGTGTATATTTACTAATCTTTGTTTAATCATACACAGGACCACCAATAGTGAAACCAAAACATTACACACACGTAAAGGGTAATGACCTACTTTGAAATTCAGTATTCAACTGGGCTGAAACGTTGACTATTGGCATCAATCGGATCCACACAAATATCAGGCAGGTTTGTAAATACATTTTCAACTGTAGACTAATATCTCATCAACTTATAAATACTGTTCGAAATGAAAGACGGAAAAGTATCAATAATTCATTTTTAATTAGAATCTGTTGATTCCATCATCAAAAATGACTTCAAAGGGCCGCAAATTTCGGATTGTATTAATTTCCTGCTACCCAGAATATGTTGCCAGACAGAAAGGGAAATTGGCCCTTGCTGCACAGAGATATCCAAGCGGACATGTTAAAACAAGAAGAAATTAAAAAAATAATAACCAAAAAAAAAAAAAAAAAAAAAAAAAATGTGATGATAATGTGGTAATATCGAAATACCAAGAGATTAGCAAAAACAACTAAACCGGTTTATCGGTTCTCTCTCATCAGAGATCTGATGAGAGAGGACCAAGAAACCGGTTTACAGTGTAACCCGGATATAAGAGAAACCCGGATATAAGAGCGATTTTCTCTGGTCCCAAATTAGAGCCTGTGTTAATAAAACAAAATAGACCAAACCCGGATATAAGAGACACTCGGATATAAGAGACTTATTCTCCGGTCCCGACAACTCTCTTATATCCGGGTTACACTTTAGTTATATTTTTTGATAATCTAGTTGTATTTCGATATTACCACTTTATTATAAGGTTATTTTTGCTTCCCCCACTTTTTTTTAAAAATAATTTTTCTTTTGCTTTTAACACCTTGGTTTTTATCGCTTTAATAACATATATTTTTGCAGAATTGTTTCCATCATTGTCAGTAGCATTTTTTCAGCGATTTAAATAATTCACGGTAACATTTTCGTAAAACACTTTCGGTTTGGAACGGATAATTCTCACGTCTTCATGTATTTTAAGAAATATCCCATTAAGAAATAAAACACTAAAATCATTGCCATTTTGATATACCAAGATATGAAGATGGGAATTTTTCGCCCACTATTTTTAATCTTTTCAGATGTAGATGCTACTGTATATATAGCCATGCATTTTCCTGATGGAACATTACACTTTCAAAGCAGTATTTATACTCTCAAACTGCTGACTGTAATCGCAAAACTGATCAGTAGCAACTTGAAGTAGACGGCACGAGTGCAGCCCCATTATTTGGGTTTATGCTCTGGACTGTTCGTCTATCCCCACGAAAACATTGAACACGTAGCTTTACAGGCTTGTAAAATATCGATATTTCATCATCAGTCACAAATCTGTAAAAAAACAAAATAAAAAAACAAAATAAAAAAAAAACATTTTCACACAGTGCACGAAAATGAGGATGTCCACACTTTATATTAGATCTTGAAACAATTTTCCAAAATGAAATAACATTCCAAATTGTTGAAGATATTAATGAACACTTAAATAGATGGAATTCATTTTTTGATCTCATTCTTCAAGGAATAACAGGAATGTTTCTCGCGAGTTCAAAAAACACACACACTCCCCTCCCCATATATATATATATATATATATATATATATATATATATATATATATATATATATATATTATAAATTAATAGATTTAAAATATGGTTTTACCGCTACACAGTGATGACCATGTTTCAGAAATGGAAGCTAAAGCCCCTGAATTTAATTTTGTTATTAAACCAATAATAACAAAATTAAATTCAGGGGCTTTAGCTTCCATTTCTGAAACATGGTCATCACTGTGTAGCGGTAAAACCATATTTTAAATCTATTAATTTATAATATTAATGCTCTGTAAATTTAAATTTACATAGAGCACTATTGTGTAAAAATAAAAATATCTATAAGAACACCGGATTTTATATCTTACTGTTCTTTCCTTTTTATTTATATATACATATATATATATATATATATATATATATATATATATATATATATATATATATATATATATATATAATATTTAAGCTGCATTATTTAATAATATATATATATATATATATATATATATATATATATATATATATATATATATATATATATATATATTATTAAATAATGCAGCTTAATATTACATTGTAAAATAGTCATTTAAAGAATAAATCAAGTTAATGTAATTAATGGCGAACTCGCTTCGCTAACAGATTGAGAAGGCATTAACTCACTGACCACTCGCTGAACGACACAATCCTTGTTTTTATTAATTGTACAATGGGTTAGATGTTCGATCCATATTACTTGCAAGTAATTTCGGTAAAGAAATTTACCATCCTCAGGCATAGATTTTTTCCCCACAATTTCAGGTAATTTCGGATAAAATTCCAAGAGGAAAATGAATGTGATACCTGTCGGAAGATGTTTTATTAAAAAATGTGTGCTATTATTAACAGTTAAGAATTATTTTGAACATGAGTAAAAGTCTTAATTGTTAATAATATAAAAATATGCCTAAAAGGCCATCGTTGTGCCTCCACAAAGCAACTCATAACAAATGTTCAAAATGCCTTCCGGTTGTTTCTATTCACGCATGCGTCCGTCAGATCTTTGACTGACGAAACTTTTCAAATAGTCAAACACGGTGTCGAATGGGTTCGCAGTGTCCCATGCCACATTGATTAAGAATCTCTGCATTATTAATGTTTGCTATATAAATCAATTGTTTTAGGTGGCCCCACAGATAAAAATCCAAAGGATTGAAGCCGGGGGAACGTGCAGGCCATGGAATCGTTCCTCACCTATTTATCCATCTTTCATGGTAGATGTCAGCCAGTGCATCAATGTAAATGATACGGATACAGAAGCTGCTCTTGAAGTACCCTTCAGGCAGAACGATGTGATGTACGATAAGCTAGGTCCACTTGACGTGTTTTGATACCTGGATCGTCTCTGACAGCATGTAGACTGGATTTTTCGTAGTAAACCGTAAGTGAGGATCTCGGTCTTCCTCGGTCCATAGTTTGTGATGACACAGTTCACATCTCAGCAACGCGACGATAAGCAGCAGCAACTTTTGGATGACTCGGCTGCCTTCGGTCTGGAAACGTAATCTGATACAGCCGTGCAAACTTGTGTCATTCGCGAGGTTGTATGTACAAATCATATCTACCTTCTCACGTTATGAAAATCCTGCGATTGTTAAACGAAATATTTCCCAGTTAATTCACTACTACGCACGTTAAACGCTTACGAAAGAATAGTCACAAATGTACACGAATGACAAATGTAACCCAGCCTCATGGCAACACAACACCATCTACCGTAAACTTACTTAAAATTTAATAGCTCAAAAACGAAGGATTTGCGGGCATATATTTATATGGACTTTTGTTCTTGTTTTGGCGTGAGGTACCCGCCCACAATGTTTGTAAAAGTATTTTTGATACATCCTATATATATATATATATATATATATATATATATATATATATATATATATATATATATATATATATATATATAAATATAATATAATATATATATATATATATATCCTTTTTTCCCTAGGGAAAGCAACTGCTTTTCTCAAAGCGTGTCGCTACCAGTTTTAATTACGTAATTAAGGAAAGCACATCACTTATTTGGTCGAATTTCTATTTGATAACTTCAGTTTCGTACTCGAAACTTAAATAACAGTAATTTTTGAAAGGATTTTTTACATCCTATATATATATATATATATATATATATATATATATATATATATATATATATATATATATATATATATATATATATCCTTTTTTCCCTAGGGAAAGCAACTGCTTTTCTCAAAGCGTGTCGCTACCAGTTTTAATTACCTAATTAAGGAAAGCACATCACTTATTTGGTCGAATTTCTATTTGATAACTTCAGTTTCGTACTCGAAACTTAAATAACAGTAATTTTTGAAAGGATGTTTTATCCGACATTATTTCTTTATTACTATGCACGTTATTTTTAGTCGCGTTTCAGTTACTATCGCTATTTTTTTTATTTTATTAAACAATGGAATTAATAATAACCGCCTCAGATTGTTAAGTCCTACTAAAGAAAAAATATACCTCCGACAGAAATCGAACTTGCATACCTTTTTTTCCATCAGGGAAAACGCTTTTTTAGTCAAAGATTATAACTATCAATTACATTATTTTTTTGTCTTAGCAATTCACCCCCTGAAGATGATCACAGGTGGGATTTCAAGTACTTTTGAAAATAAATTAAAAGAAAAAAAAACTACAGCACCTTCATTAATGAATTTATTATCAACAAAGACACCGATCAGAGAATTCGAGAGTATTAAAATAATAATAAATAGGCATATATCCAGATTATATATATATATATATATATATATATATATATATATATATGTATATACGAATACAATTGTATGCAATTGTATACTGTTGTAGATCAATTATAAACAAACTGATGATTAGCCTCTTGTCCAGCGTGCATCAGGTCGGCAAAGGCATTAATACCAGTGAGAAGTTCCGTTTTTACACTCAAGTAAATCCGTTCCTGCGATGTTTCTCACGAGCACACAATAATAAGCAATGAAATTCTTGTTTTAAACTACAAGTGCAGTTTAATTCTTCGCTTAGTATTTAAAAGAAAAAAGATAATGAAAATAACACACTTCCCTTTCATCCATTTCACATATCCTGTTCTAATGTTCTCTACCCCCTAATGTTTCCTTCCTCCGGTGAGCTTACCAATCGTATTCGCCACTATTGCAATAGTCGCCATCTTTGTCGGCAGCCATATTGTAGCTTTAGCATGACCGATGGAGTGAAGAGCGAACCGGAAGTACTTCCTTCTATCACTCCCCGCGCCACGATAACCAGCGGCAGTGTAATCAACAGCAGCAGCTTCTACTGTACGAGCAGTCACGGTAATGCACTTAACTATAGTTACCTTACTCTGTCACCTCCACCGCTCCCAGTAATGTGGTTATTGTTATATTAACTGGCTGTATGCTTGTTAATCTGTGCAGTATGACTGCGGAAAAAGGACAGAAAATATTTATGAAGAAAAAAAATATATGCGTAACAATATCAATTTTAAAATATATGAAATAAAAACCAAAGTTCTGTAAAAAGGCTCATAAAAAATGAAAAAGAAAATGGGGAAAAAAGATTAAAGCAGGAAGAAAGAGGAGGTAGGAGGGATATTGTACGAAAGAAAAAGGAACAAACATTGAAAAGAAATCTCAGATAATTGGCAAAAAATTATTTGTTATTATTTTTGTTTTTTTCCTTTGGCTCCTATATTAACATTTAGTTGTTCATTTAATAATTTCTTCATTATTTTCCATTTGTTAATTATAGCTTTTTCTCGTTTATTCTTTATTTCTTTGTCTTTTCTTTGTGACTTTTGTATTGTTCGTTTATCTGTTGTTGTTTTTTTTCATTTTTCTATACCTTCTTTCGTTCATCACTATATTTTTTGGTGTTAATTCGTTTAAACTTTTATTCCTTCTTGCATTTCTCTTTTTCTGTGTATTTTATTTCCCTTGTTATCATTTTGTATTTCTTAATGTTCGACCCCTTTATTTCTAAAACTTACTGCCATTTAAACACATTTTTTTTTACTTTACTCCATAATGTTTCTTTGTTCATCATGCTATTTCTTTCTCTTCACGATAATACGCATTCATATAAAAACATCCTATCCTCCTCCTCTTCTCTTCCTCATAATCTTTATTATTATTATTATTATTATTATTATTATTATTATTATTATTATTATTATTATTATTACTGTTATTATTATACCTTGTATATATTTTTTCACACAAAATCAATTACACTACATTTTTTTCGCAAGCAAAGTGATTTCCGGGATTCTTCAAGGGAGGAGAAAGCACGCCATCAAATATCCTATTTTGCGGCATTTCTTTCACAATAGCAACATGACGTACGGCAAATGTTTCACCAATAAGCATCGTCACTAGGCCATTAAGGTATACTCAGAAGACGTAGAAGCGTATGTGTGCGTACGCTTGTATGTATATGGTGACATCGATCGAGGCCTAATCGAGACGGAAATGTTGTTCAAAAAGGTGTTCTCGACTGGTTTGTGTCAAGAGAACAAGAACGAATATGGCCACCATCTTCCCGGTCTGATTGTTTTGCTCACCGAGAGCCATTGAAAATGCCTTAATACAGTCATGCGCGCATGCGCATTAGGGAGCAAACTTGAATATATGCTGCGTTTATCTGCTTACTAATTACATATATAGAAAATACATCTTTTTTCTGTGCAGAAAGCATGGAAATCGGTTCTGTTATGAAAAGATTAAGAAATTGCTACGGTTTAATTGCTTGCTATAGGTAGGCTAAAATATCTAGTAAAAAAGGTATTTTATTTTGCTCTTATAAAATATTAGAAATAAAATCATTCCTCTTCGGGAGGCGTATTTAAAAAAAGAATTGCAGAAATATTAAGCTAATTTTTGTGCTTTAAAATCATAAACAATTTTTGTCTCTAGTTATTTCCTGTTTCTTTGATGAACAATTGTTTTGATTGTCAAAAGCATTTTCATACTTCCAATAAAATCCAGCTTATTTCGATGTCAAGTTTTTAATTATAATATAAAATTATACTGACGACATATCGTTGCCTACATAATGATCAGTTTTATACATTTTTACATAAAAATCTTATCAGAGTTGATTTCGTAGGTGTAGAAATGCAAGAGAAGCGTGAAGACTGGAGCAAACTATTTGCATTCTTTATCGAATTACGCCGTGAATTTGCTTCAGTCATAGGAAGAAATAATAAAAGAAAGAGTGTTCAAGTCGGACGATCACAAGTTCAATCATGATGTTTTCCGGCAGAACTCATTTTAGTATTTATCTTGTAATTAATACGCATTATTGTTTTAAGCATCAAAACATCTCGGACTAGTCAGCAAGATAGCCTCACGAACTATTGCTAACATAATTTTAATCCTCATTAATAAAGCTTTGTATATATCTAATACTTGGGTTTAGGATCAAAGAGCGACTGTTAGCAAGTTTATATTGAATGTTATTGCTATGATTTCGATATTTTCTTATGGCTTCATTAGTGTTACTTTTACCAGCTTAAACAGCTATATGATATTAAGATGTGGTCATTAGCAATCTATTTACAAAGAAGAAACTTCTTGTTTGTTAGAATAATGGGTAAACAATATTGTCAGATTTAATGATAGTAATGTCAGAATAAAAACTAAAAGAAAAAAATCGATAGTTACGTCAAGGAGGATCTGAAATATACAGGATGTCCACTAAGTTTTCACACAATTTTAAAAAGTCATTATGAAAAATTTAGAAGAGGTGACAACTAAATTTTTGTCGCATATTAATATGTTATTATTAAAGTTTTTTTTTAATGATATTATTAATTTTATTAATATTATGTTTTAGTGTTTCAGGCTGCAATTAATGTTGTTTGCATGTTCCAGACATTATAAGAAATTTAAGCTGCTTGAGCGTGGATCGTCTGCTTTTTGAGAGACGCTGCACTGGCTCTTGCATAAACTTTTGAATTTAAAATGTTTTGGGCACATTTCGATTTGTGGGAAAACAGCTGCGTTTGTTTTTCATCCGAAATCAATCAAAAGGTTCTACTCCAAACTCAAAGAAGTGAATTTGGAGCCTATCTGAACGAATAAATAAGGGTCCTTGGAGTGATTTCGGGGAGTCGACGAACATCTGCTCCGTG
>OZ038478.1:58148242-58153242 GCA_964036315.1 Acanthosepion esculentum
TAAAAGTGACTCACCTGATTTTTTTTTACTAAATGTTATCTTCTCCGATGAAACGAAAGTTGAGCGAAATTCAAAGGATAAGCGATCTTATCTTAATCTTATCATCCTGTCGGATTCCGATCCCCGTATTTGTTATGCATTTGATCTTTAACTCATATATATATATATATATATATATATATATATATATATATATATATATATATATATATATATATATATATAGCGCAGTGAGTAGCGCTATTGGTAAAAAACAGTGCTGTAAAATAACAGCTAAAATTTATACTAAAAGTAAGCCTGACGATCGTTACGTGCATTAATTGCATGGAACGGGGAGAAGCACATGTATATTTATTTTTGTTATATATATATATATATATATATATATATATTTCGAACAATTTTCCTTGTTACTGTTAAACTTTAAGCAGTAAAACCGTACCATATGTTCCCATTTTTCGCCATAGTTTTGAATCCACTGTCTTCCTACTCTACATCTATTTACTTTTCAAAGTTAGTATAAATAATATTTAACCCATAGTTGGGGAATCAGACGGGAATTAAAACTCAATTCCTCTTTACGCACTGATATTTGTTACCTTACCTGCATATTCGAATTACAGATGTTTGAAAAAGTCCGATGAACGTAATAAAACCTCTTTCATTCAAAAGTACTCGAGCAAAAATATTATGAATTTTGGATAATTTTTTCATAAATTTGATCGGGATTAACGACAGTTTATATGCAAACTGTAAAAATGTAATATAAAAAAAATTGACTTTCCGGTCAATTGCAATTAAATTTGTTTTTATATATTTGTAACTTAGTCTACATGGGGAAACAACACCATCTACCGTAAACTTACTTTAACTGAAAAACGAAGTATTTGTGGACAGGTTTATACTGACATTTTTCTTGATTTCGTGTGAGAAACTCGCCCATAAAGTTTGTAAAAATATTTTGATACATCCCGTATATTCAAACAAATTTTAGATACGAAGTTCTACTCAACTGTTAACCTAAAGTTCATGAAATACACACACACACACACACACACACACACACACACACACACACACACACACACACACGCACATATATATATATATGGGTGTGTGTGTTTATATATATATATATATATATATATACATATATATATGTATGTGCGTGTATGTGTGCGTGTAACCGAATGATAAAATAGAAAGAAATTTCACTGAAGGAATTCTTTTTCAGACTAATGATGCTTTTATAGATAGGATCAGTCTTATACAGGGTGCGATGGATAAATTGTCTTCTAAATGACGCAAAAAAGAAAAAACTACTATCCATGCAACCGCTCTATCTTTTGTTAGCTCTATCACCGGTATTGAACACCTTCCGCTAAATACCGCGCGCACGCACACACACACACACATATATATATATATATGTGTGTGTGTGTGTGTGTGTGTTTGTTTATATTTTGTATATGTGCGTGGGGCTGTGGCTGTATTTATAATTTAAAATCGGATCACAACAGGATATTTATGGCTGAATATTCGACCTACACTTTGACGTTTCTCGATTGCAAGTAAATTAGAAAGAACGAAGAAAACGAAGCGAACCAAAAGAAACCGTTAAAAGATGCAATTACTCGAGAAGATCCTGAAAGTCGATTGACACCTTCGGAAATAGACCAATACTAACAGGGCTTCGCTGTCTTGACAACCATACAAATTTTACGAGCAAATTACAATTTTAATAGTGCATATTATGAGTATGATTCATCAAGTTTGGAACGGTCGCTTCTCTTTGAAATAACATTAATCATAACACTAATTATAACATTAATAATAATAATAATAATAATAACAACAACTCAGCTACTATTAACAATTGCATTACTACTAATAGCACTAATAATAATGATCCTGCTACTAATAATATTAGCACTAATAATAATATTAATAATAAATTATTATTAATTTTTCTGTTTAGAAAAAATGATCAGTGGAAGATGTCATGAAGTCATTTATGACCTTAATAATAATAATAATAATAATAATAATAATAATAATAATAATAATAATAATAATAATAATAATAAACAAAATGATTGACCCAACTCTTCCGTTATTTTCAACAGTTAATAGAAGAGCGAGATTTAAGAAAAAATAAAGAAAAGAACACAATGTTAACAATATTTCAACAGAATGTCTGTTTTCTTCAAGTTATATTTAAACAATTTTTTCAAGTATAAAATATATAAATCTAGAAAAAATAAAATTTCTTTATCTTTTCTTAGCGCTCTTCTCTTAACTGTAATAATAATAATAATAATAATAATAATAATAATAATACAAAGACGATATGAAAAGAGTTGTAGATTCTATCGACAAAATAAGATATCCTAAACGAACCACGAGAATTTTTACAGGGGAATTGAAAAAGCAGTTATAGAAGTAAAAAAGGTACCATCTACTGAAGAAGTGTAAAAATGCTGGGAGAATATTTGGAGCAACCCAAAAGAATATAACCCCAATGCAGAGTGGATCAAACGAAAGCAAGAAAGAATGAAGGATAAACCTATACAAAAATGGAAAAATATAACCAAGTATAATGTAAGTCAGGCTCTAACGAAATCTCCAAAATGGAAATCCCCAGGAAATAAGAGTTTACACAACTTTTGTCTCAATCATCTGTCATCATTCCACAAAACTCATGCGAAAATTTTATCAATGCTAATTAATAATCCCAATGAAATTCCAAAAAGAATCAATCATATCTCCTACTAAAAATGGATGAAACAGATGAACGAAAATAAACTGTTTACGTCTGTCTTGGCGAACTGTACTTGCTTTTTTCTTGATGAAAACAACATTTTCCCCTGAAACTGAAAAGATGTCGAAGAGATTCATATAGTTGCAAAGATCAACTACCAATAAATAAAAGGATCCTGAAAAATTGCAGGAAAATGTAGAAATCTCAGCATAACTTGGATAGATTACCATAAACCTTTGATAATGTGCCACACTCTTCCATCCTTAAGATTTTGGAAATGTACAAAGTCTCCTCGGTGATATTAAATTTATTTAAATATAGCATGAAACTGCGGAAAACCACATTATACCTAAGCCATACCGAAGGAACTGCCACCACCAGTTGTTTGAATATCTGACAAGGAATCTTTCAAGGAGACTCCCTATCACCCGTCCACAATCCCATTTTTGCATGAACTAAACACTAATAACTATGGATACAAAATAAGAAAAGGAAGTGTTTAATCACGTATTCTAAATGGATGATATCAAACTCTTTGCTAAAGACGATAATAAGTTGAAGGGTATCCTCAAAATGGTAAAATGCTTCAGTGATGACCTCGGAATGGATTTTGGATTAGATAAATATGCAAAAGTAACATTCAAAAAACGGAGAATTGCAGAAGTGCATTCAATAGATCTAGATTTTGTCACAAAGATTAGGGAACTGGAACAAAAAGATGCGTATAAATATCTAGGAGTCAGCGAAGAAGATGGAATACAGCATACTCAATGCAAGAGAAAGTAAGAAAAGAACATTACAGGCTTGTGACTCTGGTGTTAAATACCGATCTGAATTCACAAAACTGAGTATCATCCATAAACACTTGACCGTCCCTGTGGTGCAATATATCCTTAATTGAACTATAGCTCACATTAAGCAAATAGTTATCAAAACGAGAAAGCTTCTCACTTGCCACCACACGCATCATCCTAAGGCTGATGTTGATCATCTGTATGTGTCCAGATTCAAAGGAGGTAGAGGATTAGTTCAACTAGAACTATCTTACAAAACCACAACAGACGGTCTTCAAAGATACCTGGAAATTACAGAAGACTGGATGATGATTGGTGTCAAAGAACATAAAAGAAATAAGAAGCTTTATTCAGTAATAAAGGAAGCCAACAAATTTAAAAGGGAATTTTAAGTGGGTGAAGAAGAGCAAATAAACCATAATACACATACTGAAGTGGCAAAGGACCTAAAAAAGGAAGCAAAAGCAAAGGCAATGTATTAAATGCAGAAATGATGGCAAGATTAGCCACTTCATGGTCAATACTCTGCCAGTACCAAACAAGCTGATGGAGACAAACCTAGTACCTAGCAGTGGTTACGTAGTGCAGGGTTAAAAGTTGAAACCGGAGGTATTTTTTGCTTCACACGATCAATGCTTGCAAATTAGAAATTACCAATCACACATACTGAAAAACTGTGTTGACTCCAAATATAGATTCCGTGATAAATATCCAGAAGCAACCGACCATCTTGTATCAGCTTGCACAGTGTTAGCATCCACTGAATATAAAGCTGGACATGATATAGTGGGCCAATATCTTCATTGGAAAATATGCAACTTTACCGGAAGTAAAGTGCAAGAAACTGGCATGAACATCACCCAGCCTCGGTTACAAAGATATGACTTGTAATAATTTTATTGGAATTTACAATACACATAGGCAGAACAATCAAAACTAATCGTCCAGACATCGTGATCAAAGACCACAAGAACAGAATGTGCTTTCATATTGACGTGACAGTCCCTGTAGATTGTAATATATATTTGAAGATCTCCAAAATACAACATACAAGAATCTTGAAATGGAAAATCTCAAAAATTTGTAAGATGAGGACATTAATAATACCAGTTGCAGTTAAATCACTCGGATTGCCTGGAAAAGGTTCCGATAGATTCACTGAAGGGATTCTTGGTAGCCTATGCATTAAAATATACAAAATATTATACTCACAAGTACAGCTCAAACATTATGAAGACCTTTGACTATGTGAAATGTGTTTGATTATTTTTATAAAAATAAGAGTGATTTTCCAGTTACAAGTCCTACTATTTAACACATAACTAGTGTGTGTGTGTGGGGGGGGGCAGAAGATATGGATTCAAACCTTTCCCAAGAGTACTTGCTCGTAAGTGAATGTAATGAACAACTGGAATTGGAACTTGGCTTCCTGATTTCTTTTGCCG
>OZ038478.1:58158242-58183242 GCA_964036315.1 Acanthosepion esculentum
CAAAATATAGAAGTTCATAATGTTTTGATTAAAGTATGGCCACGGGGAAAATGGTAGATACTTCGATATAGTCAACATATATAAGTTTTTCTTTATGACGGCTAATATAAATATTGTTGAATGAATGTCGTCAAGGGACACGTTACATAGAAGAAGAATGTGTTTAGGTCTATCAAGAATGTATTTTAAAGCGTTATCATGCTAACCAGATACTTGAACACTGTATTTGATTGATTTATTTGTTTTTAGGCCATTTTGGGTTATTTAAAACCGAAATATATTTTGTACGAATATTTCTATATTTTTTTTCGAGTAAATATTACCATTTTTTAGTATAACAATGATTTTCCAGTTACAGGCACTTCTATTTAACCCAGAGCTGAGTGTGTGTGTGGGGATGGGAGAAATGGATTCATGCCTTTCTCAAGGGTATTTTCACGTAAGTGAATGTAACGAACCCAACTGGAATTAGAACTTAGTCTTGTAATTTCTCATTCCGAGCCATTATTCATTATACCATCCGCACACCTTTCCAATAACGTAAAACTCCTATTGGGATAATAAAATTTGAATAACGCTGATTAACTGCAATGAAGCCAGGTATAGAAAAACACATGTTGTTGAAAAAGAAGATACACCCGTATTAACAGAATGAGGGTAAAATAATCGTGCAACATTGGAGAAGACTGTAAAAAATCCTCGTGCACACTGTGTTCAGATTAACTGACAGGGCACAGACATAAATACCTAGCAGAAACTCTTAATCAGAAAATGAAAAACGATAAACTTGTGATTCCATATGTATCGTGCGAGTAGGTGGGAACGTGCGCAACGTTCAACGGGAAGTAAGATTACAGAGCAGAGATATGAACAAAATCCCCAGAACACACACCGAAAAAGGTACTTGTTGTAACATGCATGACAGAAGATGAGCGTGTTCTCCTAGAACAAAATTCAACTATATTCCAGAACACACCAGACACTCGAGAAAGGCCCGGTGTTACACTCTGAAAGATTTATGAAACAACAAGATCGAGAAAATTAATAGGAAACACATGCAAAACTTATTACTTATTTGACAGGCTATCAGCCAGTTGAAAACGGTGATTTAGTTTCAAATAAACCTGAGAGTCATATTTGCACAGAGTAATAAATTCTTTTTGATCAGTGCTGACATTCCTCTTGCTCCAAGTTATCACATGCGATTTATCTTTATCAATAAAAATATGAAAACATTTAAAACTAAAACGGTACCATTAATATTAAAATATGAAAAGAGCGTGGTTGGTTATGAAAGATTGTTTCTGTCATTAAAGTTAGGCTTCTCAGGCCAACTGCTAACCAGAGACAATTTAAAAAGTTAAAAAAATTACAAACCAATCTTACCCTATATATTTGTATTTTGCTGTTTGCATCAAAGAATGTTACATATATAAAACGAAATTAGTTTCCATATTTCTTATACATTGTCTTTGTTTCTTTCGTCTCGAAAAAGCAATGAAAATAACTGACACTCTCCTTAATCAATGAATCTATCTGAACCATGTACATATCAAGACATTCTGAACTGAAACATCGTAGACCATAAAAAATTAAAACATTCGATATTTTAAACAAATCTGTTTTATTCCGCTTAGTTTTTTGCATTACAATCCAACTATGGAATACCCAGTTTTTTTAAATCCAGTTTCAGCACAATGTCTAGTTTCAGCATGAATAGGGCGCAAGTGAAGATCGTGTATCAATGTTCTATAAAACAAGTACGTCATGTTGTAACCAATTATTTGGGAAATTTGACTATATAAAAAGATATTAATTCGAAGTAGTCCTCTTCAATATGTATTCATATAGATGACAAATGATAATACTTGCAAAATAGCGGCAATGGTCCGTACAATAATCTGTTCACGCGCAATGCTAGAAATTTTGAGTCGCACCTTGAACTTAGAATGAGGCAAAATAAGATCCAAACAAGAAATGATTTTAATAAAATATATGGGGATTATACATAAGAGTTTTATTTAAATCTGGTCAGTATAATTACACAGAGGTAAAATTAAAATGATTTTCAGAAACAAATAATGTGAAGTATACTAAATGACATCCCTTAACACTTACGTGAAAAACACTTCTCTCTCCCCGAACCCGGTCTGGGATGGACGAATATTACAGAGCAATAACCGTGACCGGGATGTCGTTTGGCGCTCTCCGGAAGTTTGAGGAGACATTAGCGGAAGTCAGCATCCTGAATAGATCTTGCTTAATCCGCACTTGCCATCTCGTGCTGATTTTTGATGTCAGAAGCTAGAAACGGCCAAATGAAAAGGTCAGCGAGTCATCCATGCTCTGGTCACTGTCCACTTTTAATTAGGATCACTTAGGACGTTTATCGACTGGTTTGTTATCGCGTAATGCCTACCAAGAAAAGTTGGACGAACGGACATTTTGAGCATTCCTCAACAAAATGGCGGTCGGAAATTCGAACAGAGAAACAGTCTTTGATAGTGAGTAATCGAGTTGAGTTTAGGCCGAGACTGGATGTCACCGATCAAGAAACATCCTGTGTTATTGTTCCATTTGCCAAAAGAGAGAACGATCAGAAGCAAACAAACGGGTCTACAGACAATGTCGTTGCATGACATTCAATAAACGGCCAACATGAATGTGTCATTATCTCTAAGTGTGTGCGGGCTGCGTGAAAATTTGTAAAGGAATTCCGTGTGGTTAGGGGTTTATTACACAGAAAGAGACATTGGTCCACGCCTGTAAATACAGAATAACATATACAGACTCTCACAGACAAACACGCAAATCTTCATTTAGATAACTTTGAAAATAATTCCCCTATTCTTACTCTCTAGTGCAATCATATACAGTTTCTTTTCTTCTAGTGCAAAAACAAACCATGCATATAGTATCTACCGGTGTCTATTAGTGATACAAACATATGCTTATGTAATAATAATGTATTATTGTTCTGTTGATTTCATTTTTGTCTCTCAATCTAGCAAGCTATCTTTCACTGAATCATGCAGCTTTTTAGAGTTTTACGCTAACATGCTGATCAGAAATCAGAGAAATGTTCCGAAATGAAGAACAATTAAATATAAAAATCTTAAACTTTGCTTGGTCTTCAACCAAACATGGATAACGTATATATATATATATATATATATATATATATATATATATATATATATATAAGTTTATTTTCGTGATTACACGTATTTAAGTTATTACTGTTTTTTTTTTTCATTTTCTTAAACGGTGAAATTAATAACAATCGGCATAGATTGAGAAATTCTGGCACAGAAAGGTTGTGCCTCCGAGTGGAATCGAACCTATACTTCCTTTTCCATCAGGCAAACTGTTCTATAATTTTTTCCAATTCGTTTATAATATGACTGAAATAATGTCTGATAAAAAATCCATTCATATATATATATATACATATATATATATACATATATATATATACATATATATATATATATATATATATATATATATATATATATATATATATATATATATATATAGTCAAACCTAATGAGCCAGACACACCTACCAAGGTTTCACTTAGGCAGATCGTCAGGGTCGGCTGGTGAAACCTTGGTAGGTGTGTCTGGCTCATTAGGTTTGACTAGGTTTGCTCTACGCTTGTATTGAGCTCTTTAGTTAGTTGTTTACTCGTATGGGGGTTTTTTCTTTGGGCCTTGAACCTGTATCTGTGCGATTATTTTCGACAGACTTTCATGTTCCTGGCTCTTTCTTTTTTTAAAACCTTTTTTTTCCTTCGTGATTGATTTGGCTGTTGTTAAATCAAGAGTTCGAAGGTTTTTCGACACGAGTATAGTTACCTACATTTATATATATATATATATATATATATATATATATATATATTGAAAGAGAGAGAGACACATAGAGAGAGACAGACAGACAGACAGACAGCCATACACACTTACCGGGTGTAACAGCAAAATTATCCAAATCGTGTGACAACAAAATTGTCCAATTGTTACATTAATGTTTGAACCGTTGTATCTTAGAAATGATTAAAAATATGTTACTGTAATTCTCCGAGGTTTTTATAACACTATTGGACTCTACCTTGAACTGTTCCCTCTTTTTTAAACTTATTCACCTTTCTCTTAATGGTACTTGAATGGACTTTGAAGATGGAAGGCAGAATATGAATGTTGGTAGCATTACTGAATGCCTGAATTATCTTTTTCCTCACACCATTACTCAATTGTGAAGACTTACTGGGTGTCACTTTTGTTCTCTTTCTAACTGTTTAACTCAAGGGTTTTTCAGTGTTTCTTATGACAATGGTGTCAAGATGGCTAAACGTCTTATCTGAAAACTTGGAATAAAGGACTCAATTAGTTTAGTGTTTTTTTTCAGATATTAAACATTTTGTGGGATGGACAAAATTATCGCATGCTGTTACACGATTTGCACAATTTTGCTGTTACACCCGGAACAAATATATATATATATATATATATATATATATATATATATATATATATATATATATATATATATATATGTGTGTGTGTGTGTGTGTGTATGTGAGAATGTGTGTGTGTGTGTGTGTGTATTCGGGTTTACAGAGCTGTTGTATTTGCCATTCTTTTGTACGGCTCAGAGTCGTAGACTCCATACAGGTACCATGTTTTCCATAAACGCAATCTGCGTGCAATCTGTGAAGTTAACCTTCAAGATAGGACATCTAACGCAGACCTGTTTAACAGGTGTAATATTGGAGGAATCGAAACTTTTCTCATACAGTCTCAGTTACGGTGAACTAGTCATGTCTTGAGAATGTATGATGACAGGATACCCAAGATCCTAATGTACAGCCAGTTAGATCAGGGCTAAAGGAATGTAGGACGCTTATAGCTAAGATACAAAGACAAGCTGAAAAGTAACTTACCAGCTGTCAATATACCACATAACACCCTTGAGCACTTCGCCTTAGAGCGGATAGAATGGAGATCAATGTGTTTTAGTGGACTCAGGAGTTTTCAATCTGCTTGTCTGAATCATCTTCAAGAAGCAAGAGCACGATCTAAAAGGAAAGGTCAGCCAATCCAACAGTGATCTCATCTCGCAATCCTCACTCTTGCTCCATATGTGGCCTATATGTAAATCACTAGCGGTTCATATATATATATATATATATATATATATATATATATATATATATATATATATATATATATATATATAATAAAAAGGCTTTTTATTATATCCTTACTCTGTACTGGACATTGAGTTCTACCTGGATTTTATCCTTTTGTAATTATTTTTTATACATATATATATGTATGTGTATGTATGTATGTATATGTGTTTATATATTTTAGATATATGATTGCATATGTATGTGTATATTTAACACTAATATTTTCAATTTTCTCTCTCTTTCTCTCTCTTTCTCTCACTCTCTCTCTCTCTCTCTCTCTCTCTATATATATATATATATGATAAAATACAATTTTAAGGTATGTTATATTTATGGGTTAAAATGTTCAATATCAGGTATAGAGCGTATGTAAAAATGGACATTGATATCAACATCCAGCGGCAACAGTCTGTTTCACGCTTATATGCAATCTTCCGGCCATATGCGTTGTCGTTTTTGATCGACGATTTATTTACACTATTTACATTGATCGAACTGTTGTTGTCATATTCACGACGTTTCAGCCGTTGTACGCTCCGGCTTTCTTCAGGTGATTGGAATTTCGAATTGAGCTTTTCATTTTGTCCACTCGGAGTAGATTGTTCTAGTTCCACGTGCCATGCTTCTTCCGGATGCCTCAGTTATGTGGTCTTGAGGACATCAGTGTATGAATTTTTTTTTTAATAATTTTTTTTACCAGAAGTCATATTAAAATTTTTGTTGTCATTATTGCTTTTCTCTAGCACCCTGTATTATTGTTTCCTATATTGTATTAATTTCTATACTTGGCTCGCTAAGAAGATTTTTATGACTTAGCATATGTGCTGATTCCCTTAGTTTTCCTATTTTCCAGTGATGTTCTCTCTCTGTTATTTCAACCTCATCCCATGGATCTCCCTTTTCCTTCCATATGTGGCCAGCTACACTTGATTTTTCTATTTCCCGTCGTGTTACAGCCTTACGATATTCTTGCTGTCATATCTTAACGGGACGACCTGTTTCGCCTTTATATTTCTTACCACAGCTACACGGAATGGCGTACGCACAAACCTTAGTCATGTTCTCCTCTATGAGGGGTTTTACTCGGAAGAGGTTTCTGCGAAGTGTTGAATAACTTTTGAAGATTGTCTTGATGTTATATGGGCCACAGATCTTTTGTATTTTTTCGATAATCTCTTCACATATGGTAGGCAGACTGAAACCTTTTTCTCAGTGTTGTTATCCTCTTGTACCCTTTTATCCTAGTTTGTCGGAGATGCTGCCACGTACGCAGGGTAGTTGTTGCGTTGTAGGGTGCTGTTTATACTGACCATTTCTTGTTGGTATGATACTGGATCGCCACTTATGACTTTTGCTCGATTTGTAAGCGGAGAACGATCCCTTTTTTTACATTCTGTGGGTGGTGGGAGTTGAAGCCGAGGTATTGTCCGGTGAATGTAAGCTTGCGGTGTAGGGATGTCTTGATCCCATGCTCTGTTCGAGATATTAGTATATCAAGGAATGCGAATTTGATGTTATTTTCTCTCTCCATTGTGAACTCGATGATCTTATTGAGTTCACATGATCCAGTAGTAGCTGGACCTCTTCCTGGTGCGGTCAGAGTATGAAGCTGTCATCTACGCATCTCAGCTATAGGGCTGGTTTTAGTGATGTAGATTCTAATGCCATTTCGTTGAAATATTTCATGTATATGTTTGCCATTGCTGGTGATAATGGCGAGCCCATTGCTAAGCCTCCATTCTGTCGACATATGTCTGATCCCATTCTGTTGTTTGTGTTCAGAAATTCAGTATCTCCATCGGGTTATCTATTGGTATACTGGTCCTTTCTCCTAGGGATGAGTCCCAGGCCAGTCTGATCCTGACTACCGATAGTGCCTCCTCCGTGGGTACCTTGGTGAACAAACTCACCACGTTCAGGCTCACCATCTGGTTGGATTGGATGGGAGTATTTTTGATTTTTGATTATTTCCACGAAGTAGACGGAGTATTGGATATATGAAATCGACTTTCCTATTAATGGGTCAATTATATCTACAAGAAAGCGACTCAGAGAGTGTCACACATAGCCTTGGCAGCTAACAATTTACTTGAGCGGAATACTGTCTTTATGAATTTTGAAGAGGCCGTGAGGTAGCTTGGAGTAACGCTGCGACAACTGCCTGTACGTCATAGGTGAGAAGTGGTCCTTCTTCTTGATTAGGATGTGCGACAGTTTTCGTTCTGTTTTCATATTCTTTGTATATTCCGATTTGTCCATCACTACAGTTGCATTGCCTTTGTTAGCTGGTGGTATGATGATGATTTTATTCCTCTGTAGATTGCCAGATTCTCCATTTTCGTGATTTTTGATTTGGGAAGCTTGACCTTGTCCATTATCTGTCAGATTTTCCACCTTAGCTCATCCGCCAAGTTGAGACCGTTGTTTAGTACTGACTCCTCAAGGGCACTCAGCTGGTGTTGAATAATGTTGATTACTGCTTTTACTGGAGGTGGGGGTGATAGATCTTGTGTGTCACTTTCTGATCTTTCAATCTGTTTTATTTTTGTACGGGCCTTTACTGTATCGAATTCGTGTCTGAATGATTTATCCAGGTCATGCTGGATCTTCTTTCGGCATTCTTCGTCGGTAATTCTGTTGAAGAAATCCTCGAAACCTCTGGGAGATATCAGGTTGCAGTTTTTGTTTTATGCAACGGTTGTAATGGATTCGTTCTCGGACAAGAGTGCAACCAGATGGGTTCTCCTTGAATTGGTGCCAAACCTGAAGGGATGAGTTGTAAATCTCTGCATCGGTGTAGGAATGTTAGATGGATCGAATTCGTGGCACCTTCTGGTGGGACTTTTCTGATTATCAAATATAGACAAATATCGACGATTTATATATACAGGCTAGTGAGTCATTGTGGGTAGATGCTGTTTTTCGTTATTTACAGGGGTGTTTATTAACATTTTTATTTATTTATTGTTGATTATTTTATTGTTGGTTGTTACTATTAAGTTTACTTGTGTTTATGTGTGCGTTCAGATGGTGGTTTCTCCTTCCGAAGGATTGGAAGGTTCGAATCCTGTTGGCGGGTAGATTTCTTTAGTAAATCTTCTGGAGTGTGAAGGCTGGTAGAGCGTCTACTCAAATACGGGCATCCACTAAGAATAACGTTCGAAGTAATAAAAAAATAAAATCCATTAATTCTTTAAAAATTGCTTTGTTTACTTTTCGAGTACAAAACTGACAAAAAACAGGAAGAAATCAAAAGAGAGAATGAGAGCAATGAACAAGCGATACAGAAAAGAGAAAGAAAAAATAAAAGAAAAAAATAGAAGAGAAATAAGATAGAAGGACAGAAATTAGAAAGATAGAAATGAGAAAGAAAGAAAAATAGAAAATTAAAAGAAATAAAAAGAGAAGTGAGAACGTAAGAAAGCAAAAGAATGGAACAATGAGTATGTATTAAAAAGAGAGATGGAAAGAGAAGAAAAGCAATGAGAGAAAATAGGCAGAAAGAAATAATAAAAGGCGAACGAACAAAGTAAATTAATAAATAGATAAAGAAGGCGCGAGAGACATTTGAGAGAGATATACAATATCTCGCGTATTTAATGTACATTCTTGGTGATTGAACAAAAGCGTATGAACATATGAAACATATGCATTTGCATCCTGGGATATATTTAGATCCAGCAGTGAAAAACTATGACGAATTTTTCTCATCTGTACAAACAGAACACTGATTAGTGCAAATATTACATGCGCAAACTCACACACGCACACACACACACATATATATATATATTATTTATTAAAAAATTGTAGCATAAATATGTTATAACATCACTACCAAAAAATACATTTCGTTTCAACACTTCTGCTGTCTTATAAAATTATCACACACACACACACACACACACACACACACACACACACACACACATATATATATATATATATATATTATAAATTAATTGATTTAAAATATGTTTTTTTTCGCTACACAGTGATAACCATGTTTCAAAAATGGAAGCTAAAACCTTCGAATTTAATTTTGTTATTAAATTAAAGACATATATACATATATACTATTATATGGACAGATTTAACTTTTAAATATGAATTTTATCCCGACATCGATGTGTCTTCAGGGGTTGTGGTTTTAAACGGTATTTAAACGGTTTAAGAGTGGAAATTTGAACAAGAAACAACGATGTCGGGATAAATTTATATTGAATATTGATATTTAAAATTTAAGTAATCTTTTTATATATATAATATTATTAACTCTCTATTTTTAATATTATTTTAAAATTGAGCACTATATATATAAAATTATTATTGTTTCTTAAATCTTATATATATATATATATATATATATATATATATATATATATATATATATATATATCAGGTCATTCCATAAGTTCTGTCTGAATTTTGAATAAAGAAAACAAGTGACCAAATGTTCCATTTAATTACAGATTCAATCAACAATGTATTTTCCCTGATTATCTATGACTTCCTTCCATGTATTAACAAGCTTACTAATTCCATTACTGTAAAATTCTTTTGGCTTTGATTCGAAGAACTCACAAATGTCAGTTTTAACCTCTTCCTGTGTTACAAAAGCTGTTTCTTACAAATGATTCTGTAAGCTACGAAACAAATGGTAGTCTGATGGAGCAGGTCGGGAAAATAAGGTGGATGAGGAATTTTCTCCCAACCAATCTTTTGTGACGTGATTCTTGCTGTTTGTGGTCGCGCATTGTCCTGATGAAACATCACCCGTTTTCGATTCACTAGAGCAGGTCTTTTTTCCCTCAAAGCTTGGTTCAAACGCTCTAATTGCTGACAGTATATTTGAGCATTAATTGTTGCATTAGGTGGTAAGAATTC
The DNA here is from genome assembly GCA_964036315.1 of Acanthosepion esculentum. Taxonomy (NCBI): domain Eukaryota; kingdom Metazoa; phylum Mollusca; class Cephalopoda; order Sepiida; family Sepiidae; genus Acanthosepion; species Acanthosepion esculentum. The sequence goes on from OZ038478.1 coordinate 58,168,327, forward strand.
AAAGTGGATTATTCCTTGGCAATCCCACCAGAGAAGAACCTTTTGCCCATGAAGTTCCCTTCTCGGCTGTGGCTGGGGTCCTTCCCCTTTACCATGCCACTGTCTACGACGCTTAACATTTCGAAAAAAGATCCATTTTTCGTCGCCAGTCACAAGTCTATCCAAAAAAGGTGAAACAAGTTGGCGAGAATGGAAAGAAGAGCAGATTCGGGTTTTCAGACAATTCATGAGGCACCCATTTTCCAAGTTTAGGAACTTTTCCAAGTTGTTGAAGATGACGATGAACAGTTGTATGGTTTGAACTGAGAACCACTGCCAATTCCTCAACTGATAAAGCAGGATTTTCTTCAAGGGATGCTTCAAGAAGCTTTTCATCTAACTCAACTGGACGTCCGGTTCGATCTTCATCTTCAAGGGTGAAATCTCCACCTCTGAATTTTGCAAACCATCTTGTGCAAGTTTTTTCATTCACACATTCCTCTCCATAAACTGAGTGAATGTTTCTAGCCGCTTCGGCTGCTGAGTTTCCTTTCTTGAACTCATAAAGCATTATGTGCCTCAAATGATTCTTGTGTACTTCCATGTTAGCAGGGTTTTAATCAAACAAAATTTAATTTTATTGTTCTCTGAAATAAAATTTGATTAGTTTAAATGCATCTAAACCTAAAAGTAATGTTCAGCTCCATTAGACATTATGAAATACTCTTTAAATTTCGTACATTTTAACAAAAAGTTAAAATTCGGACAGAACTTATGAGATGACATATATATATATGATGGCTGCAAACTCGTCTTCGGGCATTGGCATTGTTTGAATACTTGTAAAAGAGCTCATCGATGAACTGTTCTTATGTGAAGATCCTGAACTCTTCAAGCAATGCATGTGCGTGAGTTCTTTTTAAAATGAAGAGGGACTTTGCACGAAACCAATCCCACACACCGAGTGACTGCTACCTTGACCCAAAAAGAAGAACATGTCTACATAATTGGCAGAAACGGATACAGCAGGTGTTATATCAGAGTTTTCCTGTTCCTAGATGTCTGCCTTGACGAAGGCTAAGTTTTTACGGCGCCCTCAGGCACTAACCTGAGCATTTCTATGTTCCGGCGCAAATATATATACATATATATATATATATATATATATATATATATATATATATATATATATATATATATATATATGTAATTCATTGAGTCTGAAAGAAACCTCAACAGAATGCAGAAAGCCCGTTTCGTCCTATATTTGGGACTCATCAGCAGTGCGTATCCACTACCGAGAATTGAAATCCTGACAGTTAAGTTATCAAGCAAACGTCATACCGACTGTTCCAACGGGAATCAGTGACGAAGAGGTATTAAATCAGACTCAATATAGCGCCGCACGCTCACATATTCCGTGGTGGAACTCAACTGAAGTTCTCTGTAACCATAGGACTGTGCCCCCCGGAGCCACAACTACTATCACCAAGCCGCTCAAACTGAAGCATTAGAAGCCGGATCAAGCAATGATATACACATGGTAGAAATTGTTAGGAGGATTTGATAATTATAATTAAGTAAATCATTGAGTCTGAAAGAAACCTCAACAGAATGCAGAAAGCACTGGACGGCCGTTTCGTCCTATATATTACAATTTCTATCATATATATATATATATATATATATATATATATGTATTGAGCGATGGATAAATTGTCTAAATTACGCAAAATGAATATAGCACTGACATATCATTTTTACAGATATATTTACCAAAATTTCACAAAAATATCTTGAAATACTAAAGAGTAAATTTATTCAATAAAATCGACATTGAATTCAAAAACGGCCTCCTGACGACTTCGGAATCTTTTACAACTCTTATGAAACACTCGCCTTGTTTAAGTTGGTGAATGCAGCTATAATACTTGCCTTCATCTTTGGTGTTACAATGAGTTTTTCTTGGTCTCTCGCTCAACTGCGCTCCGCCCACAATAATCTAGGGTATTGCAGTCTGGGGTGATGTGGTCACAGAAATTGCCTGACAGCCATGACTGGGTTCTCCTGCTTGTGTGGCATAGTACAGAGTCCGGTTGCCAGATATAGGGCCTTCCAGCAGCCACAATCTTGAGCAGGGCGGCACTACCTCCTCAAAGCACTTGATGTACGCTCCGTGTTGTGTCTGAGGCCCTGTGGGAAGATAAATGGAGGCATAACGTCGCCATCACTCCAAATACCATTATGCTGACAGGATATATCATCCAACTCTTTCCAAATCCTCTGAACTGTCCTTAGATTGACACACAAACACTCTGAAATAGAATAGGAGCTTCTGGCGCGAATGCCAAGCAGTACTGCACGCCGTTTCAAAATTTCTGGCGGAGTGTATTGCGTCATGATACTCTTTTTCTCACAGACGGTATCCAACTGACCATAATATACTGTGCAGTCGACAAAATCGAAAACAATGCGCATGCGCGAAATTAAAAATATAAAATAGCGACAATTTACACATTGTACACTGTAACCATATATATATATATATATATATATATATATATATATATATATATATATATATATATATATATATATGAATAACTATAGTTTTAAGGTATGCTATAATTATAGGATAATGTGCTCAATATCAGAGATAAAGCGTATGGAAATATAAAAGTGAACATTGAAGTCAACACTCAGAGACTGCAGATTATTTCATTCTAAGCGCAATCATCATTGCGTTTAACATAAAACAGTCTGTCACCTCTGGGTGTTGACTTCAATGTTCATTTATATATATATATATATATATATATATATATATATATATATATATATATATATATATAAAATATATATATAGGTGACTATACTCAGACCTAGTCGAACCTAATGAGCCAGACAAACCTACCAAGGTTTCACTTAGGCATATCGTCAGGGCTAGCTGACCCTGACGATCTGCCTAAGTGAAACCTTGGTAGGTTTGTCTGGCTCATTAGGTTTGACAAGGTCTGCTCTACGTTTGTATCGAGCTCTTTAGTTAGTTGTTTACTCGTATCGGGTTTTTTTCATTGGGCCTTGAACCTGTATCTGTGCGATTATTTTTGACAGACTTCCATGTTCATGTCTCTTTCTTTTTTAAAACCTTTTTTCCCTTCGAGATTGATTTAACTATTGGTAAATCAAGAATTCGAAGGTTTTTCGACACGAGTATAGTTACCTATATATAGTGTCGAAACGAAATGGCTATTTTTGTAGTGATTTTATAACATATTTATGTTATAATATTTAAATAAATGATTATATATATATATATATATATATATATATATATATATATATATATATATATATATATATATATATCAGAAAAGCTGAAATACCAACTAATCTCGCAACCCGGGTTTCGACCGTAAGTTCTCCTCAGCCGATATTATCTTCGAGTGGCTGCGCTTATAGATATTTATCAGTTGAGAAATGCTACCAAAATTATTTATACGTTTTTCTCATATCAATGTTAGCTTAACGTCAATGTGAGTCGATAATAACCTCCTGAAAATCGAGAGTATAAGCAGGTATTCTCATATCCGAAAAACCTGAGTAATTTGTTCTTTTTTACGGCATATCAACCTTTTGCATGATATTTAGAGTCAGAAAAATTTTTTTTACCTTGTAAGAATTTTATGCAGATAAAATGATTTACTTATACAATTCCTACTAATTAACCTGTAGTTGCGGTGGGCGAGGGAAGAGGTGAACTGATACCTTTTCCAAGAGTGTAATGAATATAACGAAGCCAACTGTAAATGGAATTCAGCATTGCGATTTCTCATTCCGGATCAGTATAAATTACACTACCCGCACATACAAGCTTACAGCATCTGGTATTTCCACGTGTTCACTTATTTACGTACTGACCAGGCTCGACTTTGCTTAACTTCGGCGTTCGTACGAGAACCGGTGTTTCAATGTGATATGGTCGTAAAGCTGATTTTCAAGACGTTCCACATTGCACATGAGTGCATGAACTTTACGTATCAAGTAGATAAATAGATAAAGAAGAGCACCTGCTGCAACGCAATTCTCGCAGGCAAATGTTAGTGGGTGCGCTTCTTCATGAATATATCTCATTGCTAAAATTAGTTTAGGTCAATAAACATTTATTCAAATAGGGAAACTAAAAGATAGAGAATGTGCTTAATATTCTTTTACGTGTGTATAGCGCATGTTAAAGTTGTCTCGAGACAAATTATTGTGATACCTAACTTTGCCTTCAACCAGTGTTTATTCGCCTTTGCCATTTACGGTTTAAAATACGCATTTTCGCTTTAGGTTCTCTGTTCATTTCACTAGTTTTACTTCCTTTTCGGCTAAGCTTTTGCTTAACGGTTTTCTTTTTCTCTCGTCTCTTTCGTAATATCTTCCACACTTGTGCCTAGCCCAGAGAGTCAACTCTCTTAATGATTGAATCAGAGTTTCTCATGCAGAACGACAAGTCAAAGGCCATGTTTATGATTCGATCAAATATGCTGTCTTGTAGGAACGAGTGATGAGGACGGGGTTGCAGAATACTAGACAAACAGACACAGAGACAAAGTGGGAGAAAAGAAACAGTGTAAGCCGTTTATAGCGAAAGCCAATATGACAAGTCAAGGATTGTAATAATAACGTTGAAGACGTTTCAAAAATTCCAACGATAATGATTAAGATACGAAATAATGAACATCAAAAGCCATAGGGCATCATTATTTTGATACATTCAAATAGGTTTATATATATATATATATATATATATATATATATATATATATATATATATATATATATATATATATAATGCTTATATATATATAATGCTTATATATATATAATGCTTATATATGTATGTATACACATACATACACACACACACACACACATATATATATATATATCGGGTAATTTTCATATATGTATATAAATATACGCGAATATCTCTATATATTAATATATGATTTGATGCGCGTATAAATATTCACCTATGTAAATAGGCATATTTCATAAAAATATATTTGATAAATATCTGCATATTTTCATATATTGCTTCGTCATGAAAACACACAAAGACACAAATTTATATACGAAGTAACTTGCACGAAATATCAACACTACTTCTTTCTTGCTTTATATAATTTCTTGGCGAATTGTATACAAACAGAGCACAAATATATATATATATATATATATATATATATATATATATATATATATATATATATATATATATATATAATATGTATGTATATAAATATGAATACATATATATTCATAAATACACACACACACACACATATATATATATATGCAATTTTTATATATATTATTTATTTATATTATATATGCGCGGTACTTATTGAAGATCGCTCAATATCAGTGATAGAGCTAACATATTTAGTTGCGTTGATGTGAGTTTGATGTGGGTTTCACGCCTTCTGCGATCGTCTGACGATTGGAAAGGGTGTGAAACCCAGAGTCACAAACTCAAATCAATGCAACTGTATATATATATATATATATATATATATATATATATATATATATATATAATAAAAAACAACAATAAATCCGGTGTTCTTGGTAATTATTTTTATTTAAAAAATATGCTCGATACAAAAGAGTAGAGCATAATATTATAATTATTTCCTGTTTTAAAAATATGGTTCCATCGCTACACTGGAGTTACCATATTTCAGAACAGAAACGAAAATTTTAAATTCAATTATAAAATTCAATTTAAAATCCGTACCTCCGTTCCATTCTCAAGCGATTTTTGGAATAACCTATTGAGAAATATACTTAATTTATAAGCACAATCTTAATATTTTAAGTTGTTTAGGTTACGGAAAATTCAATAATTTTGGTGGTTGGGTTTTAATTTCCCTAGACAACTTAAGTAGCAAATATAAGTTACTTGCAAAATCAAGTCAAGTTAAGGTGGGGTAGGGGTGCCTGCTCATAAAAAATGACATCCGTTTTTCGCGTGTCGTCTGGGTTTTTCAATGATAAAAAATTTTTGGCATTTCTATTTGATGAAATAATAATTTAATTTAGACAATAAATATTTATGCTCTATATAATCTCGTCTATTAGATAATTAGATACGCCAAGAGAGAGAAAGACAGAGAGTGCATTATAAAATACTATATTATACTTCTTAAATACGTGGGTCCGCAAGTTACTTTCGCTTTCACTTGCTTAATGATACGCACGCGCACACATAACTATAACATAGAGAGAGATTTAATAAACAAATAAAATTCTATATTTTCACGTACACCAAATCGCAGCAAATAAATTTATGTCTATCAGCTGTAGTACACAGTCGACAACATAAAAACAAAAGCAAAAAACATAAATGGATGTATATGTATGCAAGAAAACTGTAAAAAGCAAATATTTTAGCATACAATTATATACTTAAACTACAAAAGGTGAATTACAAGCTGAATCAAATTTATATTACTTATATACGATGGTAACTGAGAAAATAAATGTTATTTTGAAATTATGTGGTAAAAATACAGGGAGGAACGGACGCGTGACACCATGTTTGCGCAAGGAATGGCGAGTGGATAGCCGTGCGCAATATTCTATCGTTCATTCGAGTGCCGGGGAGCAACGAGGTCTGACGTATGGTCACTCTACTATGCGATTGCACTACCGAAGTTCAACGCACCGTAGTACAGTTTCAAAAAATTTAAAACAGCTAATATTATCCTAAAAAATAACAACACATTAGTAAAATCAAAATTACAACAAACGAACATTATTTACGAGCTCAAATGTCCCTTTTGGAACTGTGTTCCTGATAAAACCGAATTCATAAGTAATTACATCGGTCATACTACTACATACCTATTCAGACGCCTTACGTTACACCTATCCGACCACAGCTTATAAGAAGCTATGTAAAAACACACACACAAACTTACCAGATTCCATCCGAGGCATAATAGTAGAAAATACTAAACATAATAATCTCATCTACATGTAAAAGAAAGATAAAAAATAATGGAAGCCTTAATAATAAAAAAGAAAAAGCCAACTCTCAATAATATTAACTACAATATGCTTACTGTGTCTGGAAAATAGAACATCCCTATACCTCTAGAAACATATACACAACAAATACAGCCAATTAAAAAGCAAAAGTAAAGTCATCCTTGACAATGTCTAAAAATATAGCCGAAAGCGCTCGAAATTACAGAACATTTGGACAGTTTCTACACACTTTGTGTTCAGAAGAGAAAACACTTGTCCGAACATAAGAAAAATTAAATAAAAAAGCTTAATCGCAGTACCTTGTCTGTCGTCTTTAATCAAACATATATAAATGAAGGATTGATGCCTAAATACAATATATATATATATATATATATATATATATATATATATATATATATATATATATATATATTAACCGTTCCCTTATGAGATAGTAGTCATTGACCGAACATCCAGTGTTACTAGTGAAATTTATAAAATCTTACACTTAAACAAATATTTCAGGAAAATAGGTTTCTCAAGTCTAGTAGCTGTTTCCATTACAGGTGGAGGAACAATCCTAACCTTTCGTTTAAAGTAGTGTGGAGCGTCAGCATCTTGATGATGACATTTCCCCTTCCAGTTACATGTGATATCAGTCTTTATTCTTGCTGCTATTGAATGTCCAAAAGTGATGCATTTCTCGTTATTTGTTAGAGTTGTTTCTTTGGGATTCACCACCAGTCCACAAACTTCGGAGAAGGATGTTCCCCGCTAAGAGCTACAGACTCCATTCGCTCGAAGCCATTTTAACCATTGATCTGAGAAAACGGTTGTATACAACGAAAAGTATAGATATTTCTGAACAATTTTTTTGAGCCATGTTTGACATATTAAAGTCTTGATCAGACGAGGAAATTTAATGTTTTTTTTTAGATAGGACGATCAATAAGTTTGTAGCGTGTTATGAATTAGTGTATTGAAAAAATAGAGGTTGTATTGAAAAATAAATGATTTCTTTCGCATTCGATTTCTGATTGAATGATGTATCTCTCTCTCTCTCTCTCTATTTATATATATATATATATATATATATATATATATATATATATATATATATATTGGCTCCTGAAAAATTAATTTCCGTTGAGCTCTTTGGTTTGAGTTGTGAGTTTGTAAACAGTAACTATTTAAGCTAATATTGCACGACTCTTCGGCAGAATTGAGTCACTGTCAGTCACTGTGTGTTTATCTAAATCTAAAAATAAACACGCTAAAATTCATCTTCATCGGCTTACTGGTAGAAGTTCCGACTGACGCAAATTCAGTCGGGTTTCGATCCTAGCTAGAGGCAAACGGACGTCTAGCCACACTGATGAGCTGTGAAACAGCGAAACAGTCTGTCTGTGGATGACAAATATATATATATATATACATATATATATATATATATATATATATATATATATATATATATATATATATATTTAAAGGGTGTATAAAAAATACCTATACGAAATTTGAGGCAGGTTCCTCAGACGAAAGCAAGTTAAAATGTACATATAAACATATGTCCAGAAGGCCATTGTCGTACCTGAACACACCAATTCACAACAAATATTCAAAACGTCCTCCGCTTGTCTCTACACACGCATGTAACCGTCGAATCATTGACTGGCGGACCCTTTCAAATATTCCCACAGGGTGTTGAATGGGTTCGTAGGCCCTCATAACACGTTGATGAAGTGTCTCTGCATTATTAATGTCTGCTTGATAAACAATATTTTTAGGTGCCCCCTACCCAGATAAAAAGGAATGAGGGCGGGGGAACGTACAGGCCATAGAACCGGTCCCCACCTACCTATCAATCTTTCATGGTAGTTGTCAGCCAGTGAATCGTGAACAATATGACTAAAATGTGCTGGATCCCCATCATGCACGAACCACATGCGTCTTCATATTAGCAGGGGTACATCCTCTATCAGGTCTGGAAGTGTGTTCGAAATAAAGTCCCTATAGACAGCTCCTGGGAGAACATACGGACCTATCAGACAGTCACCTACAATTCCAGCTCAAATATTAATCGCAAACTGATGATGGTATCTAGCCTGTATTTTACCATGGAGATTCCGATCCACCCACAAATGTTAGTTGTGTAAATTTGCTATTCCTTGTCTTCCATATGTTGCCTCATTCATAAACAAGACTGAAAAGAAAAACGACGGATCGTCAGTATATTCTATAATCCATCAGCAAAAGTTTTTCCGTGGTGAGTGATCAGATGGCGAAAGACCCTACACACGTTGCAAACGATAAAGACACAGGAGTTGCTCTTGAAGTACCCTTCATGCAGTACGACAATATGCTATTGCCAATTCACATTTGCTGGTAGCTGTATCGTCACCGACCTTGTAGTGGTCAGGCGTACGAGCGAATCTCGCTCTTCCTCGATTCATAGTTTGTGGAGCCACAGATCCTGTCTCAGTAAAGCGACAATAAACAGCAGCAAAGGTTTAATAACTCGTCTGCCTTCAGTCTGGAAACGCAATCTAATACAGCTGTGTAGTCTCGCGTCCATTACCATTTGTGCAGCCGTATCTAAAAATCATATATACCTGATCACGGTATGAACATAGTGCCATTGTTAAAAGGAACACTTCTCAGTTAAGTCACAACTACAGGCGTTAGACATTGAAGACAGATTAGCCACAAATGTACACGAATCACAAATGTAACTTAGTCTACATGTCAATAGAGCAACATATACCGTAAACTTCCTTTAAACTTAATAACTCAATAACAAAGGACTTGTGGGCATTTATATGGACTTTTATCCTTGTTTTGGTGTGAGGGACCCACCTCCAAGGTTTGTAAAAGTATATATATATATATATATATATATCCGATGCGATGAGAACGAAAGTAATATATAAATTCAAACGTTCGCAGCGTTAATTAAAAAAGAGCTCGATACAGATAGTAGAGCGATAATTATTTATTTATTATAATTTTATCATATAGACAAAACCATTTTACTCACTACAAAGATGCAACTTGGTTTCAGTGCATTTCAACTGCACATCTACGGGTAAGGGTCGAAAATGGTTATGAACAATCCTGTTTGTATGCAAGCCGGATGTAAAACGTCACTTCCTTTATTCCATTTATATATATATATATATATATATATATATATATATATATATATATATATATATATAGTGCAATGGGTGAATACGGACATTTCAAGACAGTACAGAGGATTAGTAAAGAGTTGGATGAGTCTAATGGCGATTACGAATGTGTTTGTATTGATCACTAGTGATGGCGACATTATGCCTCCATCCATCCTCCTAAGAATAAACAAAAATAAAGAAAAATTATGTAACTGTAGAAATCCTGAAAATTTTTCTTTGAATAGTAAATGTCGTATATAAAGTCCGTAGTTTATCAATGCAATATCTCATCTAATGAGAATCCTCAAATTTTTAGAGTCTGTGTAGGATGTAAAAAGAATGAATTTAAATCAAGGTGGAACCAACATCAAAGTTCCTTCAATAATACTAAATATTGCAATCAGACATCCTTATGTAAATATTTTAACATTTAAAAGAAACCAATAAAACTCTAACAGTAAAATGGAAATTAATAAAAAACAAGAACTTGTAGTTTTTAAATGACCCATGTCCTTTTGCATAAATGAAAATTTAAATATTATTAAAATTCTGAAAAATAAAAAATTATTCAATCAAAGAAATGAAATAGCGATTTTTTGTAGACATTGCCAAATTTTTCCTTAAGTAATAGCTAATTTTATAAAATGAAACTAACAGATTTATATTTGATCATAAATGAAATAGTTCATGATTAGATTCTAATATATTAATTTTAACATTACCATATATGTACTCAATTAGTAAATGAATTAAATATAATATCTTAAGTCGGTATAAATAAAACTATAAAAATATGACTAAATAATATTTGAATGCCCCTTTTGAAAAAATCGTAATTGAAATTTATATAAAAATAAAAATTGAATAAAAAATAAAAATGCCAAATGTGTTGCTATTGAAACCCAGACGATATGTTGGAACAGACATTTTCCACAAATTTCTATTTGAAAAAAAAGAAGTTTGTCCCAATAGACAGATGCCAAAATACACACCTTGACTTGACCGACTTGATAGCTACAATATATTAGATACATGAGTTTTCTAAATATGTTAAATCTTAACACCCTTAAAATAAAAAAGGTTAAATTTTTCCTTAACACCAATATCTCAAAATATCAAATTTGTCTAGATTTATAAATTAAGTAAATCAATTTAAAAAAAATATTCTTACCATCGCTTGATAATGGAACGAAACTTTGTATTTTAAGTTTATTTTTTATGATTGAATTTGAATTGAATTTTCAGTTTTGAAACATGGCAATTTCAGTGTTGCGATGATAATATATTAAAAAAACAATTATAATATTATGCTATTAAGCTCTACTGTTGCATCGAGCACTGTTTTTTTAAAATAAAAATAAATACTAAGAACTCTGAATTATAAATCTCATTGTTCTTTCATATATTTATATATGTATAATGAAATTCATTTTTATACTTGTATATAAGTACTTATATATATATACATTTATATATATATATATATATATATATATATATATATATGGGGGTGGCTGTTTGTGTGTGCACGCGTGTGTGTTAAATAAATTTCGGAGCAAGAATTCATTTAGACATGTTTTGTATAGTATATTATGAACTGTTTAAACAGACAGACCCTGTTCGTTAAATTAAACTAAAATTGTTGACATAAGTATATACTGGAAGCTAACTATATATATATTAACAAATATATATAATGCTCTACGTAGATTGCCCAACTCAGAGTTTCATGCCATTTGCTATCTTCAGGTGAAATTTTGGGGTTTACACCGTTTGTCTAATACTACTGGTTATCGTGAGATATTTTATTGTTAGGCTGGATTATTATTGTTGTTAAGTGTTTAAATGAATTGCAGTTTAATTTGGGATTTGAATTTAGGCTCACATTAACATTTAAGGTTGAAAATAAGAATTATAAATTATAATCTAAAAACGGACGCTGTCATAAAAAAAACAACATTAGACATCAAGGGGTGGAGGGGTAAGTGATTTTTGTATGAAAATGAATAATGAAATTAATAAAATTAATAATATTAATAAAATTAACAATATTAATGAAATATGCAGTGATAAAATTCAGATACTAATAAAAAACTAATAACATAATATAAATATAAATAAAAATGAAATCAAATGAAATCAAAATGAAAACATAAATAATAAATAAATAAATAATTATAATAATAAAAACAAACCACTTTGCTGATAGGAGAAGTAAGATAAACATAACAATAATGGTTATATAGTAAAATAGCAATAATGAAAATAATAAATTACCATAAATTTTAAATGCATTACAGCCTAATAATAATAGTAACAATAGTTATATAGTAAAGATAGTAAAAATATTAATAAAATACATTATATCAATACTAGTATTGGTGGTCCTCGGATCCGTCTAGACTATATTAATCTGGGTCAACGTGTTTGAGTAGAAATTTAGTTCTAGGCAAGCAGGTGCTAATTAACTCCCTTCTCTTGTTTAAGAGATTTAGATTGTTCATATTTTTAGGATTATTAATTTTTCAGAAAGACATAAGTTACATATATCACCCTTTACGTTGAATAGTTTAACTTTAGTTACGCATTCCCAACTGAAATTTGGTTTTCCTCGCTTTTCAGTTTTCAGAAAAAATTAGAATTGCCAGTGCTGTTACAATATTTGATATTGCCTAATGTCATTTGGTAGTGGTAGAACCACGATTTTCAATAGTTTTCTGTAGAGCCCAGATAAAACTTGATCTCATCGTCATATTTGATTTCAGCTTTATAGACTAACGATTTGGTAATACATCTGCTGTTTAATGGGCAGGGTTTGTTTTTTCGGCAGTTGCATTCCTTAATTGCGGGGATTTTACTGTTTTGCGAGTTGTTGAAGCGTTTACTTAGAATTGAACAGTGTGTGTCTATTTTATTACTTATGCCATCTTTCGTTTTTCCCATTCTTTCTTCCTCTCACTCTCTTTTTTCTCTATTTCTCTCTCCTCCTCTCTCTTTCTATGTGTGTATAAAATGGTTGCTATTTTTCTTTAAATAAATTCAATAATGATAAAGTAAAAAATTAGGCGAAACAAATCAAGTATATTATCATTTTCATGATAAAATGTAAAAAATATTTCAGAAATTAAAATGTAGATTTGTTATATTTTAAAAATATTAAAATATCATTGCTTACTTCCCTTTATACAATAGTTACTACCATTTATTCTGAATCCATGGTCTAAATGTCAAAATCGTTACCATCTTCAGGCCAGAAAATCATTTACGGGTATAACTACGCAATTTATTTTTTATTTTTAAAATGCCAACTTGAAATTAACGGTTACAGTTATTTCCTAAAATTCAATATTTTAAATCTGAATTTACAAATTAGTCTTTTTCCATTAAGCAGAAACTGTTAATTTAATTTGGTTCAAATATTAGACACATCTTGTTAGGTATAAATTATTATTAAACTCAATACAGAGGACCATCTCTCTCGGCATTACCTCTGCTACGGGGAAGGCTTGGGTTAATCCCTATTATGTAATTCATACTGCAAGGAGAAACGCCGAGTCTCTGATCCTATGTTCACTTCAAACTAGGCCTTGTGTCATACTTTACATTGTGTAGCCGTACGGGTAAATCACAAGTACATTGATTTGACTTCACAGGTTTACGTAAAATTATTATCTCTAACAAATACTTACAGTCTTAAAATATTTTCTAACTTTAGATAACCTGCAGAGCGTTGGTAAACCATAGAAACCACAGAAAACGAATCAATCAACTCAAAACCACATAAATACAGTTGCACATATATCTATAATTGCAAGTATATATATATTTTTGATGTATGTTTACCCATACATAAGTATTGGTGACTGTAATAAACAAAGAATTACAGTTACGTTTTTTAATCAATTTTTTTTTTGGTGTCGATCCAAACGCTTTTCATTAAATGGAAATCCGTGAATGCACAGCATATATTTGACCGTATAATTGGTCATCAAGGAAGCTAAAAAAAAAATGCAAGTTACTGATGTCTTTGTCAATTTCAGCCTTAAACATTTCTGTATCTCCTCTCTGATGATGACTGATAAAATGGAGACTCACCGTTTATCTCATTTCAATCATCGACTGTTCTGACATGTATTTCTAGCTAAAGTAAAGTATTTCGTTCGAAATCAAGAAAAATTAAAAAAACGAAACCGTTATTCTTTGTCCGTTACACGCACGCGCACACAACACACAGACATATATATATATATATATATATATATATATATATATATATATATATATATATGTATGTGTGTGTATATTCCTGTTTTATACACACGTTGCACACACACACTTACAGGCACACACGCGCGCACAAACACACACATTATATATATATATATATATATATATATATATATATATATATATATATATATATATGAATAATACCAAATGGTAATTGGTAGGGATAATTCCAAGGAGGACATTAATCCAAAGAGAGCTAAATGTAAGCAATAGAACAATATAATAATTATAAGTGAACACAATCTTTAAAAATCCATTTCGGTTATAATTTATTTCATGAATATATTTATTGAAATATTCATCTCTTCAGACCGAATTTTTTTTAGAAAAATATCCATTAACATTTTTAGAAAAAAATCTTCGATCTAAAGAGATGAATACTTAAATAAATTATAACCGAAATGTATTTTTCAGGATTGACATATATATATATATATATATATAT
>OZ038478.1:58190742-58215742 GCA_964036315.1 Acanthosepion esculentum
ATTTCTAATTCTAACAGTTGAAATATAATCCTTGAAGATGGCTAAATGTATAGCCGAAAGCGCGCGGATAAAAAGAACATTCGGACAGTTTTTATATAATTTATCATCTGAAAAGAAAATCGTTATTAGATCGCACGAGAAATTATATAAAAAACTAAATAAAAGCACCTTGTCAGTCGTTTTTAATGAAATGTGCATGAAAGAAGGATTGCTGCCTAAATACACAAATATATATATATATATATATATATATATATATATATATATATATATATATATATATATATATAAAGAAAGAAAAGTAAAGATATATAATCCGGTGTTCTTATAGATATTTTTATTTTTACACAATAGTGCTCAATGTAAATTTACAGAGCATTAATATTATAAATTAACTGATTTAAAATATGTTTTTTCGCTACACATTAATAACCATGTTTCAAAAATGGAAGCTAAAAGATTCGAATTTAATTTTGTTATTTCCTCGTCAAATGTAAATAATAAAAGTAAACAAAACAACGACAACAACAAAAATACAATATTTACGAACAACAGCATGGCAAATGGCTTTCCAAATGACTTACAAGTGGAATGTCATATGGTTTTTGGGAGACTTGGTAAAAATTCTGAGAGAATTAGAAATCCGACGAGTATTCATCATTGGCGGCCACAATCTTAGCAACATAAGATATGCAGATGACACAGTCCTGATAACAGACACGGAAAGGGAACTACACCCCCCTACAGAAGGTAGCGAAAGAGAGCGAGAAGAAGGGACTAAGTATAAACTACAAGAAGACAGCATGGCCACCAACAAAAAGATAAGCCTCAAATGCAATTTACAGTTCGACGACACTAAAATCAAACAGGTACATAAATTTAAATACCTGGGAGGTGTTCTAACAAAGAAAGGAATGTGCAACATTTAGATTCGAAGACATATTAGCATGGCCAAAAGACGCATTCCGAAAGCTAGGTAGAGTATTATGAGGCAGGGAAGTTTTGTTGGAAGCAAAGAAAAGAGTACTGAACTGCTACGTGATATCTGTCCTCCTGTAAGGCAGTGAATGCTGGACAATCTCCTCAAAAATGAAGAAGAGACTCGAAACAACAAAAGTGTTGTTCTACAGAAGGATACTAAGAATACCATGGGCCGAACATGTGAACAACGACGAGGTTTTGGAGAGAAGGGAAACAAAGAGGAATCTTATAATTAACACCAGGAAGAAGCAGCTGAAATTTATGAGACACATAATGAGAAAGGAAGTCTTAGAAAATCTGGTACTCACAGGACGGATAGAGGGACAGAGGAAAACAAGAAAGATTTCAGTTGTTCATGGCAAGTTTCCAATGAAGAAACGTTCTAAAAAGTGAAAAACATATTTTGTGGGGAAACATTCTTAAATAGTTTTTTATGGAACATAACTAATTTTCCATGTCCCAATATCTATATCTATAAAAGGCAGGATGTGTGTGTAACGAATGTACGGCCGCAATTTTCGACGGATTTGCACCAAAATTTACACGCACATGCTCCAAGTTAGAGGGAAGGCCAAGACCGACTTTGCATTTCCCAACTCCCATCGATAGTGGAAATAATTGATTTTTTCATGCTTCTACGGTAGTTTTCATGTAGTTTGCGGCAATTTTCTACTGGCCAGAGTGAGAGCCTATAGCTGGCTACCACGAATAGGCAGGAAGATTCTATTTAACCAGCGTGAGAGCCAACAGCTGACTGACACGAATGTTAACTAGCATGCTAGCATACAAAAAAAATCGATAGCTGCATTCGTTACAAGTGGGAAAAATTTAAATCTGCATTGCACTTTACTCTAATTGCCTCATTCGCTTGCTTAAACTCAACGTTGATTCTGATTCCGCAGAACTGTGTTGGGTGTGAAAAAGTATTTGTTAACATTCTTTTTTCATTCGGTTTTTCCAGTTACGAGTCCCTTTTTAAAGCTGATTGTTTTGTGCTCATTTTGTTTAGTTCTTTTTTCGTAACAGATTTAATGTTTAGTATAGAGCTTAGAAAAAAATCGCAGTGTGAGATAGGCAAGAAGTAAGACATGTAGCAACATCAGCACGGCAAAGGGCACTCCTTTAAAGACAAGGAAGGGCAAAAATATTTTACGTCAAGTGATAGCGATTGCTGTATGAGTCGTACGATGTTTGAATCAAGCACGGGCAACGCCGGGCCATGCTGCTAGTTAATAATAAAATTCTTACAATGAACGGTTACAAATTGTAATTGTTGCTGATAAAAATAAATCCATCTAAAATAAAATATATATATGTTAATATATTTTTTGTTTATACGTCATTTTTATAGATAAAATTATTTAAGTAAATGCTCTATTTATAATAGACAGTATTAATTACATTTACCGACTTGACTGTCCCAGAAATAACTCGAAAGAGTGTGTTGGCCTTATTGTTTCATCTATATCTATATTAGAGTCGCTTGGTGTTGTTGGATTTGTGTACTTGTAAATACATGTACACATACACATTCGCACTCGTATATATCTGTGCGCGCGCGCACACACACACACACACACACACACACACACACACACACACACATTACAGAACCTTTTTTATTTTATGATATGTATAATTGTTTAGATAATCATTCACCTACTACTGCACCAGCTGATGCACTTTATAGGTATTGTATAGGTATTATTGTGATGCCTAGTTTGTTTGCTTGTACAGCTGATGCACTTTATAGGTACCATACCCATGTATGGGGCATCGAGGCTATGTCTCCCATTGAACCTCAGAATACTCAAGGAGCATATGAGGTGGGAGACGTCGTTTGGGTGAAAACTCCCAACAGAAGATGCACGACTAAATTTAGAATGGGTCACGTCACTCAGGTTAATAGCCCACAGTCAGTGCACGTCGATGGAGTTCCGCGTCATGTGAAGGACTTGCGTCCCTTCATGGGATCGGTCCCGACGGATACACAGGACAGTGATTCTGAAGAGAGTGAGCGGTTAGTAAATTTGAGATCAACCCCATTAGGAGAAACTGATCACACTCTTGATACTGAATCTGTCAACGAGCTCATTTCGGACGATTATAACAATTTTCAAATGAGAACAGTATCGGAGAATGCTGCGTCGGCATGGCATAAATTGGAAAGGAGTATTATAACTTGATGTACCAACTCAGCGACCCTATTTTACCTTGCTATGAATATGATAATTAAAGGCACAGAAATAGAATGCAGATGCCCGGTCACTAGATCTGAACTAAGGCAACCTCCGATAAGAGTTTATATGGACGACATGACAATAATAACTACGTCTGCTATTGGTGCAAATAGAATTGAAAAGCTCATTACCGAATGAGTTTCAACACTTGGTAATCAATGACACTCGTTTAAAAAAGGCAAATTATCGGAGAATGAGCGGTTCAGACTATTCGGGGAGTACATTCCAAGAATTAAAAGAAAAAGCCCATAAAGAGTCTAGGAAAACGCATAGGTCGCTCTCTAAAAGACGCAACAATGATTAAGAAAACTAAGGATAAGCTAGAAACGTGGTTAAAGAGAGTTGGTAAGTCCGCCTTGCCTGGCCGCTTTAAAGCATGGATCCATTAGCATGTCATTCTTCCAAAAACCCTGTTGTCATTGTCCATCTATGAATTTACGACATTTCATATAGAGCAGTTAGAAAAGAGGATCAACTCACGACTGCGTAGATGGATAGGTCTACCAAAAAGTCTGACTAGCGCTGCCCTATATAGCAATTCCAATGCACTTCACCTTCTTTTTAGAAGCCTAGCAGAGGAATTTAAATTCACCAAAGTTAAAACAACAATGAAGTATAAGTTCCCCAAAGATCCAAATGTCGGTAAAGCGGACATCGAGGTCTATTCAGGAAGGAAGTGGAGAGCAGAAAATGAATTGCTAGTAGCAGAAGAACGACTTCGAGAAAAAAGCATTATTAGGGGCCGTAGCTATGAGACGCGCAGCTTAGGTTATTTTCCCATCATTCGGGTAGACAGGGCTAAAGGAAAAGAAAAGAACCTTTTCATACAAGAAGAAATACGCAAGGGTGAAGAGGAGAAAAGTTTGGCAAAAATGGTGGGACTAGGCCAATAAGGAGCATCGACCAAGTGGGGATTCATGTCTTATAGGAAGATCAAATGGTCCGTAATGACACCGGCGTAAGGTTCCTAATTCAGACCGTATATGACATTCACATCAGTCCCCTTAAAATACATCCTAAGTAGCTGTCAAACAGCGCTAACGGAAGGTTGGTACACATGGCGACATGACCAAATTTTAAAGGATATAGCAGAGGTAGTCAGCTTGGCAATCAGTACTAATACATTAAATGATGATATAAGAGCGATAAAATTTCTTAAAGCAGATGATTAATCTAACATGATGTCGAAAGACCCGAAACTCCCCGATGAACCAAATCAATTTACAACACTGACGACTCCCTCCAGCGCCCTATTTTATTTAAAAAAACAAACAAAAAACACTCCAGATCACGAATAAAAAAAAAAAATTATAAAAGGTAATGTTGGTGGAGTTCCAGCTTGCTATGTCAATTGATTCCCCCCCTATGGGAGCCAAAACAACTATGTTCATATAACGTGATTTCTGTAAATGTAAAGAAAAATTATATGAAATATTAATCTAAGGTTCATTTTACATGTGTCAATATTGATTAATCACTCCACATTAAGAATTTCATAATATATGTGTATGTGTGTGTATGTAATGTTGGTGGGTGTGTATATATATGTGCGTGTATATATATGTATATATATATATATATATATATATATATATACGCACATATATTGGCTCCTGAAAAATTAATTTCGGTTGAGATCTTTGGTTTGAGGTGTGGGTTTGTAAACAGTGACTATTTAAGCTAATATTGCACGACTCTTCGGCAGAATTGAGTCACTGTCAGTCACTGTGTGTTTATCTAAATCTAAAAATAAACACGCTAAAATTCACGTTCATTCCCGCCGTGCGCTAATGGCTTTGTGGTAGACGTCCCGACTGACGCAAATTCAGTCGAGTTTCGATCCTAGCTAGAGGCAAACCGGACGTCTAGCCACACTGATGAGCTGCGAAACAGTCTGTCTGTGGATGACATATATATTTATATATATTTAAATTTTAAGAAGTCATGTCGTATGAGCATATTTAGCATATTTGTTTTAGCTTTCGTACTGTCATCAATTTACAATTAATCTACATCGCCAATTGGATCCCCTATTATTATTAGTTTAATATATTTCTAATTTTTGACATCTGTGATCTGGTGTGCTTAACTTAAACTAATATGAAAAAAATAATTTGAGATTATGATTATTTTGGGTCGCAGTGCCTATTGTTCAATTCCACCATTATTAATTCACTATTAATTCAAAGCAGTCAAAATAACTAGAAGAGAATTCCCAATGCATTCTTTTGTTCTGCATTTAGTCTATTTTTTTAATGAGCGAATCAATTTTGTTGACTGCTCAAACAGTGAAGAAAGCTGTTTAATTCCTGTGATCATGACCTAAACGGTGTTGAAAAACTTCCCATTTGTGGTCATTACACAGGTTAGGTACTCTGGTCAAAGCCAAAAGACAATATATTGGTAGCTGATCGAGCCGACATGTGTAAATTAAGCACAACAAATCAGAACAAAAGTTAGAGAAAGTATGCAGACTTCTAAAATGGATATTAACGAGAATAGTAATTGTTACCTTATTGCACGTTTCTGAAATAATAAATCGATTGTATAAATGAGTGGGTCATTAGACAGTTTGATAGAGAAACGAAATCACTATATGGGAAAGCACAGCGGTGTATATAGTGTTGCACCCCTCATAAAGAAGATAAACCATATACAATCATATTTAATCTCTCTCTCTCTTATATATATATATATATATATATATATATATATATATATATATATATATATATATATATTATGCGCAGTACTTAGTGGAAAGCGCTCAATATCAGTGATAAAGCTGACATATTCAATTGTATGGATATGAATTTGTGACCCTGATTTTTACGCTTTTGTGATCATCACACTGGCTTTGTTTATAAAATTGGATCTATTTATGCTTGTTTGACTATGTTTAGTGGTGGGAGGGGGAATTTACTTCTGTGTTTGTTTGGGGTGACACTCTCATACGCATAGACACACATACATACTGGTGTACGCATTTTAGTTCACACAAACACACCCATATAAACAATCCGAGGCTAGGCGCGGATACGCATCCATGCGTTCGGCCATACATACATACTCAGGTGTAATTCTACCTCGGTTTCGAGACTTTAGCTTTTATTATATGTAGCGGTGTTTCTTTCAACAAGGAGTGGGTAGGGGTGTTCTTGACGCTTTTCGGATCTGCCGCCTGCGTCGTTAGAAGAACGTACACTTCCTCACACACACACACTTGTATTTTGATTGGTCATTCCAGTTTATGTAACAGTGTTTCCCCTTGCGAGGGATGTTTGATTGATTTGAATCTTTTAAAACCCTTTATTCTACATTCAACACCATCATCTGCTAAGACACCAGAATGTTGAAACAAAATAGCTATTTTTGTAGTAATTTTATAAGATGTTTATGTTATAATTTTCGAATAAATAATATTTGC
Source organism: Acanthosepion esculentum (assembly GCA_964036315.1). NCBI lineage: Eukaryota > Metazoa > Mollusca > Cephalopoda > Sepiida > Sepiidae > Acanthosepion > Acanthosepion esculentum. Next base: position 58,197,391 of record OZ038478.1, read on the forward strand.
TCTACTCTGTATTGGACACTCTTTTATGAATAGTATCTGTTGGTTATTGGAATTTATTCCATTCCGTATACACCAATCCTATACTTGGATATATATATATATATATATATATATATATATATATATATATATATATATGGAAAAAGTTTGCTCCTAGGAACATGAGCCCGTTCCATTCTTTTTACATTACAACATTAATACATAATTTTTTAGGAATCACTTAAGTAGTAATTATTTGTGAAATGTCTAATTTAAAGACAGTAAATTACATATTAAAACTATTAGGTTGAGTCATATATAATTTCCGTTTTGGGAAGCCAATTGTAATAACGCATGTATCATTCTTGCAACTAGCCATACTTGCAGCAAAAATAAACACTGGAGATAATTTTGGAACAATTTGTTTTGTTCTAATCAACTCAACTTATTCAGATGACCTACTCCCAACTTATTATTACCTTTTTCAATAGCTGAAAAACGCTTTAATGGGGCAAAACTTTCTTTAATTAAAACCAAATACAAACCAGATACAAGATTTAGTCGAAGAACTTTTTCACATCAAAACCTGAGGAATTTTATTCAAATGATATCAAAAAGCATCCTGATAATTAGCAAGAAGCCATTTTTAAGTAATGGTGGATATATATGGAATTGTATTTCATTTGAAGAATAAAGTTACTAAACAAAAAACGAAAATTATTTATGACTCAACTTAATATTCGCTCCACTAGTCCGTTCATATTTACCTAACTAAATTTTATTTATAACTACCTAATTTTGTTTCTGAGTATGCTAGTGGCTAGTTAATCCCTTTTGCAGATGTCGGCTCAGATACATTCGTGTTTCTTCAACACCTACAGAGCAAAATATGCTGAAGTTGAAGTTTATGGAGCAAATAATCTGGCTTGATCAACGGTTAAAACAGTCCAGTAAAAGCCGCAGTTACAACGACTGATGAGTTTGTGCTAGCCACAACTACTGACGGATTCCGAACAGCTCCGGCTACCCATTTTTACTTAAAAGCCTTAGGTCAATATGTGGCATGGTTTTCGGGCACTTCTCAATGTCAGTTTCTCCCGCTGAGATAATATCTTCTGGTCGATATTATAAAGAAATCACCCCCGTTGATAAATCGATTTACCTCGGTTGGAGTTCGAACTTAGTTGGACGAATTCTTCATCTTTTTTTGAGCTGCTAACAGTTAAATTACTACGCACCCACACTAATCACTATTCGCAATTAACGTTCATTTTTGCAGAAGAGCTTCAGACATTTATTTCAGCGCCAGCTTTTAATGTTTTGCGCTTCTGTTTAGACGGGCATTTATTTAAACGAGTAAAATTCATATTTCTACGTTTATTCAGTCTTGTATAACTTGGCTGTAACTATGATATAAGAGAGAGAGAGAGAGAGAGAGAGAGAGAGAGAGAGAGAGAGAGAGAGAGAGAGAGAGAGAGAGAGAGAGAGAGAGAGAGAGAGAGAGAGAGAGAGAGAGAGAGAGAGAGAGAGAGAGAGAGAGAGAGTGTGTGTGTGTGTGTGTGTGTGTGTGTGTCTTTGGCACCATGTGTCGCCTCACAAAAATCGCTTTTGGTGACACATGACATTATTAGATATTCTTCCTTGATTTGCAATGCTATGGGCTATACCAACTGCCATTATTTGGTATTTCATCCAAACTCTATGTACTAAATGACATTTAAGAATATATTCAGTTCGCAAAAAAGACCACACTTGTATCCTAGCGACAAGGCGGTGGTTGATGATTGTAACTGTCGAAAGCTTTATGTTTACGAATAAGGGTGTTATGCAATAAGAAGAAGCTCAAATCCCAGGCGGTTTTAATTTTGCGATATCTCATTCAAGACTGGCAATCGATAAATGGTTGACGCAACCACTGAAAAATATAAAAGAGGCGTGTCTCTATGAAGCATAAGTGAACAACGTAATCCTACAAACTATTAATACATGTCCATTCAGGAAGCAGGCGATCATGGCTCTCCACTGGCTTCTTTTCTTTAATATTTATGAATTTCTTGGTAAAGATAGTGAAGTATTTTCTCGTTGCATTCTCAAAAGTTTTGTGTTCAGAGTTGTCCTTCTCCTAGACTGGCTGCCACACAAGATTATACAACCCAGATCATCTTCACTTTTATACATGGCCATGTCTCTTTAGGACGATCGTGACTCTCCACAGCTTCCTTTTTATTTTTATAATCTGTAGATTGCCATTACTTTTTGAGAAAGATAGTGTAATAGTTTCCCGTTGCCTTCTCCGTGTCTTAATTCAGAGTTTTCATCTCTTAGAATGGTTGTCAATCGATACTATAGAGCCTAGTATACCATGCTATTAAATACATAATTCATACTTTTTCCAAGGACATGGATGCGAAAGTGAACGCAACAGACAAGGTCAGAATTTGAACTCGGCTTGCCTATTCCCCTTTTCGCAGCGATAACCTTTGAGCTACCGAAACATCCTATACACAACTATAATGAGTTCCATTCTCAGTTCGTGCCAGACATTTTTTTGAATTTGTCCAAAGCATAGGAAATATTGGCATTCAAGCGTCGCTTAATAGCAGCGAGAATTAGAAATTGTTCTTGTCGTTAGAAAGTTATTTGTTAAGAGAATGGGTTTTAGTTGCGCATGCAACGTTTTGAAATCAATCATCTAAATTTTTTTGAAAGCTTAATATAGATATACTAACGCGTTTTTTATTCCGTGTCTTTGATGAATTTGCTATTATGTTTGGTTTCTTACTCATTCACTTATTTTACGTAGCTATATTTATGCTATATTTTTCCATTGCTGAACGCCATCTTGTCTATTCTGTTTCAACTTCTTTATAAAAAAAGAAAAAGAAGAAATATGAATAACACGTAAATAAAATTAAAAAAACATATGAAATTCAGTATTTTATCTTTTTATTGGGCTTGTTTTAATGAAAACTCGTCTGTTAGTCTAAGAATTTAAATTTGTTTAGGCTATTAATTGCAACGTGTTTTTTTCAATTCGCATTAATTAATCTTTTGTGGAGAATATGTTTTAACATCCTGTAATCAGTGGAAATCTCTGTTTTGTCTTCCGTAAAGCTTTTTGATTATTTCGTTTCATTGTCGAAAATTCATGCAGCTATTGTTTCTTCGATTTGTTTCTTTGAATAGGCCTTGCTTACAATATTTTCACACTCTTTATTTCCCATTTCAAATCAGTTTTCCTTTATGGTGCTTGCTCGCACGATGCCGTCTTCATGTTTCTGAGGAATTATAATTTATCAAGTCATCGCTAAAGGCCGTTTATTAGTAATTGTTATTAAAAGGAATCAACATTATATTCATTATATTCATCGTATGTAATCAGATATGTGACCTTGTCAAGAAAACCTTTTAATCTTTATTTTTTTAAAATCCCGTTGAATGTGTTTGTATATATAAACGTTGCACATGTGATAAAATACGTAAATGTGTATAAAGCATGTAAGTTTGTAAGAAAATCAAAAGCTAAACACGAGATGATATAACGGAAAATGTGAGACAGAAATCCAACAGCGCACTGGGATAGTAAAAGATGACTTTCAAAAGCTATTCAAAGACGAAGAGGAGACTTGAAACAACAGATATATATCTCTACAGAAGAATGTTGAGAATACCATGTATGGAGCAACAAACGAGAGAATTTTAATGAAAATGGAACAAATGGATACTTATTCTTCTAATCAGAAAAGAGGCAGATCAGGGAGTGGAAAGGGTAGTAAAAATTAAACGAATAACTACAAAGCAGAAGGTGAGAGCTATGATTGCAAAAATTCTGAAGGGACACACCGCAGAGAAAGTAAAAGGTGAATTAAATACGACCAAACGAGGACAGATACGGATCAATGAATAACACGAGGCATAACTTCTTATATTTAAGATTACTTCTTTTTTTTTTTAATCATTTCACCCCAAGAAATGCGATAATCGATAATATCACTAAGGCTCATGGTGTTACTGGAAGTAAAAGAGAATGAGGAGATTTAAGGAGAAAGGACAATAAAAGTATAGGATTTCAGGAAGAAAGAAGTACAGCAATTGACGTTGGATTTAAATTTTTGATGATTGTAGGGAAATAAGAAACTATTATAACAGCTGCATTTAGCTATTTCAACAGTAGTGTTTTTTTCCAAGGGTAGATCAGATGTGGTAGAGCACCCAGTGAGGATCGAACTCACTACTCAGTCGTAATTGTCCGAGCGAGAGAAGATTGCTAACCATTACACCACCCCGAGGTGGCCATAGATATTCCAACAGTAAAACGATGATAGTTAGTGGGTACTCTAGAAGTACGTTTAAATTCATGCAGCCGTAGTACCAAGGAGGAGCGCTCATTAGAACTGCCATGAACATATTATTGGGCATATTGTTTAACAATATATATATATATATATATATATATATATATATATATATATATATATATATATATATATATATATATATATATATATATATATATGATCGACTCTCCCGTCGAATTTGACGTATGAGGGTCAGGCAGATCAGTTCCTAGAAACTGAAAGCCCGACACCGACACATGAGATTTGATTATAGTGGCGAAGGCTTTGTGCAGGGCCATCCACACTTTTTGGAGGGACGAATACAGGGACCTGGTGCAGCGAATGCCACAAGATCCCCAAACGACCATCCGCAGGTTTTGAATTCAGAGTTGTCCTTCTCCTAGACCAGTTGCCATCAAAGGCTATAGAACCCAGTCTGTCCTGCTATTTACCCATAGTTGGAGGGAGAAGAATAGGATTCACACCTTTCCCAAGGGTATTAGCACGGTGGAGTAATGGATAACGGCTTGGATTGAGGAATCGGAGAGCCGAGTTCGAATTCCAGTCGAATCTATATATATACACACACACACACTGTTTCCTGTATATGATTGGACTTCTGGTCCCTTGTAATAACTTATCCATTTTTATTCCAAGTAGCCTGCCCCTAACGTCTTAATGGTATTACAGACTTGCTTGGGGGTGAAAATATATATATATATATATATATATATATATATATATATATATATATATATATATATATATATATATATATATATATATATATATATATATATATATATATATATATATATATATGTGTGTGTAACACCAAAATTGTTCAAATCATGTAAAAGGAAAATTTGTTAGATTAAGCTTCGAACCGTTGATATCTACCTGGAATTATCTGAGGTTTTTATCACACTATTGGACTCTACTTTGAGCAGTAAGAATGTATAATTACTCTCTAAGCTTAACATCGAAATAAAGTTCAAATTTATATATATGTATATGTAAATCCAAGGTCATTTTCCAATTTATTCAAGATGATCTTCACCCTCGCTAATCCTCTAATTTTTTGTTTCCTTGAGTACGATTTCATTTTCAAGCTTTTTTTTTCACTGCTCTTTGGACTGTCATAGGTGAAGCTTCCCCCTCACGTGCCAAACGTCTTATGGATTGAGTTGGATTTTTTCTAATTGATCTCTTTAGAACTAAGTTGAATTGATGAACCCTATTTCTGTTATGACCTCCTGATCCAGTTTTCTCTCTATTGTTGCTTCTTTTTTAAATTTATTTACCTTTATCTTGATGGTTCTTGAATTGACTTTGAAGATGGAGACCAGAGTATGAATGTTAGTACCATTACTGAAGGCTTAAATATTTTTCCTCTCACCATTGCTCAATTGGGAGCATATAGTGGGGCTTGCGCAAAACGATTTTAACCTATACTCTTCTAGCTGAATAAATCAAAGGGTTTTTTCAGTGATTCTACGACAAAGAGTGGCAAGATGGCCAAACGTCTTGTCTGAAAAACAATTAGTTTAGTAGTTTTTAAAATATTAAGCATTTTGTTGGATGGACATTTATGCTGCTACACGATTTTGGCAATTTTGCTGTAACATCCGGTACATACATAAATACATACATACATACACACACAAACACACACACACACACACACACACACACACACACACGCATATATATATATATATATATATATATATATATATATATATATATATATATATATATATATAGTTAAATTCCAAACTGGGGTCAAAATACTATGAAAATGTAAAAACAGGTTTTAATATCAGAAATATTTGTAAAAAAATTATTACCAGTAATACATTTTTGAAAAAAAATATGACCAGCAAGAAAAATCTTGTCGGCATTCAATAACTCATTGAGGTTGATATGCCTTAAAACAAACCAAACCAAACCTTTGTCTAATATGAAAGGTTGCTGAAAAATTCTCGGCACGATCGACACCAGAATTTCCTTTTGTCGTTACTTTTAGTCTCTTCCTATGTTTATTTCACTAATATATATATATATATATATATCTATATATATATATATATATATATAGCCGAACCTAATGAGCCAGACAAACCTACCAAGGTTTCACTTAGGCAAATCGTCAGGGCTAGCTGACCCTTACGATCTGCCTAATTGAAACCATGGTAGGTTTGTCTGGTTCATTAGGTTCGACTAGGTCTGCTCTACGTTTGTATCGAGCTCTTTAGTTAGTTGTTTACTCGTATCGGCATTTTTTTCTTTGGGCCTTGAAACTGTATCTGTGCGATTATTTTCGACAGAATTTCATGTTCCTGGCTCTTTCTTTTTGAAACCTTTTTTTCCCTTCGAGATTGATTTAACTATTGGTAAATCAAGAATTCGAAGGTTTTTCGACACGAGTATAGTCACCTATATATATATATATATATATATATATATATATATATATATATATATATAAATGAACATTGAAGTCAACACCCAGAGGTGACAGACTGTTTTATGTTAAACGCAATGATGATTGCGCTTAGAATGAAATAATCTGCAGTCTCTGAGTGTTGACTTCAATGTTCACTTTTATATTTCCATACGCTCTATCTCTGATATTGAGCACATTATCCCATAAATATAGCATACCTTAAAACTATATTTCTTCATATATATATATATATATATATATATATATATATATATATATATATATATATATATATATATATATACAAAAATAGATTGATTAAAAATCGGTAAGATCACAATTTTCCAATTTTCGAATAAAGTGTTAAATTGTGGATAAACTGTCCCATGTTCATATTTTGTTATTTTTGTTCAAGTACATTCAACCTTAGCAATCATTATCAAGAACCGATGTGATGTCTGTGTGCTAGTTAGAATTTTTTTGTCTAAAATCATTCTTTGACAATATGGTCTAGCGTGACGTCAGGTGTAACGACTACTGGAGACGAGGCCGCACAAAATGAATACGATTTATTTATTTTAATTAATTTCATGCATGGATTTGTAGCGCTATTTTCGACTCTTAAAATAATGAATTGTATTAAATTTTTTGAATATGCAATAATCAAACACCAAGACTCATAGTATTAGGAAATCGTAAAGAGTATAAGAAATTTGAATTTCGCTTTTTTCAGTTTCAGGATGTTTGGTGACTTTCAACGAGGACTTCAGTTTAAATAAATTTTTCAGTTATTTCTCGTATCAAAATTGTAATATCCGACGCCACAATTTCTACTTCTTTGCTAAATAAAGGAAAGAACACATCTGTGACTGAATAAATCATGTACAGATATGCAGATATAATTTTCTAAATTCATTAACTTAAAAAAGACAGCGAACTTTTGTTCCAAACCCTGACATGTGGATCGAACGATTATAAACAAATTTAGTCTATGAAATTATGGAGTCGGTGTTTTGAATATAACATCAATCAGCTAAGTGACAAATTTCTTATTTCTATTAATCTTCCGATCGCTCTCTTCCTCTCTCTGTCGCTGTCTGTCTTGTTCTCGCTGTGTCCCTCTCTTTCTCTCTCTCTCTCTCTCTCTTCAGTGTTGGTGTTAATAAAATTGTGCTCTATGTAATATAACAGAATAATTAAGTCTACTCAGCCACTGAAGATCGCGTTGTACAGGAAACTTCGAAACGTGCTACCGGTGAGCCGGTGAGGGATAATATGTATATTTATTATCCAATCACGTTGTGACTGGTTCTTTCTTTTAGCTATATACTGTCCTTGTTCATAGTTTGGGGTTCACCCAATGTGACCTCTTCTACCACTTCAAAATTTTCATGCACAGGCATTGCTTGATATGTTTTTTTTTGTTTTTTTTTTGCATAGTCAATGGCCGGTCGTAATAGATAAAAGCAGTCCTTATCAGTTAAACTCAAGTTTGGAACATATATCTAATGATAACAAAATGTCTCATACTTGTCAACTTTGTGCCAAAGGTTTTCAAAATTGGTCCAGCTTAATGAGTTATAATCATTCAAAGCACAACTAAAACTTAAAATGATATCCTGTGATGGTCGTACTTGACAATAAAATGGCAGCCATTATGCATGTTTGTATGTATTCGCGGGTTGATAGTTAAATATTATCTCCAATTTTATAAAGCGAGTTTTAGACCAAATAGAGTTTATTAACTTTTATAAAGATTAATTAGAATTATTTCTCTCCAGAATGGCAAGTTTATTTCAAACTTAGTCAACATTTGTTTCATTTGTGCAACTATTTCATTCACTAGATCAAAATACACACGTCAACATTGACATCAGAGGAAAAAATTAACCTTTCATTTAACCAGATTTTTAACGGTGCCAAATTGAAGCTCTGCAAATGATGTGCAACAACTCGGAATTTTGTTGGGTACAATACATTTTTGCATTGTCATGATATAAAATGAAGGTTTTGCTTTCAGGCCTTATTCTGTGAACTCATTGTTTGTGTATTCGCAAGATTTCACAATACCTTCCTGAATTAATCATTATTCACTCTGGTAGAAATTCATTGCTAATTACTTTCTAGTCACAGTTTGATACATAATTCGGACGCACAACTCATGACAAATGAACAGTATTATTCAATACTGCTATAAAGCGTACTGACACTAAGCACATCTGAAGGGAACGTTATGTACTACTAAATACATGTTCAAATATCTTTCTGTCTCCACTTTATTTCTCAGTAGAAGATCTAAATTATACATTCATTTCGAATATGTAGAGAAACAATAGAGCAAACTTGATGTAACTTGACGATCAAACTCTTCCGTGGAGTTACTTAGTCGGCACTGTAACGCTATTTACAGTGAATATACATAAATTGTGCTTGAAACTTTAAAATTAGTCCTTAGAAGATATTTGAATTAAAAAGCAAAACACCAGATAAAGTTGAGCGCGATTGGCAGAAAAGTATCGAACTCTTTTGAATATTCCGACTGACCATTTTTCACGTCTCCTGCCGTTTCTTTTTTGGCAAAACATCGCATTTGGTTAAGCTGTTAATCTTGCAAACCCTAGATTTTCCGAGAGATAAAATCGCTGTTGAAAAAGAGTATATTTCAGATCGTAGACAAGATTAAGAAGAAAATGCCGAAAGATCATGTAGCGACCCCGAAAGAGAATTAACTACGTTGAAGAGGACTATGGCGTCGTTACCGGAAGTAGGGTACTTTTTTTGTTAACGTTAAATAACTGGGAAATTTCTAAACGGACTTTGCATATGCAGGCTGAAGTTTCACATACTTATATAAACGTCGGGCTTTTGTAAAGACTGATTCTCATCATCTGGGAGAAAATCAGAATTTCTTAAACGGTGTTAATATCGATAAATTAATTAAAGGGGCAGAATTCTTACTGAGCGAAGAAATTTTGCCTCAGATTTACAGCTGACTCTCGAGTTTATTGTCCAATATTATCCTGGCCAAAAAAGCAAGCGACATTGAGGAGGAAAAAATGTAATTAATGGACAAATTGTCGCCATTTTACATTTTTAATTTCGCGCATGCGCTTTGTTTGTTATTAATTTTGCTGACAGCACAGTATAGTAGAGTCAGTTGGGCACCGTCTGTGAGAAAAAGATCACCATGACGCAATTCACTACACCAGAAATTTGGAAACGGCATGTGGCAATGCTTGGCATTCGTGCCAGAAGTTCCAATACGAACAATTCAAAGTGTTGGGTGTCAATCCAAGGAGAATACAAAGGACCCGGAAAGAGTTGAATGAGTCTAATAGTAAATACGAAAGAACAACAGCTCGGCAAACTCATTCAGATCGTTCTTATAAGAAAAGAGCTCCCTAATTTGCTGATGAGGTCCTCAGACTCCACACAGAAGCCTATATCAAGTGCCTTGAGGAGGTAGTGCTGCCTTCGGTCAAGAGGGTGGTTGCTGGAAGACCCTATATCTAGCAACTGGATTCTGAACCATGACAACAAACAGGACAACCAAGTCATGGCTGTCCGACAATTTCTGCGTTCAAATCACCGCTTACGTCTGGCAACTTAACTCTTCAGATTGCAACCGCCTTGATTATTATTTGTGGGACACAGTTGAGCGAGAGACAAAAAAAACTCTGAAACTGAAGGCAAGGATTATGGCAGCGTTCACGGAATTAAACGCGGAGACCATCTAGAAGAGTTGCAGGAGATTCCAAATTCGTCTGAGGTGGTGGCTGAAGCAAGTGGCGATTTTATTGAATAAATTTACTCTTTAGTATTTCAAGATATTTTTGTGTAATTTCGGTAAACCTATATGTTAAAATGAGATTTCACTATTATTTTTATTTTTGCGTAATTTATACTACAATTAACCCATCGCAATCTGTAAATATATATATATATATATATATATATATATATATATATATATATATATATATATATATATATATATATATATAAGACAATATTGAAAAACTTGTACATTTCCATGTTTTCACTATGCATCAGTAAATCATGTCAATGTAGGAAGTTAAAAAACTTTTTTCTCAGATATTTATTATTTCGTAGGATTTCCATGCATCTTTACTCATATATAAATAGACGCATTCATCACTCCGCCTGCCCGTACGAAACACACACACACACACACACACACACACACACACACACACACACACATATATATATATGTATATATTACTGCTATGACTTTTTGTGGCACTATGTTACTGTGTCATAAATCGATGAATATTTCTTGAAAATTAATGAAAAAGGTATTAATTTTTATTAGTTCTTGAAAAATGTCATCCTAAATCGAAAATTCGATTTTACTATATACTCAATAAGGATAAAAAATCAAAACATTTCAAAAACTTTATTTTTCAATTTGCTAATGAAGAATAATACTTATGTACTTAAGCATTTAATAGTTGATAAGTATAGAATAACATGCAAACTGACAAATAAATAAATATTGTAAACTTGCATAAGCTTTATTTTTCAATTTTCTAATGATGTAACTGCATAGTATTTATGTATTTTAACGCATTTAATAGTTTATAGGTATAGTATAACATAAACGGAAATTGCAAACTTGCATATACAATTAGAAACTTATAACATCTACAAGTAATATATATATATATATATATATATATATATATATATATATATATATATATATATATATATATAAGAATGTAGAATATTTAGCATAATTATGCCATAATATACAATATTTTGTTTTTTTAGACAAAATAAATGTATGTTAAACTTTTTTCTTCGTTTTACAGACATCCTAAAGATCTTGAAGGCACTTGATTGTTAGTTCTGCACATTGATTTGTTCTGGGAATTTCCAGTCTCTATGGTTCTTGATTCCAAATTCTTTTCACAGTTTCTGATGATCATCTGCATTGTAATGTCCCACCCATCTGTAAGAGATGAATCAACAAATTTCGAGTAACGTGTTTTTTATTCTCTGGTAGAAGAATAAATGCGAAAAGAGCTAGTATTGCTCCAAATTTCATCTTGCATTACTTTAAGTTAGGCATTCTTTTAAACTTCACTTGAAGAAATCTTCGAAAAAGCGGAAAGTTCTTGTTAAATGAAATAGAAATTTCATATCATCACACCAACCTGCTGTTTCAGTAATCTCTTTTTTACTATTCTTGAAATTCTTCTTGAGCTGTTCGTAGTCATTTACAAGTTCACGGATAAACGGATATTCGATATTGGGCGATGTGTTGTTTTTCAAAGTTCGTCATCCATTATTATTACGTGAAGAACTTGGCCAAGGACATGATGTTGACAGCCAATAAATTGTGCTTCTTCCAGTTTCTTTTGAGCAAATACACTTTGTAACTGAACGACAATATAATTCCTGCTTCCACTGTTCACATTTGAGCGACAGCTCTTCCATAAGTTGTATTCAGCCAGAAGAGCTGTTATTCCATAGTCCTCTTCAACAGTATTCGCTTTTCCATTTGGTAGATCTAATGCTTTTAACTTATCTTCTTTCATTCTTCAAAACAAGCACTTGATATTCTTGGCCATCAATTCGTGTATCATCAAAATACATTGAGACATTTTCTTCATTTCTTCTTTAAGTTTAACATCTTAAATATTGGATTTGTAAATACCAGATTGAGAAGGTGTTATAACGGAAGCCTCTTTTTGAGATAACTACTGACAAACATTTTCTGATTTTCTAGTTGATAAGTTTGAAGATATTAATAATTTGCTTGCAGTTTTGTTTTTTTTCTTCTTTTTTTCTTGTGGATTATTCTTCAGAACTTTTGAACTCTTCATATTCACTCTCTGAGTGGGTCTCTAATAGAGTCCCTGATTCGGAAGTTGAAGTTTTTGTTGAAGTTCGCTCCAAGGTCACTTCTCTTCTTTTGAATAGTTTTTGAACTCGCAGTCTTTCCAATTTTATATCCAACATTTCCTTTGAATTCAATATGGAGATAATATAACCGTCTGTCATTCAAAATTTTCTTTTCTGATGTCAAAAATTTGTTTCACCGGATTATATTTTCCTCGTTTCATACATTCATTGTAGGTGTTCAGCACTTGAGTCAGTTTTGCTCGTATGACTTCAGTTGATAAATTTGTGAAATTTAATTTCTTTTACCATAAACTAGTTATGTCTTTACCAATTACCTTTATACCTAATTTCCTTCCTTTGATGTATGCTCCAAGATAGCGGCCAACAATTTGAATGTTGAGTGGTATCCTGATTTTGTTTTTCTGTGATTGTTCTTCTCGTGGAACAGATCTTTTTTCTTATGTGATTCTTGAAATCTTATGAGATTCTTCGTCCAGATCTTCTTGTTTCTTTCAGTGGCAAAATAACTTTTTATGAGATATTATGGTTAAAGATGAATACTTGGAGATCTTTCAGCAAATCATTGAGCGTTTGTCAATCAGGAAGTTTATGAAACTCTGAAAGAAAAAAATATTTGATCACAGTATATAGACTGAGTTCGTGTCGGAATTAGAGATTTAACTGTGACAGTTGTTGAAAAATTAATACAGAATTTATCCATTTCAATGCTTCAGTCAGATGTAAGGCACGAGACAAATTCAAATTTCCATAATATAGATTTTACGTTATTAGCTTCTGTAATTCTCTAACTCTTCAAATGTCGAATGTATAACTAATTCTAATTCTATATTTCCATTTTTACACCATATTAATTATATCTTATAATTTTTCTCTGTTCTAACTACTTTCTTTCATTTTATCACTGATACTTCTTCATCTGTATATTTAAAGTTAAAAAAAAATATAACTGTATTTTTAGTTTTTTTTAATATAACTAGTTTCTTATTTAATTAATCTTTAAAGTTATTTTTTATTATAATTTTTAAATTTTTAAATATAATCTTAATTTTAATATAAATTATCTAAATATAAATTATCTTTACTTTATTAAGTATATCTTGTTTTTAAGCATAATTTATCTTTGGAAGAGTATTTTTAAGTAGAAACTTGTATTTTTAATCTTATCTATATTAATTAAAAAAAAAACAACTTTTCGTTCCTCTCTTAGTTTCAAATTAACTCTTCATTCTTCATATAACCCTACTTTAATATAATAAAGTTAATATTCGGGTTTAATTTTATAAAACCTCTTCCCTTTAAGGCTAATACCTTCCACCCTCCCCTGACCACTCTCTTGTGACTTTCGTCTAATTGAAATGGATAAATTTGGTATTAATTTTTTGACAGCTGTCACAGTTAAATTTCTAATTCTAACATGAACTGAATCTATATACCGGGGCTGAATAAGACTGACGAATTTTTTGTCGGTTGAAATAGATCTATTCACCATATGAGGCAATTTTGGATTTTATTGTGCACTACATTTACACTGTAATAATAAATACATTGAGCTCTTTTTGTGGATCAGTTTTAATATTTTATATTACTAGGATCCACTTGAATTATAAATAGAATATACACGGGTAACGCTCCATCTCGCCGCATATATATTATCAGTTAAAACATTATATATATATATATATATATATATATATATATATATATATATATATATATATATATATATATATATATATATATATATATATACACATAGGATAAGGAAATGAAATGCATTAACATATAAAATGACATTGATTACTACGTTTTATTTTTAGCAAATCATTGGAGCGAGCAAACCTTTTTTATTTCTTTTCGCTGAAAACCATTTTATTATGGTTATCTTTTAATTTCCGCATTAATTATGAACATCCGCCGAGAGAAGAATATTGATTGATTCAAGATAGTTCCACAGATAAAGATGGAAAAACGAAAGAAAAGAAGTACAGTTTATTTAAATCTTAGTATTTTCAATGCACCGACATTTCTAAACTCATAATACGAAGACAGTATGACCAAGTCATTAATTTATGGTTATAAGGTTACTTGGCATTGCCCAGAAATTACATATTATTATTCATATATTTATCTGATACTGATTTGTTAGGTTTGTCAACTTCCTGGCTTATCAAGGTCTGTTGTGTTATTTAATATAAGTTTTTTGGGTACAAATGTTAAACCGAATTAATAGATAAGTCTTGAGTCATAAAAGTAAATAAAATCGTTTTACAGTAGACTTAAAATAAATAAACCTGGGTCCAGTTTACACTAGAGTCAAAATATCTTTATAGAGCCTTTTTATATTTGAATCAAAATATATACTGGTCAAATAGGGCTACTTTATACTTGAGCCAAACTGTTGATATAGGGCCACTTTATACTTGTGTCAAAAAGATAGATATACAACCAGTTCACATTTATGTCAGCAGGTAGATATATGGCCGTTTTACCGTTGAGTCAAATGGGGTACTTTGGTTGGATCTAGCTCAAGTTTGAAAGTATTTTGAAGGGTGGTTAATTTTTGCTAGGGGTCTTATTCCACTACAGGAGAAACATTCAGGATTTTTTTAAGATACTTTGATAGGGCAGCCTGGTTTTCAGCACATATCTTACTGCAGTAATATTGTAGCAATCGTGCACACATTTGTCAGGGAGTTTAATTTAATCAATTCAATCCAAGCAAGGTAAGAATGACACTATGATTCAAGGGGCTACTGCGAGTGAAAGAGGAACCGGAAACCTTATCATAAACAGAGAACAAGGGATGAACTTCTACTCCTGTTCAAAAGACTGAGGGAGAGTGCGAACCGGATGATAGGCGAACCTATCTATTCCTATTGAAGAAAAAATCGCATCTTTTCAGATTAAGTGCAGGTAATCTCCACATGACTTCCCCAGGTTGGGAAAATTATTGTGGTCTTGTGTCAGACAAAGCGAAACCGAGTACATATTTATATAAATAACTAATTGAATGACTACAAGTGAAGCTCGTGC
Organism: Acanthosepion esculentum; assembly: GCA_964036315.1. Taxonomy (NCBI): domain Eukaryota; kingdom Metazoa; phylum Mollusca; class Cephalopoda; order Sepiida; family Sepiidae; genus Acanthosepion; species Acanthosepion esculentum. The sequence continues at coordinate 58,213,084 of OZ038478.1, forward strand.
GTATACATATTTTTATTTGTAAATATATCGCATACTTACAACGGAGAACGTGAAGTCAAAAAGGCTAATGCATAAGTAGCCAATACTTGCTTTCAATAATAATAGTCTTACAAAAGTCATGATAGCGAATTCGTATTTATAAGAGAGCAAAGTGCTGACAATGGCCTCGTAATCACTCACTCACTCACAGAAGCATTTGGGAAGATCTTTCTAGACGAATGGACGCGATTCCATGTCGCGATCAATGAATTGTATGGCGGGAAAATTCTTTATTTGTGTTCATACACATACAAAAGAAAAACAACAACATAAGAAAGCAAACGTCTGCACACTACGTTGATTTTTGGACAAAACGAGTAGGACCAGAAGTTGTTTGATGAGAAACTGGGAAGATGAAGCAATGGGAAATGGGAAGCATATGAAATGCGCAAAATGTTAACAAGAGAAAAAAAAAAATGAAAATCAGTTGGATACTTTTTCGATTAATGCAATCACTACCGGCGACTCAGTTTGTCAGCATATTTATATTTGTTTATTTATTTCTACATTTTTCACGATTTTCTCGGATCCATTATTTGTTTTTTGTTTTTTTTTCAATTCATTTCTTTTCTTTTTCTGTTTATTTTGTTTGCTTCTTTCTATATTTTTCTTTCATGTCATCGTTTTTTCTTTGTTTCTTTCTTTGTTTCTTACATAATAAAATATATTCTTTTATTCTTTCTTTTATACATTCTTTCTTTTATTCTTTCTTTTCATTTTTTTTTCATTTATATCATCATCATTCCTCCCGTTTTAATTTGATTTCATTAGTTTCTTCATTTTAAATTTCATGATTCTTGCCTTCAGTCTGTTTTTTATCTTTATTTCATAGCTTTATTTTATACTTTTCAGTTTTCCTTTATTTCGTTTTACCTCTCTTTCTTTCTCTTCTTTCTTTCTTTATCGTTTTATCTATTTCTCTTCCTTTTCCTTTCCTTTCTTTCTTTTGTTTCACTTGCTGATTTTCTTGATAGTTTATTTATATTTCTTTCTTTCTCCCTCTCTGTCTATTTTGTTTTTCTTTCTTTCTTTCTTTCTTTCTTTCTTTCTTTCTTTCTTTCTTTCTTTCTTTCTTTCCTTCTTTCTTTCTTTCTTTCCTTCTTTCTTTCTTTCTTTCTTTCTGTCTTTCTTTCTTTCTTTCTTCTCCTTCTTGTTTCTGTTCTTGTTTTTTTTCTTTTTCTTTAATTTTCGTGTTTGTTTTTCTTTCTTTTTTCTTTTATTTTTTTCGTTTTCTCATCTTTATTGATATCTGTTAATTGTGCGTGAGAAATAATATACAGACTGACACACGCATACACGTACACGTACAGAGATGCACACACGTGTTAGAGTTCTGTCGCTAATTTTCACTCAAACGCACTTGCACCCCCCACATTTATATATACTGATAATGTGACGATTGTGTGGATGCCTGGACGGTAACGTTCTAGTTGAGTAAATGTAAGAAAAAATTAGGTTTGAAGAAAAATAAAGAAAAAGCAGTAAAGATAAGAGAAAAAGGTGACAAACATTAATTAGTATCAGAAGATCGAAATGCATCTTTAAATATATGCATTTGCCATTCTAGATTATTAATTTGTAACATGATAAGTTTATCACAGAGGCCATTACTATTGAAAACATACCTCACCACACACACACACGTACGCGCGAGCGCGCGCTCACACACACACACACATATATATATATATAGAGAGAGAGACTAAAATGGGAATGGGTTTGAACTAGTTGATCAAAATTTTTTCCTTATTAATCAGCCTTTGTTCAGTGGTTCTCAAGCGATACTTAATTTATTGCATTCTACCAAATTCCCCTTACCATAAACGACATACATAGCCAGTTTCGCCCCTTGATTTTCATTTTTTTCATTTGTTCAAAACATAAGCATCAGCACGTGGAGAGAGAAACAGTTAAAAACCTTTTGAAAAGCTAAGCCAGATCGATTAAAGTAAAAAAGAAAAAGAAAGAAAACAACAAACTATTTTTCTAAGAAAAACACACTGAAAATCCAATTGTAAGTAAAAAAAATTCATAAATAATATCACTATATTCAATATTACGTTCTTTTTTATTTCCAATTCTCATTTTAGTATATACAATAGCTTTTTGTACAGAATCTTTCTAAGAAATGTTTTTTTTATCTATCTATCTATCTATCTATCTATCTATCTATCTATCTATCTATCTATACAGGGTGTATAAAAAATACTTTTATAAACGTTGGGCGCGGGTTCCTCACGCCAAAATAAGGACAAAAGTCGGCTGCCTTTGGTCTGGAAGCGCAATTTGATGCAGCCATACAGCCTCACGTCCATTACCATTCGCACAGCCGCATGTAAAAATCATATCTGCCTGCTCACGATATGTATAGCCTGTCATTTCTAAACGGAAAACCTCTCAGGTAAACCACTACAACACACCTTAAGCGCTGAAGACAGACTAGCCACAAACGTACACGAATGACAAATGTAACCTAGTCCAAATTGCAATACTGCGTCACCTACAGTAAACATTCTTAAAACTTAATAACTCAAAAAACAGTATTTGCTGATATATATTTATATATGTATTTGTTTTTGTTTTGGTGTTTTTTTTCCAGAGTTTGAAAAAGTATTTTTGA
>OZ038478.1:58220742-58250742 GCA_964036315.1 Acanthosepion esculentum
ATTCACTGCCATATAGAAGTAGCTATATGACATAACAGGTCAGCACCCTTTCTTTTGTTTTGTAACGAAATTTTCCTTTATTATAATATTTAGTTTATGGGAGGTATATTTCGCTGTATCAAATCGCGTTTGGATTAACGTTGCATATTCTATATTCTGCTTGCATGTAACTTTTCTAATCCGTCGCGCTCGCATTGTTTACTACCATGTATATGAGTGTCTGCAGTTTTCAGTCATGGAAGGTATTTGCATATTTTACAGTTAAAATTATGCACACTTATAATAATTCATGACAGTTCGTCTAGTTCTTTTAGGATCGCCTCTCCGATATTTTGTATACCTATCTTAACTGAACTAATAACTGAACCTACAATTTCAAGGAAACTTATTAGTGTTTTCAAAGTGTATCTATTCAATAATTTTTCAAACATTAATTCTAATGACTGTTCTTAATTTTCTTTGGCTTATCATGCTTATATTAGCATTTTGCCACATCCGCCATTCGTCTTAAGTATTTGAAATTCCAATGGAATAGTGTAACATGCCAATTACAAATTGGACATACCAAAATCAAGCAAGTACAACAATTTAAATATCTGGGAAATATTTTAACAGTGCAACATCAAAATTCAAAGGTGCATGGGCATAGCAAAAGGTGCCTTCCAAAATCTAAGCAAAGAATTTTGCTCTCGTGAAAATACTTTCTGGAAAGGCAGTAAACCACCTTTCTTTACAACCAATCATATCACTTTGAGTATAGAAAGAATTAATGTCGTTGATTTCCCTATATATCTAGTATACTCCAAATACAAACCACGAAAATGATTAGATATTGTGCTTATGTATGAAATTTATTTCTTAGAAGGAGGCAATCATTTAAATCAGTTTTTCTTTTCTCTTCGTTAAATGTAAATTAATTTATGATGCCTGGACAAATGCCTCAACATTAAACCATTAAATGTATTTTGTTCAATGTCCTTCATTCACATCACGTCCAATATTTGTGAATGACACGTACACACATGCTGACATGATGGTCTTAATAGTAATATACATATGAATTAAATTAGACAACGAGATTAAAGAGTCAGGTCAGAGGTTACATAATTAACTACATGGCTCATTGCCATTTGATTCATTTTGTATCTGCCCTGCTCCTGACTGGCGATGGATCTAAAAAGACAGTTCCAATTAAGAAGCTTTTATGTCTCAGAAGTGAACGCTTAACAACTTCTTTCCTTTATAAATGTATTTTAATCATTGCTTTTTTTAATACTTAATATCAAAGAGTGATTGATGAAACTTTTGATACAGGTAATGAAGAAAGAACATTTGTAAAGAAAACTTGGAGAAATTAACGCTCGCAGGATAGCAAGAGGGGCAAAAGAAAACATCAACCTGTCTAATGTATTTGTGGGAATGGAAAGCAACGTAGGGACAAAGAGCTATCGTAAAAGTCAACTGTTGCTTATGGTTACCATGAAAGGTAAGTTGTGGAAATCTCTGATCGCCAACGTTCTGAATAGACAGAAAATATAAAAGAATACGTCCCTCAATTAAATAAAGTGTTGCGTCAAACACATGCGGAAGTTACTGAATGTGACAAACAAGTGAGGAGGAATGAAATGATGAAGACGAGCATAATAGTCCGAACGAATCGATGTATGAAAGTTACAACAGACCTGACGGCATTTGTATTTAGTACAAAAGAGTTCCAGTATTAGTTTTTAATATTCCATTGAAGAACCCATTTGAAAGTATGTGTTAAATATGTTTGGAAAAAGGAAAAGCGCATTTGAGACGTCGGGCTGCTTCCACAATACACGCAAACTATAAATATCTACATTAATAAAACTAAATCATTCGGAAAAAGTGGCTTTTTTCTCGTAATTACTTTCAAATTCAATCTTGTTCTTCTTCTTTCTATTACCTTTTTTCCAGTTAAAATTCTTAATTATTTAATTAAATCCCAATTCTGTGTCTATTAACTTGATCTTATTCAAGAGACAGAATGGCCGCCGTTCAATGGACCACTAATAAGGAATATCTTGACGGCACACAGCTAATGCTTAATTAGAAGACGTCAGTTAGAGAATCAAGTCGGATCGAGCTTTGTACGTAATTTGTTAATTATCTCTTTTAATAAATGCTTTTATTTCTATCTCCTAATTTAGCCAATCTTGATTTATCTCTGCGGCAAATTGATTGATTCTGATAGCAATATGCACGTAATTCTTGACTACAGCAATTAGCGATTTAAGTTCAAATCAAAATAAATTGGAGATTGTTAATGATTTGCCGAAGTCGAAGTCTTTCTCGTTAAGGTAATCGGCTTACTTGGAAAATTCATTAAACTGGTGGGGCAAAGGCGCTGATAATATTTTGGTGGATCTAAAGCAAATGGATTGACCTTCAGTGATCGAGTATCAAAACCAATTTTAATACACTTTAAATATTGGATCGATCTTTTAAAGCCTGAAGCACTAATAATAATAATAATAATAATAATAATAATAATAATAATAATAATGATAATATATATATATATATATATATATATATATATATATATATATATATATATGCGTGTAGGAGTCTGTGCGTACTTGTATTTGTATTTTTGCGCATAAATCTATGGGTATTTTTATGTGTGTTTGTGGATGCGTGGCCGGGAATGAGAACTCGGAGAGTCGAGTTCGTGTAACGCGCTAATAGTCTTGGGACTTGGGACTTGGAAAAGTTACGAATCTATCGCTTCTCTCTCAGCTATAGCCTTGTTTGGCAACCATTCTAAGAGAAGGTAATCTCTGAATTCAAACCAGCCTAGAAAGGGTGGGCTCCGTTAGGTTATCTTGCTTAAGACACACTACTGCTGCTACGGTTGAGGTACATGTGGTGCCCCTACGACCCTAATGGGTTACTATTGAGGGGTCTCCCCTTTTTAAACAAATGGACTCACCCAAGGTATACATATACTACTGCCAGTGAATACCCGAATGGTAGTAGTCGGACAGTCAAGTCGAGAGTAGTAATGGAACGTTGAGTCGGTCGGTAGAATAACGTAGCGGCAAGAGTCACAGTCATGAGCACTTAGACTCAGTAAGAAGTCATACAGCGATACGTCGATATCAAAGGCTGTATATATTTTGCTACTAACCCGCATTCCTAGAACTACTAACCTGTATTACCAGTTTGTATTATTACGTTAATACATTTATTTCCTATATTCATTTTTGGCGTTTGTTATTATTTGATACCGGACTTCATCCCGGAATCCACAACAGTTACAGGACTCGGGATCCTGATGCATGTTTGGATGCACATGTAGTGTAACGGTTAGCGTCTCGGAAAGTAAAATCAACAATCCCAGTTCGTATTCCTGCCAAGTTTGTTTCATTCACTTTTGCACAAATAACCTTGGGAAGGATAGGAAGCCATCTTTTCACGTAGCTTTAAACATTTTCTTCACGGAGAAGCTACAAATCTCTTGCTACAAATATTTGATAAATTTTGGTATTTTTTTTAATCTAAAATTTTTAAAACTATAATCGGCAATTAACTTGTATGTTCTATATCAAATGATAGGAGATTTATTCAGTAAATCTCGTGATATCACGGGTTGAATAAAGAGCCATCTTTTAATATTTCACAAAACGATGTGAATTATGAACGTGTTAGGTAATAACACAGAACGTCACATACATGAAATTGTGTGCGCCAGAACACACTGTTTTCTCGGACGATGTTCGTTTCTACGGTCAGAGGTCATTGTTCATTAACTTTACAATTGTCAATCGAAATTGGCAATACCGGTCGATACTTGACAGGTGAGGGATTATTGATACGCGCTTCATACAACATGAAACGCAGTTGGCCGAAAATGATTTTTGTTGAGGCGTATGATGATAAACGAGAAATTAGAAAAACTGATTGCGAAATGAGTATATAAACTTTTGGCTTTCATATGAGATGTTTAATCGAAGGACTAATAATCATAAGATCAGAATAATAAGCATACCAAACGATCAATATATATATATATATATATATATATATATATATATATATATATATATATATATATATGTGTGTGTGTGTGTATGTATATATATATATATATAAAATATATATATATATATATATATATATATATATATATATATATATATATATATATATATATTTAGTTTACGAAAAACTAGGTAATCCGTATGGGTAGACCCAAGGAGGATAAAATCCAGAGAGCTCAATGTAAATCAGAGCTAATAATTTAAATAAAAACCGACCACTTTAAGGTTCCATATAATAAATTATTTCACCACAGCCCTTTTAAACGACAGCGGATCATCAGATTTTATTTCCAAATGTTGAAATGAAAAATGAAAAGAAATTTACACATTTATGACTGGCAGTAATAAGTAAACTAACGAAGTGAGGGAGTGAAGGGGGTAGAGAAACATGATTGAGTTAGATGTAACATTTCTCTTCTTTCAACTTTAAATTTTTTGAGGAAAATGTGTCAATGTCTGGTTTTCCTTTTCATTTCAACCTTTGGAAATAAAATCTGATGATCCGCTGTCCTTTAAAAGGGCTGGGGTGAAATAATTTATTATATGGAACCTTAAAGTGGTCTGTTTTTATTTAATATATATATATATATATATATATATATATATATATATATATATATATATATATATATACTTTATTTCATGAAAATCCTTTTGAGGCACTAAGCTATAAATTCTTTAACTATCTCTCGAAATCCAAAAGATTTCTATCTTCTTACATTCTTTCAATTTTAATATGTTGTCTGCTGGATCATCGAAATCCACGATCTGACAAACCTCATGATAACTAGATCTGCTCTACCGACTTGGATTAGGATTTATTTCTATTTAAATTCACAAACTGATCTAAGTTTTCTTTTCTCGAGGACAATTTTCCTTTTTCTTTTTATGTGTCGTGTCCTTTCAGGACGTAGGCGCTCATGGCTCTCCACCTCCCTCTATCCCATGCAGCTCTCAACAACTTTCTTCCCTCTGCTTCCTCCGCCAGACCACGTTCTGTCATTAACTTGCTTAAGTCCGCCAGATATGTCACGCGTTGTTTTCCCTTGTCTCTCTTTCCTTCTATTCGACTCGTGAATATCAGATTCTCCAGGACCCCCTTCCTCATTATGTGTCCCAGAAACCTCAGCTACCTCTTCCTGATATTAAGTATAAGCCTCCTCCTTGTTTGCAACCTCTTTAAGATCTCATCGTTGCTCACACGCTCGGTCCATGATATCCTTAGCACCCTTCTGTAGAAGTACATCTCTGTCGCCTTTAGTCTCTTTTTCATCTTTGAAGAAATCGTCCAATATTCGCTGCCGAAAAGAAGGACAGATGTCACGTAACGGTTCATTATTCTTTCTTTTTTTTTTATTTACCAAAGCTATCTTCCTGTCTCGCAATACTCTGCCCAGCTATGTGTCCTTGGCCATCCCAATACGCCTACGGATCTCAGTGTCGTACTTACCGTCCTCTGTCAAGACGTTACCTAGATATTTAAATTTCTCTTACTGATAACCATGCATTCTGTATTCTTGTAGTTTATGCTTAGTCCTTTCTTCTCATTATCCGTCGTTACCTTCTGTAAGAGATTTTGTAATTTCTTTTCCGTTTTCTGCTATCAGTACTGTGTCATCTGCGTATCTTATGTTGTTAAGATTGTGGCCGGCAACGCTAAATCCCGTTATGATTTCCAATTCTCTCAGAATTGCCTCGCTGTATAGGTTGAATAGGTCTGGTGAGAAGACGTATCCTTGCTTTACGCCCTTTCTATTTTTGCATATTTGTTGAACTCGTTCTCTATGCGCATGCGCATGCTGTTTGCTGCCAGTATAGGTTATTGATTATTCCAATATCTTTCCCGAATACATCAAGGTTGCTGAGCAGTTCCGCCAGATCCTTGTGATGTACTTTGTCGAAGCCCTTTGCGTAGTCTATGAAACATCGGTACACGTCCTTTTGTATCGCTCTTTCTGATAAAATCCACTGTGCTGAATAAACGTTTCTACAGTTCCCAACGAATCACCATTACTACTCATTCATATCTATTTTTTATTCTTTTGTTACTTTGTCGTGTTCTGTTTTTTTAATCCATTGTGTACGCCGTTACTACCGTACAAAACTAAGCCATGTACTGAGCAGGCGTTTGCAAAAGCTAGCTAATCTAGCAAAAAGGCATTCTCGGAAATGAGCAGCCATCAATCACACACACACACACACACACACACACACACACACACACACACACACACACACACACACACACACACACACACACACACACACACATTTGGCCAGCAATCCCTCTTTTATACAAATTTCGTTAAAGACTATTGACAAGTTACTGCGATTAAGTTGTTTTCATTTAATTTTTCGTCTTTTCATATAATTTCTTTTATTTTCTGATCGATTAGCACGGTAGACTGGGATCTTTAGCCTTGGTAACTCGATCAGTCTAGGAAAAGGATAACTCTGAATTACAAAGCATGAAGTAAGCAACTGGAAAATCTATCAACCGTATCTACCAAGAAGTCATGTTAATTTGCAGATATTAAAGAAAAGAAAATCGTGGAGTGCCGTTTTCACATATTTTCTAAAAGGACATGACATGTAAATAAATCTAATATTTATCCACTAAAGACTTTATCTGGCATTGATTTTGACCGTCTACCGTGCTTGTTTCTTAGTAAATATTGATAAATATTCTCTCTGTATCTAAAACATTCTAGATATCGTTTCATTCACTTACATATGACAAGGCTTGTTTAAGAGAACAAGCTCTGGGCTACTTCGTAACTTGTAGAAAAAAAAATTGAGATTGACCTCGTCCGTCGATTTATGAACTTTTTCTTTCATATTTCTTTCCCAGTCGGTTGACTGGCGAATGATGAAACGATGGCGAGTCATCTAGAAAATCAGATGATTCCAGAGCGTTAATAAATGATCAGTTATACACTGAATCTGTCAGTAGTAGTAGGAGGAGGAAATCAAATATCCGCGTACGTTGCGAATCTGTAATGGTTTCTCTTTGCCTCAATAAGGTCAGTACAGCCCATGATTTTATTTTCACCTCCAATTCCCAGAAGATATATTCCTACATTTCAAGAGATTTTTACAGAATATTTCAGCGTATATCTTTGCATACACTCAAACATACACACATATATACATACATGATCACGGCTGGCCGCTCATCATACATACATACATACATACATACATACATAATCATTTCCGCCAGCTTGGGGTGTGACTAGCTGGTCCTTTTTGCAAACACCAGCTCAGGCATCTTTGTGTGTCTTCAACACACACGGAGCCAAACTTTGGTTTATACTGCAACTATACTGAGTAGAACTTAGTCGGTTACTTCGTAGATGCTCACAATCTGGCTTGATCACTAGTTGAACAAATCCCGTAGACGTAAAATATCTCGATGACCTGTGACTTTATGCTAGTGCAACCATCAACGTTATCTGAAGTGTTTCGTCTAACCGGTGACTGGTGAGATTCTAACTCGGTTTTCATAGACGGATCGCTAACGATTTTAACCACACACACACACACTGGTATATTGATCCACTCTATTATATATATATATATATATATATATATATATATATATATATATATATATATATATATATATATATATGGGTGGTGGTGCTTGTATGCAAATTCAATCTCTCTCTTTGCTCTGTTTCATTCACACTTTCTTTCTTTTCGCCCTATAAACATTAGGCTGATGCAAAACTTTACAGCAATTTTAAAACATTCTTTTATTCATAGAAATTCATAGCGTGATTATTTTACCGATAAGATTTTCTCTTCGTTTTTTATGACCTTATTTTGACTCCAACTAAAAAAAAAAACAAACAAATATTTTAAGGAATTTTTAATGTCTAACTTTTAGGAACCAATCATACCGTGCATGGAATTAAAACAAATGAATTTCTTTCAGGAAATTACGCTTCATGTGAAAACATTTACCATTCCATCTCCCTGATCAGAAAAGACTAAATTGTAAAGCTCACTCCCCAGCCTTGATAGAATCCAAAATCGTCTCTGAGATCTTGTGGGTGACAAATTATTCTCCACCCTCCAACCTCTCTCTCCCACAGACGAGATGTGGCAAGCATCTCAATGCTTTACTGCTATTTCCACGGAAAGCGAAAGTAGCAGTAGTGCTCGGACGAACTATATTCCCTGGTCCCACCAAGTCAAGTCTCCACGGCAAGAACACGCCATGCCACTTACATAGTAGCAAACCACCCACATTCTCTCCATATTCCATTGGTGAGAAGTCAGTTCCACTCGAACAGCTTCTTCTCACGAACCACTGTCCTGTGGAACCGACTCCCAACAGGTTTCCCCGATCACTACAATATTAACCTGTTCAAGACAAGGGTTAACCGTTATCTTCTACTCCAATCTTATCTTCTATATAAATGACCTCCTAACGTAACTCTCTACCTCGAGTGCCCCGACCCGGCCTTGTAAAGTGCGAACTTAACAGTAAAAATATATTATATAAAAAGACCCGCCACGTCGCGTATATTATAGGGAACTACTCTTATTCTCTTCATATTCCTTTAGTTCTAATCCGGCAGCTTCCTCCCAAGAACTTTGCGGAACAGAATTCAACAAGGATGCTTTTCCGACCACTACGATCTTACCCTCTTCAAGTTTAGCGTTAACCATTATCTTTCCCCCCCATATCCGCATAAACTACGCCTCTTACGGTTACCGCACATACAACAACCGCTTCAGCAACACTCTACCTCGAGTGGCTCTTGGGCCTTGTATAGGGTGAATATTACTAAAAACTATTGTTACACAAGAGAATTTATTATCCGTTTTTTTTTCTCCAGGGAATAGTAATTGTCTGCATTTATTAATACCGTTTAAAATTAAGATTAGGCTGAAAAGAAAACGAATGAAAATAATGAAAGATATTGTTTGATGATCTTAACATATTGAGAGTCTTTGAAATTTGTACGTGTCAGAACGGAATTTCAAGTCAGCCTAATCCGCCCACAAATTATAATCACTGTAGAGATAAAGGAAACGCAATAGGGTCCTTCAGGACAGGTCAAATACAACAAAAATCCGATCCATTTGGTTTGATAGAATCATTAAGGGTAAACATGTATCCTTAGTTAATATTAGTCTTGTTTATGTGTCGACTCGAGAAACGTTTCGCGATTAATATAAGGAAGGAAATTCACGAATCTTAGTTGTCTCATTACTATTTGCTTAACAATTTGGATAGAAAACAATGAAAAGAAAGGATGATGACTGCAAAAGAAGAATGTTTGCCCGTGGAGAGTTCTGATCGATGTTTAAACAAAAAGTTGTCAGGAATAGAGCTAATATTAATGTGATACCCGAAACTAGTCTATTGTTTATGAAGCCATACGTAGAGGTCTTAAAATTGTTAGAGAAAAGAAGCCAGGATTTCAAGAAGGCTCGTTTAGAATTTTTGTTAAAAAAAAAAAGTATGGGGAGGGGAAAGTGTGATGTGGTTTATTTATAGTGTTTGCAAGGAGGCGATGATAGCTGACAGAAGAAAGGAAAGTGATCTCTGCTTTAATCAGAAATTAAAACAATAATTTAATATATGATTTTTTAAAACATGTCTTTGGAAAAACGTTTCTTTTATTTCATATTATTGTACGTGTTCTTTGTTTATGAATGATAGGAAAATACCCCCGTTAGATCATTAATTTGTTTACTAAATTCAATTCTCATGTGTTACCGCATTCAAGAGGCTTTATATTCTCGTAATTTTTATTTATAGAGAGCAATCACTATTTAGTACCTTACATTTTCTTTCTTGTGTCAGACTTATCCAGTAACAAAAAAATGGTGGATTAAGCAAGGTGTTCTTTAAATGCTTTTTAATCTAGTAAATTAAATTTTCATCTTCTGCCTCATATTTTTTAACTTGTGCCAACCTCGCTACCAATATCAATAATTGTTAGTCTTATGCTCTAATGACTCACCTCGGAACAAGGGTTAGGAACATATTTAAAATATGGCAGTGAGTTCGATTCTCACTTGGTACATTTTCTAGATTCTACGGATCTTCGTATTTACCAAGGATGCTTCAGCGTGTACTGATATTTAACAGGATAGTTTCATAGGCAATTACTACAGGAGGGAGTCCGATCTTCACTATTGTGTTAAATTAAGTTTAGTAAATGTCTGTCTAATTAAATGTTTTTTTAATAACTTTTCTGGTTAAATTATGATGAATTATGAAATTTGACACGTGTTCAATTTTTTTTCTTTACTGGAGCTCGTTGACAGAGCTGAAGAAAAATGCTGAATATAGTTTGATATTCTGAGATTAAGCATTGTCAACATTACGAATTTCTCGAGGAGATATTTTATCTTTCCTCATGACATCACGGCCGACATAAAATCTTACCTTTCTAGTATTTTCTAAATTCTAGCATGAAGTAATTCCACTCACTCGATTCCGAGTATTCTCGTCTGCAGAGTAGCTAGCTAATTCCCATTGCAGGCACGTCTTCTCAGGAATATTTTTGTTTCTTCAACATCCACAGAGAAAACCTGTGGTTGACACAGTAACTAAGCTGAGTGAACCTTAGTCATAGTTTCTTTGTGAATGCGTATACTCTGGCCTGATCATCAGTAGTTGAACAAACCCATTGCTCGTGGAAGCATCCACGACTTCCACACAGTTTCACTCAGGAGGCTTTGGGCTTAACCTGGTGATATAATTTTCAGGTACTTTCCCAACATGCTGCTTATTAGTCTTCCCAGGCTAATATTTTTGAGAAGTTACTTGATAAATTGAAAATAAGGATATTAGAAACTGGTTTTCATTGTCATAATGTTCTAACGTTCTTACCATTTGAACATTTCACGTCGTCATCATCATCATATGTCTCGAATGTGTGTCAATGTCTAAGTTTCGGCGAATAATCTTCCAGTTCTCTCAGTGACATTTTCAGCCAATTCTTTTCCTTTGTCTAACTCTTTTTCTTTTCCATAAGGTGGTACATTTAGGATGTCAGTGGAAACGTTGTAAGCGCTCCCTACCATTATAACTTTTAACTTGACCATTGGGAAGAAGTAATATTATTCGAAGAATCATTCAGATTATAATGATTTTATTTCTTTCATTCTTCTAGAATCTAATAGTTAAGAAATCATATAAAAGTATACCGATTAGGCTACGTGATCTCATTAAATATATATCACCATATGACTGATTAGACATCAAAACTTCCAAATTTGAAATAGTCTCCTCATCCTAAGTTTTAGGTAACATCAATTTATTTCCGTTCTAAGGAATGTAATTTGGTTGCAATAATTCCTGTAACAATAGCGTAAAACCTTTCCAAGATATAATAAAAGGTACCTCTATTATAACCAGGTAATATTTCACTGCGCCAGTAGTATGTTTTTATAACTTTGTGCTGTCATGTTCCTTTAGGATGTATGCACAGATCCCTTTTCTTTATTATTTGTTAATTGCCGTGGATTATTGGGGAAGATAAGAGAGTGGTTTCCCGTTGCATTCTTTATGGTTTTGAATTCAAAGTTTTTCTTGACATGCAAAGGTAGAGAGCCAAGTCTACCTTGCTATTTAACCCGTAGCTGCTGGAGAGAAAAGACAGATTTAGTCTTCCCCAAAGATATCTGTGCGAAAATGAATGCAATAAACTAGTAAGGAATTCGAACTTGGCTTGCTTATTTCATTTTTGTGCGCCAATATCCGTTAAACGGCTGGCATATCCGTTTTCATAATTAGGAGAGTTAAACTATTCTTCCAAGTATTCCTTTAGACTAGACAAAGCAGGCTGAAAGTCTCCAAATAATTTTGAAAGTTTTAGGTAAAAAAAAAAAGAAGAGAGATTGTTTCGAATAAATTGGCTTATTCAACAACAAAAAAAAAATTCTTTTAGTATTTACCTGTATATAAAAACAGATAAACAGAAATATCGATAAATGAAGGGATATGAAAGAAAACATCGGTGGTGTGGCAAAGAAGTGTGAGGAATATTCATAAATAGAATATGAAATAAATAGAAAATTAGAAATAATGAAATAAAAGGCAAAAAAAAAAAAGGAAAACTAATCGGAAAGATTTCAGAGGCGGAGATGAACACCGACATGCTGTTGGCAGCTGGAGAAAAATGATTGGAAATAACTCTATCTTATTTCTATATAGTTAAAAAGACTTGCCTATTTCCCCTTGGGCTGATGTACTTATAACTGCAACGGCTCACCCCAGGAGCAATCCGTTCTCTTTCCAAAAACATTCTACCACCGCTGTTTCTGCAATCTCCAAGTAATCCACATCCATCCTGTAACCACGTGGGGGATTCATAACGAACGGCCGATTTATCCAGTTATTTTTCAAAATTCTTGTTTATTTATTCTACGATTATTATCGTCATCGTTATTATTTGTTACGTTCTTTTTCATTACATTTTATACTCATTACCCTAAAGCGACGAGCGCAATTCTGAGGTACGCCCGTCGTGCCTTTTTAAATCTGCAGGTATTGGCGCATGCGTGCGTGTTTCAGGGTTTCCATCCATGCGAATACATTTACGTGAATTTTCGCTATCCTAGTTTCCTAATGTATTTATTGAGGGTATAGATAATATCAGTAAAATGTTGTCTGTCTGTTGCTCTTGCGAATGTTAAGGTGATTATTTCGGAAAGTATTGGTGTCGAATTGAATTCCATATTTCCTTATGAAGTGTTTTTATTGTTCTTTTTCCTATTTAGAAAGCAACATTTTTGAATAAGAAATATATTCTTTATTATATAAATAAACAACGTTTTATCACTAGACAAATAAATCGATATCACAATGTATATGTATGTTGATTTTCTAAGCGTAGCTTAGATGTGGCACATGGCCGAAGGTATGGGAACTCAATGAGTATCGAACTCACTACCCAATCTCGTAATTGTTCTAGCGAGACAAGCTTGCTAGTGATTACGCCACGCGATGGGTGATAATATATATTGGTCATTATCAGATATTTGGAATTTTTTTAATTTTTTGACAGTATTTTTCTATTACACTTTTACACTCGAACTATCTCAGCTTTTGATAATCAATATATGAGGACAATTTCAGAAAGAAGAACGGCATGAAAAACTGATAACACGCGTGGCAGACTAAATATTTCCCTGCTGAGGTTGGCTGCAGTGGATATATAGGCGCGCGCCAGAGGATTCACTGGAATCAAGCAGAGGAACGTAAGCGCAAACTTATAGGATATCC
Source organism: Acanthosepion esculentum (assembly GCA_964036315.1). Classification (NCBI taxonomy): domain Eukaryota; kingdom Metazoa; phylum Mollusca; class Cephalopoda; order Sepiida; family Sepiidae; genus Acanthosepion; species Acanthosepion esculentum. The sequence goes on from OZ038478.1 coordinate 58,234,069, forward strand.
GAAAAGCAACCGAGACGTCGGGCCTTTGACTCTGGCTGAAAAGAAATGATGGATGTTGGCTAGAGCAATCATCGAAAGAATACGAAGTTGTTGACAGGCTGTAAAACAGTCGAATCAGGTGATAGGATCTCACGTCAGTGAATGAGCTGCTGTGCGGTAAAATCCACCGAGAGGCAGGCACTGGTGACCCCAAGAACCTGGTATCCGGTATACGAAACAGTCGACAGACAGCAATCTGTTCTCAAATTCTACTATTCCAAAAGTTATTTTGTGGATAGTCAAGTTTGAGTAGACCCATTTATTTTTTAACAGCGTGAATTACGCGCTTTCTATGTTGATTGATTTATGGCTTTGTTTTTTACGGTCTATCAACCCTTTCTGGGCTAATTAAAGCCGAATTCTATTTTTGATTGTAAGAATAATTCTTTTTTTTTTTTTTTTTTTTAGTGAATTATCAATTTTTGAGAACAACAATAATTTTCCGGATGCACGTCAAACTATTTAACCCATATCTGAGGGAGGATATGAATTAATGACTTTCGCAAGCGTATTCATGCGTAAGTAAATATAGGTACAGTCAAGAGATTTAATAAAGAAAATATGCTCTCCGACACACACACACACACACACACACACGCAAACACATATATATATGTGTGTGTGTGTGTGTGTGTGTATTTGTGTATGTATGTATATGTGATTGAATTTGTTATTGTTCTTCATGTAAATCAATTAATTTACATCAGAATTAGAAGTTTAACAAACAATGTAAAAAATCCCCCCTGCCTCCATGTATATATCGGGATTTAAAGAATAACATCAGAACTCAAATTTAAACACTACACTTGTGTGCCTCCGAAACATTCGTGATCTCAATTTTGATTCGGAAATATTAATAAAAAGTTAATATTATGTAGACGAATATGCAATGAAAGTATCAGGAAGCATGAGTGTCGCTGACAATTAATATTCGAATATATCCCCTTTTCTTGATAAATTAATATTGAAACAGTGTAGCAGAGAACATAAAAAAAAAGTTGTGCTGAAATCTGTTCAAATCTAATTCTGTAACGATACGATACAAATAATAATGCATTCAAACATTAACTGGGAATCATCTTTCGTCTCGCTAATGTAATATTTTCTTCTTGTGAAATAAAATCCTTTTTCTGATGACACCGGATCATCGGTGAAACATGTCAATGAAAACGTTTTATAACTTATCACTTGTTGGAGCCTTGTTAAGGCCAGAAATAAAAACACGAGAGGAATTGAGTTAAACGAATATATTAACATAAACAGTAATACAAGCAGATAGAAACGAGAGTATTACAGCAAGAATGTTCGGTCCGACTGTCAGAGCTGGCTGCTGAAAACTTCTAAATAAAAAAGGCAGTACTTGCTCCTATTTATAACTGGGTAAATTACCATAACACCACTCTTACACACGACCGTTTGGAAATACCAGGCGCTGTAAGCTTGGATGTACAGGTGGTGTAATGGAATTGTTAATCGGGGAGCCGAGTTTCAATTCCAGTTGAATCTGTTATATTCACTTACGCGCAAATAATATTGACATAGGTATGAATACACATATTCTTTCCCCAGCTATGGATTAATTAGTAAGACTTGTATCGCTGAGCTATTATTATCTAAAAAATTCTTACAATATAAGAATTATTTATGGCTTTAAATAACCTATGAAGGGTTGAGAAGCCGTACAAATCGAATCAACCAATCAAATCACACTGTTACTATTGCTACTATTCAGACACATTTATCGTTAGTGTCTTACATGGCATAGACTTGAAAAACCTAAATAAATAGAAAATATTGTGAACCAAGAGTGTGTATTTTATTTACGTGCTTTTCTATATTTGATATGTTCCTTCTGTGTGTATCGCAGCTAACCATAAAATCGTATGACCTATCTCGATCTGATACCCTAAGTCCACGCTCCCAGTCTTGCCAAAAGGCATATCTGAATGAACAGTTGCGTACCAATTAAAGTGAAGTAGACTGAGTGCATGCAACATTCAATCAGTTAAAATATTCTAGCTACTCAATTACAAGACTACTAGACGAGTGAAAACTGTTTCAATGAAACGCCCATGGTGCACCGCCGCACAAGCAGGCTTCGACCCGCGAAAGGAGCTCTGACAAGATGCATTAACATACACGGTATCTGGTCGCCTTGGGCTTTCCAAGCCACTGGATATTAGTTGTGTGAACGAAGATAGCACCGCTGGTGATCTATATGAACCCTTCCCATCAGCACTTCCCTTGCGCAGTTTTACTTAATTTTTTTAATCAGTTTTCAAATCCATCGGCGATTAGAATGAATAGGAGACGTGACTGATGAGGTGGAGAGTCACTCTGGTGCTAAATATGAGTATTTACTCCCTATTACTCGCACCCAAATACTTGATAGTCTATACTTGAGTCAGATCATTGATTGATTGGTCTGTTTTATACGGTTTATCAACCTTTTGCAGGTTATTTAAAGCCAGAGATTATCTTTAGATTGTGAAATGTTTTTGGAGATAATAATGAAATACTGATACAAGTCCTACTAATTAACCTATAGATGGGGGAGAAGAGGTGGATTCATACATGTCCCAATGGTATTTGCGCGTAAGTGAATATAAAGAACCCGAAGGGAATTGATACTTGCCTCTCCGATTTCCAATTCCTAGCCATTATACATTACACCTCACGCACACACATCAAAAAGGAGGCACGGTGGAGTAATGGATAACAGCTCGGATAGAGGAATCGTAGAGCCAAGTTCGAATTCCAGTCGAATCCGTTACATTCACTTACGTGCTAACACCCTTGGGAAAGGTGTAAATCCTCTTCTTCTCCCTCCAACTATGGGTAAATAGCAGGACAGACTGGGTTCTATAGCCTTGGATGGCAACTGGTCTAGGAGAAGGTCAACTCTGAATTCAAAACCATTCGGCGTCTGCACCGGCATCCGGCGGCCTCTTAGTTACTCCTGCCTCTGCGTCTGTGGAAATTCTGCGGCAAGTAAGAGCATATTCCTCCCTCCACTGGGATAGCACGCGAGGTGTGGGGACCGTGTGTGAAGTTCAAACTCCCTTGTTACTCCGTTTCAAGAATTCACCGCCGTTGGAATCGGGAATGGCTGTCGCTCGTTTCAGCATTGGCGACGGATCGCCGTGCTTGGTCGGTCTTAGTTCCGGACGCGGTGAATTCCTTGGAAGGAGCCGGCTTAACCGATCCAGGGTGAATGCCGCAACATACATACATACATACACACATTAAAGCTTAAAGCACCCAATCAGTCATTCAATAATGATCGTTTATACTTGATACTATAGAAAGAAAATATTAGTCATTTATATTTGAGTCTGTCGGTATTAACTTGGTTTGGGGATAGGCAAACATTTGTCATTTATGGTTGACTTTATATGTATCCCATTTTGAGGGATCGTCTTAACACTTTTCAAAGGATGCATTCTCGCCAAAAGGGTAGATTTCATCTGAGAGGGTGATTGAGAGGCACATTATATAGGAAAATAACCTAAATGGACGAGTTCTTCTCAGTCGTTGTACGAACCATACCTCTGTATAACTAGCAGTATAGTCTATCTCCCAATAGTTAAAGAAAAAGAAAAAAAACATGGATTCATTCTAAATTCAAATATTGGTATCTGATCGATTAGATAATTACAAGAAAATCAGAGTTGCGAGACGTAGAGCTAAATGCGGAGTTGACCATTGTCTGATCACCTTCAAGTTTATAATTTACCGATCGATTTGCAAGCTATTGATAAGCAATAGAAAAAAGAAAAGAAAAATCGATTACTCCTACTTTTGATTTAACCTGCAGAATTTCAAGATTGCCTAGCAGAATCCCTTGGACAAATTCTTAAACGCGCCACTTGAGCACATCGACCAATTGACTGAGATATAATCAGTCCTCTGGATAATCTCGCAGATGAAGAAGATATTTGAGGAACCAGAAATGTGGTTCACGCGAAAGATATCGAGAATAGCATGAAGTGAACATATGAGTAAAAGATGCTTATACTTAGAATCAGAAAGATGCCAGTTGGATTTCAAAGGAGACATAATGTGAAATACGGGCTTGTAGAATTTGACAATCACAGGACTTATTGACGGCAAGCAGGAAACAGTGAGTAACTTACCTAACAATCTTGTGTAAATGGATAGCAGTACAGTGAGTGGGGAGAGAAAGCTTACTAACCGCTACACACCATATGAAGTTGTGGAGAGCCATGATCGCCCACATAGAAGAAGCATATTCAAATACTAGTGATCTTCCTATTAAGATTGACTTGACTAGAACAGTTTTCAAAATTCAAGCTTAGCAAATAGAAGGAATAAAAGTCATTAAATTTGATTAAACAACCACAATTCTGGTTACCTTTGAGGTACTTAATCAAAGATTGGAAAACATTTGTGTTTTACGTGTCATGCACGATGAGTGGATGAATAGAAAGGTGCATGGAATACATCTGTATGTGTATTTTAGCGATCAACAGAACATTTACGGAACTATTAAAACAGGGTCATCATCATCATCATCATCATCATCCTTATCAGCAGCAGCATGGCCGGATGTGGTCTAAGGGTTGCTGAGCAGTTGAACCACTTGACTAGTTCCCTTCATATATTTGGGTTCAAAGTAGGAGAGGTATTAATTCATGGGTAGCATTTCTTAGAAGAGCTGACCCGGCGGAGCCCATTTCTCTCCAGGTAAAATCACTGTCAGTGTCCGCCAAGTTGAAGTTGAAGTTGATCACTCACACAGAATCGTTGATGTCGTCGAGAGAACTCTCCATTCTGGCCGTTGACTTCAGTCTCGGAAGCGCATCGCCCAGGGATACCTGGCCATGGTCTCAGTGGCAGCATACATAGCTATGGAGCTCAGTTTACTACTTTCTGCTCAATTGTTGTTGATCATAAAGTAAAGTTCATCTGTCCTTTGTATAATCCTGATGGGTGTCTCATTACTCTTACCAAAAAGCCTGGTAGGAGAACTATATAACAGGTAATACTGGGCTTCATGGTATCAGTAACACTCGTAAAGTTACCTGACATAATAAAACAGCATATACTCTCTCATTCAACACGATTGTCCTACTCGATTCTTCAAATGGCAAGACACTAATTAAAAATCAATAAAACATTTTAAATTCCTAGGTCGAATACCTCGGTGAACTAAAGCCATTAATCCAGATGACGTAATTTTGTCGATAGTCTACCAACTTTACCACAAATTGAGGACCTCAAAATTATCTCTTACTTTGCAGGAGTGTATAAAATGCATTTGTTCCAAGAAAAAAAATACGATCTCAGTTAAATTTGAAGAAAAACAAAAACGAAGAAATTCATACTTACTAGCAGGAAAAGACAGTTAAAAAGTCTGGGACATATAATGAAGGCCTAGAAAACGTAACACTCAAAGGGCGTAATGAGGATAAGTAAAGCGGGAGAAAACAAGCTATTGATGTACTTGTTTAAATGGACATCAGAACAGGGACGAAGATGTAGAGTAAGGAAGCAAAACTAAAATAAAACTACTAGTAGTAACCTAGAAATATTTGGTAAGGATATTAGTATAATCCAGAATCTATACTGGCTGTAAACCGTCTGCATTCGGATAGAAAATGAATTCATTATATATACGAAAATATAAAGGGGTGTATGACAATGAGTGTCTTCTCAGCGGACTTATTCAACCTATACAGTGGGGCAAATCTGAGAGAATAAGAAGTCCTAAAGGGATTCACATATTAGCAACCACAATCAGTGTTGATAACAGAGACGGAAATGAATCTAAAAACCTCCTACAGAAGATAGTGAAAAAAATCAAGAAGAAAGGATTAAACATCATTTGCAAGAAGAAAGGGTGCATGATTGTCAGCAAAAGGAACAGGCCAACATGCAAATTATAAATTGGACAAACAAGTGCAACGATTTAAATATCTGGGAAGTGTTTTAACAGTGGGCAAAGAGTGTGGCATTGAAACCCGAAGGTACATTGCGATAGCAAAAGATGCCTTCCAAAAGCTAAACAATGTGTTAAGAAACAGGAAAAATTTGTTACAAACGAATAAAGAGTAGTGAACAGTTACTTAATATCAGTCCTTCTATATAGCAGTGAATGCTGGACAATCTCCTCAAAGTTAAAGAAGAGAATTGAAGTAACAGAAATGTGGTTCTACAGAAGGATGCTGAGTATAACATGGATAGAACATGTGAACAACGATGGAATTTTAGAGAAAATATAACAAAAAGGATACTTAACATCAGGGTGCGACCGCTAAAATTTCTAGGGCACAATTAGGAAAAAACGGCTTGCAAAATTTGATACACACAGGAGATATTGAAGGCAAGCAGGATAGAGAAAATAATGCAAAACCTACATAGCGGGCTTGTGTAAATGGATAGAACAGGGTTTAGGAGTGATAACAAAGAGAAAAAGTTTAATAAAATCTACAAAGGTTAGGGAATTCTGGATAGTTATGATGGACAACGTTCTGAAGAGACACGGCACATAGTAGAATAAGAAATATCTAGTGGGTTTCACTGGAAATTAAGTGGCAAGGTTTTAGTGATATCATTTTCTGAATGGATATTTGGATATTCAATTCTTCCAAGCTATTCGTGAATAATGATAGATATATGTGTCACCTTCATATTCTTCGGTAATTTTAATAGTATATGTTCTTTCAAGTTCTCAGCTTCTTATTCTGTTTGAAAGAGAATAAACAAGGAAACAATTTTTTCAGCTGGGTTCAAAAGTTTCCATTAGCCATGCTTTTCTATTTCCTTTACAATTATAAGGCTACGCGAAATTTTAAAATAATGATATATCTCTAAATTTCAGAGTTCAGTCGGAGATATTAGAAGTATAGAGTGGAAGCAGACATTGGAAGGAACCTGGAACCCAATACTAAATAGGAAACATTTTCTATAAGAATTTCTAAGAAGTTATCGTTATTTACTATATTTGCAAGAAGACTAATGTATTCATCTTTGTTGTTATTATCACAATGTTTGCTGTTCATACCTAGCAATAACCGAGCAATACTAAAAAAGTAGCAATAACTAAGCAGTACTTAAAAATAACAAGGCGAGGTATCACTAAATATTAGTAATAAAACAAGAAAATCTACTACCGTCGATCAAATAACTAAGCAGTACTTAAAAATAACAAGGCGAGGTATCACTAAACATTAGTAATAAAACAAGAAAATCTACTACCGTCGATCAAATAACTAAGCAGTACTTAAAAATAACAAGGCGAGGTATCACTAAACATTAGTAATAAAACAAGAAAATCTACTACCGTCGATCAAATAACTAAGCAGTACTTAAAAATAACAAGGCGAGGTATCACTAAACATTAGTAATAAAACAAGAAAATCTACTACCGTCGATCAAATCAAGCGTTCAGATCGAAATACTCTGAAGTTTAGTTTGATCGACAGATAACTGAAGAAGGAAGGAGGCCACAAAATTCGAAACATTGTGATAATAACAACAAAGATGAGGACATTAGTTGTTGTGGAGTTATTTCCACAATAAAACTTGTAGTCGGACTAAATGCGTCCTAAATGGGGTAAACGTACAGAAACGTTAGGAACTTGTAATAAAGTGTCACGCAGAGTAATCGAGTTGTGGTCGCTGATAACTTACTCCTCTCGACTACCTACTGACTCCTACTTATAATAGGTGGGAGAGTCTATTATCTAGACAAGGTGTCTTCCACTATAACATTAGTCCAACTGTAAACAATGCAAATAAAAGAAAATAGGTTTTGTTTAATCGAATGGCGTTGGGAAAAACTCATTTGAAAATCTCTGAAATTTTATTCACTAATGGATTACTTCCTCTCTCAGTGCCTGTGGATGGGTTCGCATGTCGTCAGTTCCACGCCCCTTCCAGGTCTTTTGAATGGGAGTGGAGGTTTGTCCCTTGCTTCTTGTTTGTGATTGGATTTCCGATTCCTTCCGTAGTTTCCTTTAACTTTATATTTCCAACGTCTCCGCATGAACTCTGAAATTATTATTCACTAATTATTTTTTTATCCTCTCCCAATAAGAATAGATAGGTTCGTCTATCGTCCAGTTCACGCTTCTCCCCGATTTTTAAACAGGAGGTTTATGCCTTGTTTCCTGTTTAGGATTGGACTTCAGATTCCTTCCAATGTCTGCTCCCACTCTATATTTCTAATATCTCCGACTGAACTCTGACATTGTATTCCCTAATTAAATCTTGACCTCTTCAAGTCTAGACTTAGCCGTTATCTTTCCTGTATAGCCTCAAGAACTTAACTTCTTACCCTTTCTTACGCTCATACAAAAACAGACATTAACCCACTACCTTGAGTGGCTCCGTGGCCTTGTATTCGGTGAACATTAAAAAACTTTGATGTAAGTAAACAATATCAACCGTAGAGTGATCTTTTTCATGCTCAAGAAAACCGTTTCTCAAGAAGTCATCCTTACATTATATTCATTGTTTCATAAATTCCACTGACACAAGTGGTCTGTGTTCGAGCCCAGGTCAAGTACAAAGATTTCGAATATTGATTTTATAAACAGGCAGGAGTTCCCGATTTAAAGGTTTGGCGCAACATAATCAGTGTACGGCCAATTTTATTCTAAATGAACCTATGCCAAAGTAAGCTAAACTTAGTGTCAACCACGAGACGTCTTGCCAAAATAATATCTTCCTAAAAGAGACGACCTGCTTGTCCTTAAAATCGGCATTCAAAAGAATCCTTCGAAATGCTTGACGAATGGAACATTTGGTTATTTCTTACCAGTTTGAGTTAAGTGTTCAAACCGCAGATAAAAAGCCGGAATTTTAAATGTCGGTTTTTTAAGACAGTCAAATCCTCTTCTTTTTATGATTTAAAAATCGGAATTAATACCTGCAGAAATAAGTTTTTTCATAGTCATTGGATTAATTTGATTATAATTTTTTCGCAATTACACTTAGTATTTCCACTAGAAAAATAAGTTCCAGTGATTTGCATTGATTTCAATCTGGTGCAATTAACAGATGGCCGCTACAAATGCTGTTTACCATGGAGCAAAGTTTTTAGTACGATAGTAAGTTTGAAATTGAGTGTTCCCGACCGAGACAGACACAGACGAAAGCAGGCTTAGTAAATATATATTTATTTGAAACTTACTGGATGCCTTAAATTTTGAAGTCCCCTTTTATTTTGAACTTATATTAATCTAAACTAATCTTAATAAATATTTATTTCCGAGGTTACCACATTAACAAAAGGCTGTTTTGCAGAAGATCACTGAACGAAGATTGAAACTTACTAGATGCACTAAGTTTATATCCTTGGACGAGATTTAACCAAATTATAGATAATTTGAACGCGATTTCACACGTGACAAAAATTTATGATATATATGCATCTCCTGAAAGGTGAAATGTGAATGTCATATGCAGGGCAAGTATTTCGAGAACAAACTCGTGGCTCAGTTACTAGTTTCATACTGGAGATAGATGTCAGTGTTCCTGTCCAGTTGATGGCCATATTTGTTTAAATTAACTAAGCCTTTGTCTGATAGAACTATGCGAGGAGATATCGGAAAATGTACAGTACCAGGTGTGTGTGTGTGTGTGTGTGTGTGTGAGAGAGAGAGAGAGAGAGAGAGAGAGAGAGAGAGAGAGAGAGAGAGAGAGAGGAGGGGAGAATCAATAATTCAGGGAAGATGGATTAATGCCCTTTCCAATAGCAAAGTAAACAAAACATTAATACACAGGGATTTGAACTCGGCTCTCTGATGCCACTTTTTGCGCGTATAACTGTTTCGCTATGATAATGCGGGCACGCGCATGCGCGCGCGCACACACACACATATATATGTATATATGTCTATGTTTATTTTAATCCTCTCGAATTCACGGATCAGTTTCTTAGTGCTGTTACAAATATATGTAGACGATATTCTCATTTTAGTCAAAAACAGAGTCGCAATACATGAACTACAAAAAAACTTATAGGAACTTAACAATAACAACAGAATTCCTTTTATTGATATATTGATATATACCAATAACAATACATTTACTACCTCCCCCATATACAAACTAATTAGCAGAAACAAGTGCACTCTCAACTATTAAATGTGAATGTTCTATTACAAAACAGCGATTATACAAAATTTAATAAACCGTGCAAAAGTTAACTCTTCCATAAAAATAATTTTTACACTGAATTAAAAAAAATAAACAAACTCTCATTAATAATGACTTTCCTAATTACATTTTTGATGGACAAATTGGACAAGCTATTAGAAATATTAACTGTTGTGAGACCAATACTTCCCTACATCATGGACTCTCCCAGTACTATATTATTATGTGAATGGTAGTATCATGGGAGTTGTAGCACCAGTAATGGTGCTCTGCTGTCGAACACTCTGTTTGGCAGAGAGGAACTCGGACGAGGCTTTGACACAGGGCAAAGTTTCGTCCGGGGAGGTAGACAGTCCCTAAACTCGTGTATACGGGTTGTAAATGGGCATATTTTTGGCAGAGTCTACGGGCTCGGTACGCCCACGTTAAACCGGCCTTGTGCCACATTCGACTCGTGTTGGGGGGTTGTTAAATATCGTAGTAGCACCAGTAATGCGCAGCCGCGTACGATACCATCGGACGCCACTGGATAGTAAGCTCTGCTTACACTATTCTTTGTAACTTTTCTGTTTAATATATCTTTCTTACCTCTAACCCGTGTTCCGTGTTTTCCTTCCGTGGCCCCTACTTCGGGTCCACATCAGTGGCGACAGAGGATTCGAGACACGCACCCACACTGAAACCCCAAGGCCCCAGTCCCACATCAGTGGCGACAGAGGACTCGTTTAACCCCACTGGTTCCCACATCAGTGTTGAACTGGAATTTGAGCTGGCATTACTACATCAGCGAACGAAACGCAATAAACGAGCAACCAAGTATCGAGAACGACTGCTTACAAAAAACTCAGCGTGTGCACAAAACAAACTGACAAACTCAAGAGCTCGAAGTTTTACGGTTGACTCAAGTTCGAAAAAACTATTCATCATGTCCCGCATTTAGCAAAGTGTTCAAAAATTTTATGAAATTGATTTGAATTCCTACAAATCTCGTGCATAAAATTACCAAATTGATTGAGGTGAGTTTTTTTTTCTAAAAAACAAAAGCAAAGCAAATTCTCCCAAAAGGAGGAAAAAAATCCAGTGTATTTATTTTTTTTTCTGTCTAAGTGATATTTTTCTCCCCACACTTCTAAAAAGAAAAATATAAGTGTGGTGAAAACTTAAATAGTCACATTGAAATTAACGGAACAACGGTATCTCGAAAGATCTAAACCAGTAAGTAGTTCTTATTAATTTTATTAATTGACTACTCTTGGTACACGGGTTTTCAAAGCAACAGTAATTGCTGTTATTTATTTATGTTTTGTGTGTTCTTTCATTACTTGTCTACATATTATCTAAATATGGAAGAATTCCAAAAAATAATTGTCCAAATTTTAAAGGTCCAGATGGACCACCAACAAAAATCAGATGAAAGACAGCAGAAATTGGAAGAAAGATTCCTCAAATTACAGTCGGACCAACAAACAGAACAGAAACTTCCACAACAAAAAAGCGAAGAAAGACAGCAACTCCACCAACAAAAATCAGACGAAAGACAGCAACAATTGTTTATGGAGTTACATAAACAACAAATAGAATTCCAACAATTTACACTTCAGAAAACAGGACTACAGCAAAAACATCTTGAAGAATTACTTGTAAATTCATGTAACGGCTCTAAAAACTCTGAAAAAGATACGACATTTTCTACAACTCGATTGAAACATTCGAATACGTACCAGAGGAAGACAAAACATTCGAGGCGTTTTACAGTCGTTATGAAGATATTTTCAACGTAGACTGTGAACAATGGCCTAGTGAAAAAAAGGTACGTCTGTTATTAAGGAAACTGGGAGCTATCGAACATGGTAGGTTCATAGACTATATATTACCCAAGAAAATTACGGACCTGAATTTCTCAGAGACAATTAAGCTCCTAACGGAACTATTCGTCAAGGACAACCAGCAAGATTTTCTAACGTTTGCATCATCGGTAAACAAGCTCTGTAATGATTTCAAACTAGCCGAGCTGACTGCCGACGATTTTAAGTGCTTAATATTCGCACAAGGTCTAGTATCAGTAGAAGACGCCGAGGTCAAACGTCGGGTACTTACCAAACTCGAAAACGAACAGAGATTGACTCTCCAAAAATTAGCAGAGGATTGTCAAAGAGTAATTTCTGTCAAGTGTGACTCAAAAACGATTGAGGAATCAAGTGTGGCTCAGATTAGAAAAATCAGAAGCAACCCAACCTCTTATTCCCCGCAAAAAGACAAAAGGCAAATCTCATGTTCTAAATCCCGCAATAAACAAAATACGAATAGGCTAAAGAAACCTCCCGGGCCATGTTACCATTGTGGAAAATGGCATTGGATGAAATTCTGTCCATTCAAGAAGAAAACATAAAAATGGTCATAACTTAACTCAGTGCTGGTACGCCAACAAGACGAGGAAACACAAAAGTAAAATTAGGCAAGCCCAATCAGACAACATAGTCGATAGGAATTTAAGAAAATACGTGACTGTTGATATTTTCAATAACTTTATAAAATTCCAGCTTGATTCGGGTTCTGACCTCTCGATTATCAACTGGCGTACTTGGCGAAAGTTAAACAAGCCGACCCTATTAAAGACGGATAAAACAGCAAAATCCGTAACTGGCGAGAATATTAACATCTTGGGCCAGGTGATCCTTACAGTAACACTAAATGGAGTTACCAAAAAGCTGAAAGCCTACGTACTAAATAATACAGATAACCTATTCGGAACAGACTGGATAGAAAAATTCAATCTATGGGATTGGCCAATGAGCACTTTTTGCCGAAAAATAAAAAGTACAAGGTCGAATTCGGAAAATCTCAAAAAGGAACTCAAACAACAATTTCGCCAGTTTTTTTCTGGCGGCCTTGGGAAATGTTCTAAATTTAAAGCTAATTTCAGGGTGAAGGACGGTGCAAGACCAGTTTTCAAAAAGAAACGGAATGTCCCTTTCGCTGCTCTAGAGCAGATCACCAAAGAATTAGATAGACTCGAACAGGCGGGTATTCTATCAAAAACAGATTTTAGCGAATGGGCAGCACCTACGGTCTATGTAAAAAAAAGTCCAACCAAATACGAGTATGCGCAGATTTTTCCACAGGGCTAAACGATGCTTTGCAGGATCATCATTATCCCCTCCCAAGCCCTGAAGAAATCTTCAACAAATAGAATGGTGGAAAAATCTTTTCCAAAATAAACCTCTCAGACGCATACCTTAAGATAGAGGTGGATGAAGAGAGTTCTAAATTGCTCTGCATAAACACCCATAAAGATCTGTACAAATATAACAGACTGGCGTTTGGAGTCAAGGTTGCGTCTGCCGTCTTTCAGCAGGTCATGGACGCCATGCTGGGAGACCTTGACTACTCAACAGCCTATTTGGATGATATACTGGTGACCAGTAAATCGTCGGCAGAACACCGGAACCATATAATAAACGTATTCAAGAAGTTACAAGAATACGGGCTTAGGTTAAGGAAGCAAAGTGTGATTTTTTTTTTCTTACCAGAGATCAAATACCTAGGTCACATTATAAATAGAGACGGTCGTCGGCCGGATCCATAAAGAGCCAATGCAATCAGAAACATGCCGGCCCCAGTTAACATCCAATCGTTACAAAGCTTCCTCGGCCTTGCTAACTTCTACCAATGTTTCATTAAGAACATGCAGAATTTGAGAGGACCTCTCAACGAACTTTTACAAAAGGATAAAACATGGGTATGGACCCCTGAATGCCAAGACGCATTCGAGAAGATCAAGAAAACACTTACTTCGGATCTTTCTCTCACCCACTACGACCCTAATCTCGACATCATAGTCGCAAGTGATGCAAGCCCATACGGCATCGGTGCTTGCATTCTCCACAAACTGCCAGATGGTTCGCGAATAGCCATAGCACACGCATCTAGATCTTTACTACCATCAGAGAAACAATATTCCCAAATAGAGAAAGAAGCTCTAGAGATAATATTCGCCGTCTCTAAGTTCCATAGATATCTACATGGAAGACGGTTCATACTGCAAACGGACCATAAACCTCTAATAACAATTTTTGGTTCCAAGAAAGACCTACCGGTCTATACGGCGAATAGATTACTTCGTTTGGAAACGTTGGGGAATTCTTTTGAATTATAATTTTAAGTTCGAATTCCTAAAATCTAAAAGTATTTTTCATGCGGACAGTTTATCGCGACTCATTCCTAAAAATACGGAAGTTTTTGAAGACTCCATCATTGCTACACTAAGGACGAATTATGAAATCAAAAATATGATTGCGAATACAATTAGAGGACTCCCAGTTACTTTGGCCGGCATAAAAAGGGAGTCTCGAGAGGATGAATTCATCCAAAGTATCAAAAACAAAATTCGCAACAAAGACCTAAATGTGCCTGAAGTTTTCTCCCTCTGTGAGGATGTTCTATTGTATAATAACCGAGTAGGGATTCCAAATAGCCTAGAAAGAAAAATCCTTAAGGGTTTTCACATGGGACATTCGGGAAGATCCGTACGAAAAGCCTCATGCGATGCTACGTATATTGGCCAAATATGGACAAAGACAGCAGACATGATAGAATCTTGTAAGGGATGCGTGCTTGCAGCAAAATCTCCGACTACGCCGGGCAAACCATGGCCAAACACAGACCATCCATGGCAGAGAATTCATGTGGATTATGCAGGGTCCCTAGACAACATGTACTACCTTATTGTTGTGGATAGCCACTCAAAATGGCATCAGGTCCTGAAATGTAAAAAACCAACCACCAACTGCACGATCAGATTTTTACATGAGCTATTCGCGCGTTTTGGCCTGGTAGATTGTGTAGTGACTGATAACGGCACTCAATTCACATCAAGTGAATTCAGAGACTTTTGCAAGTTGTATCAAGTGGAACACATTACGACGCCTCAGTATCACCCCAGGTCGAACGGTCAGGCACTCTAAAAAGAGCTTTAAAAAAGGCACTAGGCACGCATTACAACAGTTTCTGCAGGTGTATAGGATAACCCCTAATCCTAACACGCCTATGGGACGCTCGCCTGCAGAAATAATGTTCGCAAGAAAAATCAAGTCCGTCTTTGATAAAGTGATTCCACGGCAAGCGAAGTTCAAGAAAACCGTCTCGCTTCCTAAGAAATATTTTAATCCTGGCGACAGTCCTTTTTAAGGCTTACAAAAACAACATAACATTCTGGGAAGTAGGCAACATCAAACAGAGAATTGGCGAACTGGTCTATATTGTCCAGGGACCGAAAAATACCCCCCAAACGCCATATGAACCAGCTCAGGAAATGCCGTTTGAAGGAATCTGAGGAATCACCACAAAATATCTGCGAAGAGCCGATCGACGTAATATTCGAACATCTCGATCTTGACACGCCTCAAGTCTCTCCGGAAATACGACGCTCGGGGAGAAAGAGAAAATTTACTCAACCACTCGACGTGAATCCCAAGAGGAAGAGGTATTAACAGTTTTACTTTTTTTTCTTCCTTCAAGGAAAAAAAGAGAGAAAAAAAGAGGAAACTCTTGGAAGAGGGGTGTTGTAAGACCAATACTTCCCTACATCATGGACTCTCCCAGTACTATATTATTATGTGAATGGTAGTATTATGGGAGTAGTAACACCAGTAATGCGCAGCCGCGTACGATACCAATATCGGACACCACTGGATAGTAAGCTCTGCTTACACTATTCTTTGTAACTTTTCTGTTTAATATATCTTTCTAACCTCTAACCCGTGTTCCGTGTTTTCCTTCCGTGGCCCCTACTTCGGGTCCACATCATTAACATAAATCAAAAAGAACATAATGCTTCCTCAAATAACCCTAAATATATCAACCTACTATACCGAAATCAAATACATTCTAACTGCAAACAAGATGAAAAAAAATCCTAAAAAACTCATAAGTACTAATATATCCCCCACTGATCGCAGTAAAAAATAAAGCTAATTATATACTATCCTAAATTTAATACAACGAACTTAATCATTCGCAATACCTCTTCTCCGTTAATTAATGTTTTGCAAAAGACCAATATTGTATATCAATTTAAATGTCCTTTGGGAGATTGTATCTATGACCAGAACGTAAATATATATGTTGGTTTCACGACGACTACACTATCAAGAAGGCTTACTTTACGCATTACGGATTCAAGTTCGATTGCACAACATTTGAAAAACATTCCTGTTCCCATTCACGTTTTAGAGAAATATTAATTAGCAATACAAGTATGCTTCACCATGAAATAAAAAAACAAAACTTCAAATTCCCAAAGCACTGTATATAAAAAATGAAACCAGCACTAAATAAAATTAATTATGGGTATGGCAACGGTGTTTTCAAATGTCTATAAAAGCAATGTTTTGGGATGCTCAAATTGTAAAAAATTATTTTTTTTAAATTGCTGGTTAAATATTTTGAAAACGTTAATAATAAAAAAATTAAACAAAGTTACCTTTTTTTAACGTAAAATGACTATAA